>JAEOAD010000563.1:0-111396 GCA_036365145.1 Orientallactaga sibirica | reverse complement strand
TCTAACAACCTTCATTTCTAAGTAGTTTGTTTGAAAACAAACTCCATTCATTCTCCGAACACAGTACTGTGAAATAAGCTAATTCTGGTTCTAGGAATCAGTTGCTTCCTTACAAAGAAGGTTGAGGCGTGTAAAGATCAAACTTCCTAGTTTTTTGTAATCTAACAAGATACACAGCAATAGACTACCTTCATTTCTAAAGTAGTTTCTTTAGAAAACAAACCCATTCATTGCAGAACATTGTACTGTGAAATAAAGCTGTTCTGTTCTAAAATGAACTTGGTTTCTTCAAAGAAGGTTGAGTTCAGCAAGTCAATCTTCCTAGTTTGTGTAATCTAACAAGATGTACAAGGTAGTAGATTAACCACATTTCTAAGTAGTTTTCTTGAGAAAACAAACATCTTCATTTACCAGAACACAGTACTGTGTGAAATAAGCTCATTCTGATCCCCAAATCACTTGCTTTCTTACAAAGAAGGTTGAGTGCAGCAAGTTCAAACTTTCCTAGTTTGTGTAATCTAACAAGATGTAGAAATTAGTAGATTAACCTCTCATCTCTAAAGTAGTTTGTTTAGAAAACAAACATATTCATTGCAAACATTGTACTTTGTGAAATAAAACTAGTTCCTGTTCTACAAATGACTTGCTTTCTTACAAAGAAAGGTTGAGTGCAGCAAGTTCAAACTTTCCCTAGTTTGTGTAATCTAACAAGATGTACAATTTAGTAGATTAACCACATTTCTAACAGTAGTTTCTTGAGAAAACAAACATCTTCATTGCCCGAACACAGTACTGTGTGAAATAAAGCTAATTCGGTTCTCCCCATCAATTGCTTTCCTACAAAGAAGGTTGAGTGCAGCAAGATCAAACTTTCCTAGTTTGTGTAATCTAACAAGATGTACAAGTTAGTAGATTCGCCTCATTTCTAAAGTAGTTTCTTGAGAAAACAAACATCTTCATTGCGAACAATTGTACTGTGTGAAATAAGCTAATTCTATTCTAGGAATCATTGGTTTCCTGAAGAAGGTTGAGTGCAGCAAGTTCAAACTTTCCTAGTTTGTGTAATCTAACAAGATGTACAAGTTAGTAGATTCGCCTCATTTCTAAAGTAGTTTCTTTGGAAAACAAACATCTTCATGCCGAACATTGTACTGTGTGAAATAAGCTAATTCTGTTCTAGGAATCACTTGCTTTCTTGACAAAGAATGTTGAGTGCAGCAAGTTCAAACTTTCTAGTTTTGTAATCTAACAAGATGTACAAGGTTAATGGATCTACTTCATTTCTAAAGTAGTTTCTTGAGAAAACAAACATCTTCATTGCCCAACATTGTACTGTGTGTGAAATAAGCTATTCTGTTCAAGGAATCCACTTGGTTTCCTACAAAGACTCTTCAGTGCAGCAAGATCAAACTTTCCTAGTTTGTGTAATCTAACAAGATGTACAAATTAGTAGATTAACCACATTTCTAAAGTAGTTTCTTGAGAAAACAAACATCTTCATTGCCGAACATTGTACTGTGTGAAATAAGCTGTTCGGTTCCCAAATCAGTTGCTTTCCTACAAAGAGTCTTGAGTGCAGCAAGTTCAAACTTTCCTAGTTTGTGTAATCTAACAAGATGTACAAGTTCATAGATTAACCACATTTCTAAAGTAGTTTCTTGAGAAAACAAACATCTTCATTGCGAACATTGTACTGTGTGAAATAAGCTATTTCTGTTCTAGGAATGAGTTGCTTTCTTACAAGAAGTCTTGAGTGCAGCACGATCAAACTTTCCTAGTTTGTGTAATCTAACAAGATGTACAATTTAGTAGATTAACCTCATTTCTAATGTAGTTTCTTTGAAAACAAACATCTTCATTGCGAACATTGTACTGTGTGAAATAAGCTATTCTGTTCTAGGAATCACGTGCTTTCCTACAAAGAAGGTTTCAGTGCAGCAAGTTCAAACTTTCCCTAGTTTGTGTAATCTAACAAGATATACAATTTAGTAGATTAACCTCATTTTTCTAAAGTAGTTTTCTTGAGAAAACAAACATCTTCATTGCCGAACATTGTACTGTGTGAAATAAAAATCTTCTGTTCTAGGAATCAGTTGCTTTCCTACAAAAGAAGGTTGAGTGCAACAAGTTCAATCTTTCCTAGTTTTGTAATCTAACAAGATGTACAAGTTAGTATACCGCCTCATTTCTAAAAATAGTTTCTTTAGAAAACAAACCCATTCATTGCCGAACATTTGTGCTGTGTGAAATAAGGCTGTTCTTTCCTATGAATTGATTTCTTACAGGAAGGTTGAGTGCAGCAAATTCAAACTTTCTAGTTTGTGTAATCTAACAAGATATACAAGTTAGTAGATTAACCTCATTTCTAAAGTAGTTTCTTGAGAAAACAAACATCTTCATTGCCAAACATTGTACTGTGTGAAATAAGCTAATTCTGCTCTAGGAATCAGTTTCCTACAAAAGAAGGTTTGAGTGCAGCAAGTTCAAACTTTCCTAGTTTGTGTAATCTAACAAGATGTACAAGTTAGTAGATTAAACACATTTCTAAAGTAGTTTCTTGAGAAAACAAACATCTTCATTGCAGAACATTGTACTGTGTGAAATAAGCTAGTTCGGTTCTAGGAATCACTTGCTTTCTACAAAGAGGTTGAGTGCAGCAAGTTCAAACTTTCCTAGTTTGTGTAATCTAACAAGATGTACAAGTTAGTAGATTAACCTCATTTCTAAAGTAGTTTCTTGAAAAAACATCTTCATTGCAGACATTGTACTGTGTGAAATAAGCTAATTCGGTTCTAGGAATCAGTTTTACTTTCCTACAAAAGAAAGGTTGAGTGCAGCAAGTTCAAACTTTCCTAGTTTGTGTAATCTAACAAGATGTACAAGTTAGTAGACTACCCTCATTTCTAAAGTAGTTTCTTGAAAACAAACATCTTCATTGCGAACATTGTACTGTGTGAAATAAGCTAATTCAGTTCTAGGAATCACTTGCTTTCCTACAAAGAAGGTTGAGTGCAGCAAGTTCAAACTTTCTAGTTTGTGTAATCTAACAAGATGTACAAGTTAGTAGATTAACCTCATTTCTAAAGTAGTTTCTTGAGAAAACAAACATCTTCATTGCGAACATTGTACTGTGTGAAATAAGCTAATTCTGTTCTAGGAATCACTTGCTTTCCTACAAAGAAGGTTAGTGCAACAAGTTCAAACTTTCCTAGTTTGTGTAATCTAACAAGATGTACAAGTTAGTAGATTCGCCTCATTTCTAAAGTAGTTTCTTGAGAAAACAAACATCTTCATTGCCGAACATTGTACTGTGTGAAATAAGCTAATTCGGTTCTAGGAATCACTTGCTTTCCTACAAAGAAGGTTGAATGCAGCAAGTTCAAACTTTCCTAGTTTGTGTAATCTAACAAGATGTACAAGTTAGTAGATTCGCCTCATTTCTAAAGTAGTTTCTTGAGAAAACAAACATCTTCATTGCCGAACATTGTACTGTGTGAAATAAGCTATTCGAGGTTCTAGGAATCAGTTGCTTTCTTGTGAAGAAGGTTGAGTGCAGCAAGTTGAAACTTTCCTAGTTTGTGTAATCTAACAAGATGTACAAGTTAGTAGATTAACCTCATTTCTAAAGTAGTTTCTTGAGAAAACAAACATCTTCATGCCGAACATTGTACTGTGTGAAATAAACTAATTCGGTTCTAGGAATCACTTGCTTTCCTACAAGAAGGTTGAGTGCAGCAAGTTCAAACTTTCCTAGTTTGTGTAATCTAACAAGATGTACAAGTTAGTAGATTAACCTCATTTCTAAAGTAGTTTCTTGAGAAACAAAACATCTTCATTGCCGAACATTTGTACTGTGTGAAATAAGCTCATTCGGTTCTAGGAATCACTTGCTTTCTTAAAAGAAGGTTGAGTGCAGCAAGTTCAAACTTTCCTAGTTTGTGTAATCTTACAAGATGTACAAGTTAGTAGATTAGCCTCATTTCTAAAGCAGTTTCTTTAGAAAACAAACATCTTCATTGCAAACATTGTACTGTGTGAAATAAGCTAATTCTGTTCTACAAAACACTTGCTTTCTTAAAAGAAGGTTGAGTGCAGCAAGTTCAAACTTTCCTAGTTTGTGTAATCTAACAAGATGTACAAGTTGTGATTAATTCTAAAAGTAGTTTCTTGAAAACAAACATCTTCATTGCGAACATTGTACTGTGTGAAATAAAAGCCTGTTCTAAATCAGTTGCTTTCTTACAAAAGAGTCTTGAGTGCAGCAGATCAAACTTTCCTAGTTTGTGTAATATAACAAGATGTACAATTTAGTAGATTAACCACATTTCTAAAGTAGTTTCTTTAGAAAACAAACACCTTCATTTCGAACACAGTACTGTGTGAAATAAGCTCATTCTGTTCTCAAATGAGTTGCTTTCTTACTGAGAAGGTCTTCAGTGCAGCAAGATCAAACTTTCCTAGTTTGTGTAATCTAACAAGATGTACAATTTAGTAGATTAACCACATTTCTAACATAGTTTGTTTAGAAAACAAAACACCTTCATTGCCGAACACATTACTGTGTGAAATAAGGCTAATTCTGTTCTCCAAATCAGTTGCTTTCTTGACAGAAAGTCTTGAGTGCAGCAAGATCAAACTTTCTAGTTTGTGTAATCTAACAAGATGTACAAGTTAATGGACTACCCTCATTTTATAAAGTAGTTTCTTTAGAAAACAAACATCTTCATTGCGAACACGGTACTGTGTGAAATAAGCTGTTCTGTTCACCAAAATGACTTGGTTTCTTAAAGAAGACTGTTCAGTGCAGCAAGATCAAAACTTTCCTAGTTTGTGTAATCTAACAAGATGTACAAGTGAGTAGATTAACCACATTTGTAAAGTAGTTTGTTTTAGAAAACAAACGCCTTCATTCCCTAACACAGTACTGTGTGAAATAAGGTGTTCTGATCCCCAAATCAGTTGCTTTCTTACAAAGAGTCTTCAGTGCAGCAAGATCAAACTTTCCCTAGTTTTGTAATCTAACAAGATGTACAATTTCATAGATTAACCACATTTCTAACGTAATTTGTTTAGAAAACAAACACCTTCATTGCCGAACACAGTACTGTGTGAAATAAGGCTATTCTGTTCTCCAAATGAGTTGCTTTCTTACGAAGAGTCTTCAGTGCAGCAAGATCAAACTTTCCTAGTTTGTGTAATCTAACAAGATGTACAACTTAGTAGATTAACCATATTTCAAACTTGGGTTGTTTAGAAAACAAACGCCTTCATTCCCGAACACAGTACTGTGTGAAATAAGGCTGTTCTGTTCCCGAAATCAGTTGCTTTCTTGAGAAGAGTCTTCAGGACAGCAAGATCAAACTTTCCTAGTTTTTGTAATCTAACAAGATGTACAACTTAATAGACTACCTTCATTTCTAAAGTAGTTTGTTTAGAAAACAAACCCATTCATTGCCGAACACAGTACTGTGTGAAATAAGCGTGTTCTGATCTCCAAATCAGTTGCTTTCTTACGAAGAGTCTTCAGTGCAGCAAGATCAAACTTTCCTAGTTTTTGTAATCTAACAAGATGTACAACTTAATAGACTACCTTCATTTCTAAAGTAGTTTCTTTAGAAAACAAACCCATTCATTGCCGAACACAGTACTGTGTGAAATAAAGCTGTTCTGTTCCCCAAATGAGTTGGTTTCTTACGAAGACTCTTCAGTTCAGCAAGATCAATCTTTACTAGTTTGTGTAATCTAACAAGATGTACAATTTAGTAGATTAACCACATTTCTAACGTAGGTTGTTTAGAAAACAAACGCCTTCATTGCCGAACACAGTACTGTGTGAAATAAGCGTGTTCTGATCCCCAAATCAGTTGCTTTCTTACGAAGAGTCTTCAGTGCAGCAAGATCAAACTTTCCTAGTTTGTGTAATCTACCAAGATGTAGAATTTAGTAGATTAACCACATTTCTACCGTAGTTTGTTTAGAAAACAAACACCTTCATTGCAAATGCAGTACTGTGTGAAGTAAGCTAGTTCTGTTCTACAAATGAGTTGCTTTCTTACGAAGAGTCTTCAGTGCAGCAAGATCAAACTTTCCTAGTTTGTGTAATCTAACAAGATGTACAATTTAGTAGATTAACCACATTTCTAACATAGTTTGTTTAGAAAACAAACGCCTTCATTACCGAACACAGTGCGGTGTGAAATAAGGTGTTCTGCTCCCCAAATCAGTTGCTTTCTTGAGAAGAGTCTTGAGTGCAGCAAGATCAAACTTTCCTAGTTTGTGTAATCTAACAAGATGTACAATTTCGTAGATTAAACACATTTCTAACGTAGTTTGTTTAGAAAACAAACACCTTCATTTCCGAACACAGTACTGTGTGAAATAAGGCGTGTTCTGTTCTCCAAATGAGTTGCTTTCTTACGAAGAGTCTTCAGTGCAGCAAGATCAAACTTTCCTAGTTTGTGTAATCTAACAAGATGTACAAATTAGTAGATTAACCACATTTCTAACACAGTTTGTTTGAAAACAAAACGCTTCATTGCCGAACACAGTACTGTGTGAAATAAGGCTGTTCTGTTCCCCAAATCAGTTGCTTTCTTTGAGAAGAGTCTTGAGGCCAGCAACATCAAACTTTCCTAGTTTTTGTAATCTAACAAGATGTACAATTTAATGGACTAACTTCATTTCTAAAGTAGTTTGTTTAGAAAACAAACCCATTCATTGCCGAACACAGTACTGTGTGAAATAAGGCTATTCTGTTCACCAAATGAGTTGGTTTCTTACGAAGACTCTTCAGTGCAGCAAGATCAAACTTTCCTAGTTTGTGTAATCTAACAAGATGTACAATTTAGTAGATTAACCACATTTGTAACGTAGTTTGTTTAGAAAACAAACGCCTTCATTGCCAACACAGTACTATGTGAAATAAAGCGTGTTCTGATCCCCAAATGAGTTGCTTTCTTACGAAGAGTCTTCAGTGCAGCAAGATCAAACTTTCCTAGTTTGTGTAATCTAACAAGATGTACAATTTCATAGATTAACCACATTTCTAACGTAGTTTGTTTAGAAAACAAACACCTTCATTGCCGAACACAGTACTGTGTGAAATAAGGCTATTCTGTTCTCCAAATGAGTTGCTTTCTTGACGAAGAGTCTTGAGTGCAGCACGATCAAACTTTCCTAGTTTGTGTAATCTAACAAGATGTACAATTTAATAGATTAACCACATTTCCCTACGTAGTTTGTTTTAGAAAACAAACACCTTCATTGCCAACACAGTGCTGTGTGAAATAAGGCTGTTCTGTTCTCCAAATGAGTTGCTTTCTAACGAAGAGTCTTCAGTGCAGCAAGATCAAACTTTCCTAGTTTGTGTAATCTAACAAGATATACAATTTAGTAGATTAACCACATTTGTAACGTAGTTTGTTTAGAAAACAAACACCTTCATTGCCAAACACAGTACTGTGTGAAATAAGGCTCTTCTGTTCCCCAAATCAGTTGCTTTCTTGAGAAGAGTCTTGAGGTCAGCAAGATCAAACTTTCCTAGTTTTTGTAATCTAACAAGATGTACAATTTCGTAGACTACCTTCATTTCTAAAGTAGTTTGTTTAGAAAACAAACCCATTCATTGCAGAATGCAGTGCTGTGTGAAATAAGGCTGTTCTGTTCCCCAAATGAGTTGATTTCTTCACGAAGACTCTTCAGTGCAGCAAGATCAAACTTTCCTAGTTTGTGTAATCTCACAAGATATACAATTTAGTAGATTAACCACATTTGTAACGTATTTTGTTTAGAAAACAAACGCCTTCATTGCCAAACACAGTACGGTGTGAAATAAAGCTGTTCTGCTCCCCAAATCAGTTGCTTTCTTGAGAAGAGTCTTCAGTGCAGCAAGATCAAACTTTCCTAGTTTGTGTAATCTAACAAGATGTAGAATTTAATAGATTAAACACATTTCTAACATAGTTTATTTAGTAAACAAACACCTTCATTGCAGAATGCAGTACTGTGTGAAGTAAGCTAGTTCTGTACTACAAATGAGTTGCTTTCTTACGAAGAGTCTTCAGTACAGCAAGATCAAACTTTCCTAGTTTGTGTAATCTTACAAGATGTACAACTTAGTAGATTAACCACATTTCTAACATAGTTTGTTTAGAAAACAAACCAGTTCATTGCCGAACACAGTACTGTGTGAAATAAGGCTATTCTGTTCTCAAATCAGTTGCTTTCTTGAGAAGAGTCTAGAGGGCAGCAAGATCAAATTTTCCTAGTTTTTGTAATCTAACAAGATGTACATCTTAATAGACTACCTTCATTTCTTAAGTAGTTTGTTTAGAAAACAAATGCCTTCATTGCCGAACACAGTACTGTGTGAAATAATCGTGTTCTGATCCCCAAATCAGTTCCTTTCTTACGAAGAGTCTTCAGTGCAGCAAGATCAAAATTTCCTAGTTTGTATAATCTCACAAGATGTAGAATTTCGTAGATTAACCACATTTTCTAACGTAGTTTGTTTAGAAAATAAACACCTTTCATTGCTGAACACAGTACTGTGTGAAATAAGGCTATTCTGTTCTCCAAATGAGTTGCTTTCTTACGAAGAGTCTTCAGTGCAGGAAGATCAAACTTTCCTAGTTTGTGTAATCTCACAAGATGTACAATTTAGTAGATTAACCACATTTCTTACATAGTTTGTTTAGAAAACAAAACCCTTCATTGCCGAACACAGTATGGTGTGAAATAATCTGTTCTGATCCCCAAATCAGTTTGCTTTCTTACGAAGAGTCTTCAGTGCACCAAGATCAAACTTTCTAGTTTGTGTAATCTCAAAGATGTAGAATTTAGTAGATTAACCACATTTCTAACGTAGTTTGTTTAGAAAATAAACACCTTCATTGCTGAACACAATACTATGTGAAATAAGGCTGTTCTGTTCTCCAAATGAGTTGCTTTCTTATGAAGAGTCTTCAGTGCAGGAAGATCAAACTTTCCTAGTATGTGTAATCTAACAAGATGTACAACTTAGTAGATTAACCACGTTTCTAACATAGTTTGTTTGAAAACAAACACCTTCATTGCAAATGCAGGACTGTGTGAAATAAATAGTTCTGTTCTACAAATGAGTTGCTTTCTTACGAAGAGTCTTCCAGTGCAGCAAGATCAAACTTTCCTAGTTTGTGTAATCTTACAAGATGTAGAATTTAGTAGATTAACCACATTTCTAACATAGTTTGTTTAGAAAACAAGCGCCTTCATTGCCGAACACAGTACTGTGTGAAATAAGGCTGTTCTGTTCCCCAAATCAGTTCCTTTCTTGAGAAGAGTCTTGAGGGCAGCAAGATCAAACTTTCCTAGTTTTGTGTAATCTAACAAGATGTAGAATTTAGTCGATTAACCAAGAGTTTGTTTAGAAAACAAACGCCTTTTGCCACAGTACTGTGTGAAATAAGCGTGTTCTGATCCCCAAATCAGTTGCTTTCTTAAAGAGTCTTCAGTGCAGCAAGATCAAACTTTCCTAGTTTGTGTAATCAACAAGGTGTACAACTTAGTAGATTAACCACATTTCTAACGTAGTTTGTTTAGAAAACAAACACCTTCATTGCAAATGCAGTACTGTGTGAAATAAGCTAGTTCTGTTCTACAAATGAGTTGCTTTCTTACGAAGAGTCTTCAGTGCAGCAAGATCAAACTTTCTAGTTTGTGTAATCTAACAAGATGTACAATTTAGTAGATTAACCACATTTATAACATAGTTTGTTTAGAAAAACACCTTCATTGCGAACACAGTACTGTGTGAAATAAGGCTGTTCTGTTCTCCAAATGAGTTCCTTTCTTGAGAAGAATCTTGAGGGCAGCAAGATCAAACTTTCCTAGTTTGTGTAATCTAACAAGATATACAATTTAGTCGATTAACCACATTTGTAACGTAGTTTGTTTAGAAAACAAACGCCTTCATTGCCGAACACAGTACTGTGTGAAATAAGCGTGTTCTGATCCCAAATCAGTTGCTTTCTTACGAAGAGTCTTCAGTGCAGTAAGATCAAACTTTCCTAGTTTGTGTAATCTAACAAGATGTAGAAGTTCGTAGATTAACCACATTTCTAACGTAGTTTGTTTAGAAAACAAACACCTTCATTGCCGAACACAGTACTGTGTGAAATAAGGCTATTCTGTTCTCCAAATGAGTTGCTTTCTTACGAAGAGTCTTCAGTGCAGCAAGATCAAACTTTCCTAGTTTGTGTAATCTAACAAGATGTACAATTTAGTTGATTAACCACATTTTATAACTTGGTTTTGTTTAGAAAACAAACACCTTCATTGCCGAACACAATACTACTATGTGAAATAAGGCTGATTCTGTTCTCCAAATGACTTGCTTTCTTACGAAGAATCTTCAGTGCAGCAAGATCAATCTTTCCTAGTTTGTGTAATCTAACAAGATATACAATTTAGTAGATTAACCACATTTGTAACGCAGTTTGTTTAGAAAACAAACGCCTTCATTGCTGAACACAGTACTGTGTGAAATAAGCGTGTTCTGATCCCCAAATCAGTTGCTTTCTTACGAAGAGTCTTCAGTGCAGGAAGATCAAACTTTCCTAGTTTGTGTAATCTAACAAGATGTACAACTTAGTAGATTAACCACATTTCTAACATAGTTTGTTTAGAAAACAAACCCATTCATTGCCGAACACAGTATTGTGTGAAATAAGCTTGTTCTGATCCCCAAATGAGTTGCTTTCTTACGAAGAGTCTTCAATGCAGCAAGATCAAACTTTCCTAGTTTGTGTAATCTAACAAGATGTAGAATTTAGTAGATTAACCACATTTCAAACTTGGGTTGTTTAGAAAACAAACGCCTTCATTGCCGAACACAATACTGTGTGAAATAAGGCTGTTCTGTTCCCGAAATCAGTTGCTTTCTTGACAAGAGTCTTCAGGGCAGCAAGATCAAACTTTCCTAGTTTTTGTAATCTAACAAGATGTACAACTTAATAGACTATCTTCATTTCTAAAGTAGTTTGTTTAGAAAACAAACCCATTCATTGCCGAACACATTACTGTGTGAAATAAGCGTGTTCTGATCCCCAAATCAGTTGCTTTCTTACGAAGAGTCTTCAGTGCAGCAAGATCAAACTTTCCTAGTTTTTGTAATCTAACAAGATGTACAATTTAATAGACTAACCATTTCTAAAGTAGTTTGTTTAGAAAACAAACCCATTCATTGCCGAACACAGTACTGTGTGAAATAAAGCTGTTCTGTTCCCCAAATGAGTTGGTTTCTTGAGAAGAGTCTTCAGTGCAGCAAGATCAAACTTTACTAGTTTGTGTAATCTAACAAGATGTACAATTTAGTAGATTAACCACATTTTTAACGTAGTTTGTTTTAGAAAACAAACGCCTTCATTGCCGAACACAGTACTGTGTGAAATAAGCGTGTTCTGATCCCCAAATCAGTTGCTTTCTTACGAAGAGTCTTCAGTGCAGCAAGATCAAACTTTCCTAGTTTGTGTAATCTAACAAGATGTAGAATTTAGTAGATTAACCACATTTCTACCGTAGTTTGTTTAGAAAACAAACACCTTCATTGCAAATGCAGTACTGTGTGAAATAAGCTATTCTGTTCTCCAAATGAGTTGCTTTCTTACGAAGAGTCTTCAGTGCAGCAAGATCAAACTTTCCTAGTTTGTGTAATCAAACAAGATGTACAATTTAGTAGATTAACCACATTTCTAACATAGTTTGTTTAGAAAAAAAAACCTTCATTGCCGAACACAGTACTGTGTGAAATAAGGCTGTTCTGTTCCCCAAATGAGTTGCTTTCTTGAGAAGAGTCTTGAGGGCAGCAAGATCAAACTTTCCTAGTTTGTGTAATCTAACAAGATATACAATTTAGTAGATTAACCACATTTTAACGTAGTTTGTTTAGAAAACAAACAAACGCTCATTGCTGAACACAGTACTGTGTGAAATAAGCGTGTTCTGATCCCCAAATCAGTTGCTTTCTTACGAAGAGTCTTCAGTGCAGCAAGATCAAACTTTCCTAGTTTGTGTAATCTAACAAGATGTACAAGTTCGTAGATTAACCACATTTCTAACATAGTTTGTTTAGAAAACAAACACCTTCATTGCCGAACACAGTACTGTGTGAAATAAGGCTATTCTGTTCCCCAAATGAGTTGCTTTCTTACGAAGAGTCTTCAGTGCAGCAAGATCAAACTTTCCTAGTTTGTGTAATCTAACAAGATGTACAATTTAGTAGATTAACCACATTTAAAACTTGGTTTGTTTAGAAAAGAAACACCTTCATTGCCGAACACAATACTGTGTGAAATAAAGGCTGTTCTGTTCTCCAAATGACTTGCTTTCTTGACGAAGAATCTTCAGTGCAGCAAGATCAAACTTTCCTAGTTTTTGTAATCTAACAAGATATACAATTTAGTAGATTAACTTCATTTGTAAAGTAGTTTGTTTAGAAAACAAACGCATTCATTGCTGAACACAGTACTGTGTGAAATAAGCGTGTTCTGATCCCCAAATCAGTTGCTTTCTTACGAAGAGTCTTCAGTGCAGCAAGATCAAACTTTCCTAGTTTTGTAATCTAACAAGATGTACAACTTAGTAGATTAACCACATTTCTAACATAGTTTGTTTAGAAAACAAACCCCTTCATTGCCGAACACAGTACTGTGTGAAATAAAGCTGTTCTGTTCCCCAAATGAGTTGCTTTCTTACGAAGAGTCTTCAGTGCAGCAAGATCAAACTTTACTAGTTTGTGTAATCTAACAAGATGTACAATTTAGTAGATTAACCACATTTCAAACTTGGGTTGTTTAGAAAACAAACGCCTTCATTGCCGAACACAGTACTGTGTGAAATAAAGGGCTGTTCTGTTCCCCAAATCAGTTGCTTTCTTGACAAGAGTCTTCAGTGCAGCAAGATCAAACTTTCTAGTTTTGTAATCTAACAAGATGTACAACTTAGTAGATTAACCACATTTCTAAAGTAGTTTGTTTAGAAAACAAACCCCTTCATTGCAAATGCACAGTACTGTGTGAAATAAGCTAGTTCTGATCCCCAAATGAGTTGCTTTCTTACAAAGAGTCTTCAGTGCAGCAAGATCAAACTTTCCTAGTTTTTGTAATCTAACAAGATGTACAATTTAGTAGATTAACCATTTCTAACACAGTTTGTTTAGAAAACAAACCCATTCATTGCGAACACAGTACTGTGTGAAATAAAGCTGTTCTGTTCCCCAAATGAGTTGGTTTCTTGACACGAAGACTCTTCAGTGCAGCAAGATCAATCTTTACTAGTTTGTGTAATCTGACAAGATGTACAATTTAGTAGATTAACCACATTTCTAACGTAGGTTGTTTAGAAAACAAACGCCTTCATTGCCGAACACAGTATGGTGTGAAATAAGCGTGTTCTGATCCCCAAATCAGTTGCTTTCTTCACGAAAGAGTCTTCAGTGCAGCAAGATCAAACTTTCCTAGTTTGTGTAATCTACCAAGATGTAGAATTTAGTAGATTAACCACATTTCTAAAATAGTTTGTTTAGAAAACAAACACCTTCATTGCAAATGCAGTACTGTGTGAAGTAAGCTATTCTGTTCTACAAATGAGTTGCTTTCTTACAAAGAGTCTTCAGTGCAGCAAGATCAAACTTTCCTAGTTTGTGTAATCAAACAAGATGTACAATTTAGTAGATTAACCACATTTCTAACACAGTTTGTTTAGAAAACAAACCCCTTCATTGCCGAACACAGTACTGTGTGAAATAAGGGTATTCTGTTCTCCAAATGAGTTGCTTTCTTACGAAGAGTCTTCAGTGCAGCAAGATCAAACTTTCCTAGTTTGTGTAATCTAACAAGATGTACAATTTAGTAGATTAACCACATTTCTTACATAGTTTGTTTAGAAAACAAAACGCCTTCATTGCCGAACACAGTATGGTGTGAAATAAGTCTGTTCTGATCCCCAAATCAGTTGCTTTCTTACGAAGAGTCTTCAGTGCACCAAGATCAAACTTTCCTAGTTTGTGTAATCTCACAAGATGTACAATTTCGTAGATTAACCACATTTCTAACGTAGTTTGTTTAGAAAATAAACACCTTCATTGCAAACACAATACTGTGTGAAATAAGGCTATTCTGTTCTCCAAATGAGTTGCTTTCTTATGAAGAGTCTTCAGTGCAGGAAGATCAAACTTTCCTAGTTTGTGTAATCTAACAAGATGTACAACTTAGTAGATTAACCACATTTCTAACATAGTTTGTTTAGAAAACAAACCCCTTCATTGCCAAACACAGTACTGTGTGAAATAAGCCTGTTCTGATCACCAAATGAGTTGCTTTCTTGGAGAAGAGTCTTCAGTGCAGCAAGATCAAACTTTCCTAGTTTGTGTAATCTAACAAGATGTAGAATTTAGTAGATTAACCACATTTCTAACATAGTTTGTTTAGAAAACAAACGCCTTCATTGCCGAACACAGTACTGTGTGAAATTAGTCTGTTCGGTTCCCCAAATGAGTTGCTGTCTTACGAAGAGTCTTCAGTGCAGCAAGATCAAACTTTCCTAGTTTGTGTAATCTAACAAGATGTACAACTTAGTAGATTAACCACATTTCTAACGTAGTTTGTTTAGAAAACAAACACCTTCATTGCAAATGCAGTACTGTGTGAAGTAAGCTAGTTCTGTTCTCAAATGAGTTGCTTTCTTCACGAAGAGTCTTCAGTGCAGCAAGATCAAACTTTCCTAGTTTGTGTAATCTTACAAGATGTAGAATTTAGTAGATTAACCACATTTCTAACATAGTTTGTTTAGAAAACAAACACCTTCATTGCGAACACAGTACTGTGTGAAATAAGCTGTTCTGTTCCCAAATGAGTTCCTTTCTTGAGAAGAGTCTTGAGTGCAGCAAGATCAAACTTTCCTAGTTTGTGTAATCTAACAAGATATACAATTTAGTAGATTAACCACATTTGTAACGTAGTTTGTTTGAAAACAAACGCCTTCATTGCAAACACAGTACTGTGTGAAATAAGCGTGTTCTGATCCCCAAATCAGTTGCTTTCTTCACTGAAGAGTCTTCAGTGCAGCAAGATCAAACTTTCCTAGTTTGTGTAATCTAACAAGATGTACAATTTAGTAGATTAACCACATTTCTAACGTAGTTTGTTTAGAAAACAAACACCTTCATTGCCGAACACAGTACTGTGTGAAATAAGGCTATTCTGTTCCCCAAATGAGTTGCTTTCTTACGAAGAGTCTTCAGTGCAGCAAGATCAAACTTTCCTAGTTTGTGTAATCTAACAAGATGTACAATTTAGTTGATTAACCACATTTATAACGTAGTTTGTTTAGAAAACAAACACCTTCATTGCGAACACAATACTGTGAAATAAGGCTGTTCTGTTCCCCAAATGACTTGCTTTCTTGAGAAGAGTCTTCAGTGCAGCAAGATCAAACTTTCCTAGTTTGTGTAATCTAACAAGATATACAATTTAGTAGATTAACCACATTTGTAACGTAGTTTGTTTAGAAAACAAACCCATTCATTGCCGAACACAGTACTGTGTGAAATAAGCGTGTTCTGATCCCCAAATCAGTTGCTTTCTTACGAAGAGTCTTCAGTGCAGCAAGATCAAACTTTCCTAGTTTTTGTAATCTAACAAGATGTACAACTTAGTAGATTAACCACATTTCTAACATAGTTTGTTTAGAAAACAAACCCCTTCATTGCCGAACACAGTACTGTGTGAAATAAAGCTGTTCTGTTCCCCAAATGAGTTGCTTTCTTACGAAGAGTCTTCTTCAGTGCAGCAAGATCAAACTTTCCTAGTTTGTGTAATCTAACAAGATGTACAATTTAGTAGATTAACCACATTTCAAACGTGGGTTGTTTAGAAAACAAACGCCTTCATTGCCGAACACAATACTGTGTGAAATAAGGCTGTTCTGTTCCCAAATCAGTTGCTTTCTTGACAAGAGTCTTCAGTGCAGCAAGATCAAACTTTCCTAGTTTGTGTAATCTAACAAGATGTACAACTTAGTAGATTAACCACATTTCTAAAGTAGTTTGTTTAGAAAACAAACCCCTTCATTGCCGAACACAGTACTGTGTGAAATAAGCTGTTCTGATCCCCAAATGAGTTGCTTTCTTACGAAGAGTCTTCAGTGCAGCAAGATCAAACTTTCCTAGTTTGTGTAATCTAACAAGATGTACAACTTAGTAGATTAACTTCATTTCTAACATAGTTTGTTTAGAAAACAAACCCCTTCATTGCCGAACACAGTACTGTGTGAAATAAAGCTGTTCTGTTCCCGAAATGAGTTGGTTTCTTGAGAAGAGTCTTCAGTGCAGCAAGATCAAACTTTCCTAGTTTGTGTAATCTAACAAGATGTACAATTTAGTAGATTAACCACATTTCTAACGTAGTTTGTTTAGAAAACAAACGCCTTCATTGCCGAACACAGTACTGTGTGAAATAAGCGTGTTCTGATCCCCAAATCAGTTGCTTTCTTACGAAGAGTCTTCAGTGCAGCAAGATCAAACTTTCCTAGTTTGTGTAATCTAACAAGATGTACAATTTAGTAGATTAACCACATTTCTAAAAGTAGTTTGTTTAGAAAACAAACACCTTCATTGCAAACACAGTACTGTGTGAAATAAAGCTAGTTCTGTTCTACAAATGAGTTGCTTTCTTACGAAGAGTCTTCAGTGCAGCAAGATCAAACTTTCCTAGTTTGTGTAATCTAACAAGATGTACAATTTAGTAGATTAACCACATTTCTAAAGTAGTTTGTTTAGAAAACAAACCTTTCATTGCGAACACAGTACTGTGTGAAATAAGGCTGTTCTGTTCCCCAAAATGAGTTGCTTTCTTGAGAAGAGTCTTCAGTGCAGCAAGATCAAACTTTCCTAGTTTGTGTAATCTAACAAGATGTACAATTTAGTAGATTAACCACATTTCTAACGTAGTTTGTTTAGAAAACAAACGCCTTCATTGCCGAACACAGTACTGTGTGAAATAAGCTGTTCTGATCCCCAAATCAGTTGCTTTCTTACGAAGAGTCTTCAGTGCAGCAAGATCAAACTTTCCTAGTTTGTGTAATCTAACAAGATGTACAATTTAGTAGATTAACCACATTTTTAACGTAGTTTGTTTAGAAAACAAACACCTTCATTGCAACACAGTACTGTGTGAAATAAGGCTATTCTGTTCTCCAAATGAGTTGCTTTCTTACGAAGAGTCTTCAGTGCAGCAAGATCAAACTTTCCTAGTTTGTGTAATCTAACAAGATGTACAATTTAGTAGATTAACCACATTTCTAACGTAGTTTGTTTAGAAAACAAACGCCTTCATTGCCGAACACAGTACTGTGTGAAATAAGGCTGTTCTGTTCCCCAAATCAGTTGCTTTCTTGAAAAGAGTCTTCAGTGCAGCAAGATCAAACTTTCCTAGTTTGTGTAATCTAACAAGATGTACAATTTAGTAGATTAACCAATTTAACGTAGTTTGTTTAGAAAACAAACACCTTCATTGCCGAACACAGTACTGTGTGAAATAAGGCTGTTCTGTTCCCCAAATCAGTTGCTTTCTTACGAAGAGTCTTCAGTGCAGCAAGATCAAACTTTCCTAGTTTGTGTAATCTAACAAGATGTACAATTTAGTAGATTAACCACATTTATAACGTAGTTTGTTTAGAAAACAAACACCTTCATTGCCGAACACAGTACTGTGTGAAATAAGGCTGTTCTGTTCTCCAAATGAGTTGCTTTCTTCACGAAGAGTCTTCAGTGCAGCAAGATCAAACTTTCCTAGTTTGTGTAATCTAACAAGATGTACAATTTAGTAGATTAACCACATTTGTAACGTAGTTTGTTTAGAAAACAAACGCCTTCATTGCTGAACACAGTACTGTGTGAAATAAGCTTGTTCTGATCCCCAAATGAGTTGCTTTCTTACGAAGAGTCTTCAGTGCAGCAAGATCAAACTTTCCTAGTTTGTGTAATCTAACAAGATGTACAATTTAGTAGATTAACCACATTTCTAACATAGTTTGTTTAGAAAACAAACCCTTCATTGCCGAACACAGTATTGTGTGAAATAAGCTTGTTCTGATCCCCAAATGAGTTGCTTTCTTACGAAGAGTCTTCAATGCAGCAAGATCAAACTTTCCTAGTTTGTGTAATCTAACAAGATGTAGAATTTAGTAGATTAACCACATTTCAAACTTAGTTTGTTTAGAAAACAAACCCCTTCATTGCCGAACACAATACTGTGTGAAATAAGGCTGTTCTGTTCCCCAAATCAGTTGCTTTCTTGACAAGAGTCTTCAGGGCAGCAAGATCAAACTTTCCTAGTTTTTGTAATCTAACAAGATGTACAACTTAATAGACTATCTTCATTTCTAAAGTAGTTTGTTTAGAAAACAAACCCATTCATTGCCGAACACAGTACTGTGTGAAATAAGCGTTGTTCTGATCCCCAAATCAGTTGCTTTCTTACAAGAGTCTTCAGTGCAGCAAGATCAAACTTTCCTAGTTTTTGTAATCTAACAAGATGTACAACAATAATAGACTACCTTCATTTCTAAAGTAGTTTGTTTAGAAAACAAACCCATTCATTGCCGAACACAGTACTGTGTGAAATAAAGCTGTTCTGTTCCCCAAATGAGTTGGTTTCTTACGAAGACTCTTCAGTGCAGCAAGATCAAACTTTCCTAGTTTGTGTAATCTGACAAGATGTACAATTTAGTAGATTAACCACATTTCTAACGTAGTTTGTTTAGAAAACAAACGCCTTCATTGCCGAACACAGTACTGTGTGAAATAAGCGTGTTCTGTTCCCCAAATCAGTTGCTTTCTTACGAAGAGTCTTCAGTGCAGCAAGATCAAACTTTCCTAGTTTGTGTAATCTAACAAGATGTACAATTTAGTAGATTAACCACATTTCTAACGTAGTTTGTTTAGAAAACAAACACCTTCATTGCAAATGCAGTACTGTGTGAAATAAGCGTAAAATCAGTTCTGTTCTACAAATCTTCAGTTGCTTTCTTTGTGTAATCAAAGAGAGTCTTCAGTGCAGCAAGATCAAACTTTCTTAGTTTGTGTAATCAAACAAGATGTACAATTTAGTAGATTAACCACATTTCTAACACAGTTTGTTTAGAAAACAAACGCCTTCATTGCCGAACACAGTACTGTGTGAAATAAGGCTGTTCTGTTCCCCAAATCAGTTGCTTTCTTGAGAAGAGTCTTGAGGGCAGCAAGATCAAACTTTCCTAGTTTGTGTAATCTAACAAGATATACAATTTAGTAGATTAACCACATTTGTAACGTAGTTTGTTTAGAAAACAAACGCCTGCATTGCCGAACACAGTACTGTGTGAAATAAGCGTGTTCTGATCCCCAAATCAGTTGCTTTCTTACGAAGAGTCTTCAGTGCAGCAAGATCAAACTTTCCTAGTTTGTGTAATCTAACAAGATGTAGAAGTTCGTAGATTAACCACATTTCTAACGTAGTTTGTTTAGAAAACAAACACCTTCATTGCCGAACACAGTACTGTATGAAATAAGGCTATTCCGTTCTCCAAATGAGTTGCTTTCTTACGAAGAGTCTTCAGTGCAGCAAGATCAAACTTTCCTAGTTTGTGTAATCTAACAAGATGTACAATTTAGTAGATTAACCACATTTATAACTTACTTTGTTTAGAAAACAAACACCTTCATTGCCGAACACCGTACTATGTGAAATAAGGCGATTCTGTTCTCCAAATGAGTTGCTTTCTTACGAAGAGTCTTCAGTGCAGCAAGATCAAACTTTCCTAGTTTGTGTAATCTAACAAGATGTACAATTTAGTTGATTAACCACATTTATAACGTAGTTTGTTTAGAAAACAAACACCTTCATTGCCGAACACCGTACTATGTGAAATAAGGCGATTCTGTTCTCCAAATGAGTTGCTTTCTTACGAAGAGTCTTCAGTGCAGCAAGATCAAACTTTCCTAGTTTGTGTAATCTAAGAAGATGTACAACTTAGTAGATTAACCACGTTTCTAAAATAGTTTGTTCAGAAAACAAACCCCTTCATTGCCGAACAAAGTACGGTGTGAAATAAGCCTGTTCTGATCACCAAATGAGTTGCTTTCTTACGAAGAGTCTTCAGTGCAGCAAGATCAAACTTTCCTAGTTTGTGTAATCTACCAAGATGTAGAATTTAGTAGATAACCACATTTCTAACGTAGTTTGTTTAGAAAACAAACACCTTCATTGCAAATGCAGGACTGTGTGAAGTAAGCTAGTTCTGTTCTACAAATGAGTTGCTTTCTTACGAAGAGTCTTCAGTGCAGCAAGATCAAAGTTTCCTAGTTTATGTAATCTAACAAGATGTACAATTTAGTAGATTAACCACATTTCTAACATAGTTTGTTTAGAAAACAAACGCCTTCATTGCCGAACACAGTACTGTGTGAAATAAGGCTGTTCTGTTCCCGAAATCAGTTGCTTTCTTGAGAAGAGTCTTGAGGGCAGCAAGATCAAACTTTCCTAGTTTTTGTAATCTAACAAGATGTACAACTTAATAGACTACCTTCATTTCTAAAGTAGTTTGTTTAGAAAACAAACCCATTCATTGCCGAACACAGTACTGTGTGAAATAAGGCTGTTCTGTTCCCCAAATGAGTTGATTTCTTACGAAGACTCTTCAGTGCAGCAAGATCAAACTTTCCTAGTTTGTGTAATCTAACAAGATATACAATTTAGTAGATTAACCACATTTGTAACGTATTTTGTTTAGAAAACAAACGCCTTCATTGCCGAACACAGAACGGTGTGAAATAAGCGTGTTCTGCTCCCCAAATCAGTTGCTTTCTTACGAAGAGTCTTCAGTGCAGCAAGATCAAACTTTCCTAGTTTGTGTAATCTAACAAGATGTAGAATTTAGTAGATTAAACACATTTCTAACGTAGTTTGTTTAGAAAACAAACACCTTCATTGCCGAACACAGTACTGTGTGAAATAAGGCGATTCTGTTCTCCAAATGAGTTGCTTTCTTACGAAGAGTCTTCAGTGCAGCAAGATCAAACTTTCCTAGTTTGTGTAATCTAACAAGATGTGCAATTTAGTAGATTAACCACATTTCTAACATAGTTTGTTTGGAAAACAAACGCCTTCATTGCCGAACACATTACTGTGTGAAATAAGGCTGTTCTGTTCCCGAAATCAGTTGCTTTCTTGAGAAGAGTCTTGAGGCCAGCAAGATCAAACTTTCCTAGTTTTTGTAATCTAACAAGATGTACAACTTAATGGACTACCTTCATTTCTAAAGTAGTTTGTTTAGAAAACAAACCCATTCATTGCCGAACACAGTACTGTGTGAAATAAGGCTGTTCTGTTCACCAAATGAGTTGGTTTCTTACGAAGACTCTTCAGTACAGCAAGATCAAACTTTCCTAGTTTGTGTAATCTAACAAGATGTACAACTTAGTAGATTAACCACATTTGTAACGTAGTTTGTTTAGAAAACAAACGCCTTCATTGCCGAACACAGTACGGTGTGAAATAAGCGTGTTCTGATCCCCAAATCAGTTGCTTTCTTACGAAGAGTCTTCAGTGCAGCAAGATCAAACTTTCCTAGTTTGTGTAATCTAACAAGATGTAGAATTTCGTAGATTAACCACATTTCTAACGTAGTTTGTTTAGAAAACAAACACCTTCATTGCCGAACACAGTACTGTGTGAAATAAGGCTATTCTGTTCTCCAAATTAGTTGCTTTCTTACGAAGAGTCTTCAGTGCAGCAAGATCAAACTTTCCTAGTTTGTGTAATCTAACAAGATGTACAACTTAGTAGATTAACCACATTTCTAACGTAATTTGTTTAGAAAACAAACGCCTTCATTGCCAAACACAGTACTGTGTGAAATAAGCTTGTTCTGATACCCAAATCAGTTGCTTTCTTACGAAGAGTCTTCAGTGCAGCAAGGTCAAACTTTCTTAGTTTGTGTAATCTAACAAGATGTAGAATTTAGTAGATTAACCACATTTCTAACGTAGTATGTTTAGAAAACAAGCACCTTCATTGCCGAACACAGTACTGTGTGAAATAAGGCTATTCTGTTCTCCAAATGAGTTGCTTTCTTACAAAGAGTCTTCACTTCAGCAAGATCAAACTTTCCTAGTTTGTGTAATCTAACAAGATGTACAATTTAGTAGATTAACCACATTTCAAACTTGGGTTGTTTAGAAAACAAACGCCTTCATTGCCGAACACAGTACTGTGTGAAATAAGGCTGTTCTGTTCCCGAAATCAGTTGCTTTCTTGACAAGAGTCTTCAGGGCAGCAAGATCAAACTTTCCTAGTTTTTGTAATCTAACAAGATGTACAACTTAATAGACTATCTTCATTTCTAAAGTAGTTTGTTTAGAAAACAAACCCATTCATTGCCGAACACAGTACTGTGTGAAATAAGCGTGTTCTGATCCCCAAATCAGTTGCTTTCTTACGAAGAGTCTTCAGTGCAGCAAGATCAAACTTTCCTAGTTTTTGTAATCTAACAAGATGTACAACTTAATAGACTACCTTCATTTCTAAAGTAGTTTGTTTAGAAAACAAACCCATTCATTGCCGAACACAGTACTGTGTGAAATAAAGCTGTTCTGTTCCCCAAATGAGTTGGTTTCTTACGAAGACTCTTCAGTGCAGCAAGATCAATCTTTACTAGTTTGTGTAATCTAACAAGATGTACAATTTAGTAGATTAACCACATTTCTAACGTAGGTTGTTTAGAAAACAAACGCCTTCATTGCCGAACACAGTACTGTGTGAAATAAGCGTGTTCTGATCCCCAAATCAGTTGCTTTCTTACGAAGAGTCTTCAGTGCAGCAAGATCAAACTTTCCTAGTTTGTGTAATCTACCAAGATGTAGAATTTAGTAGATTAACCACATTTCTAACGTAGTTTGTTTAGAAAACAAACACCTTCATTGCAAATGCAGTACTGTGTGAAGTAAGCTAGTTCTGTTCTACAAATGAGTTGCTTTCTTACAAAGAGTCTTCAGTGCAGCAAGATCAAACTTTCCTAGTTTGTGTAATCAAACAAGATGTACAATTTAGTAGATTAACCACATTTCTAACATAGTTTGTTTAGAAAACAAACGCCTTCATTGCCGAACACAGTACTGTGTGAAATAAGGCTGTTCTGTTCCCGAAATCAGTTGCTTTCTTGAGAAGAGTCTTGAGGGCAGCAAGATCAAACTTTCCTAGTTTGTGTAATCTAACAAGATATACAATTTAGTAGATTAACCACATTTGTAACGTAGTTTGTTTAGAAAACAAATGCCTGCATTGCCGAACACAGTACTGTGTGAAATAAGCGTGTTCTGATCCCCAAATCAGTTGCTTTCTTACGAAGAGTCTTCAGTGCAGCAAGATCAAACTTTCCTAGTTTGTGTAATCTAACAAGATGTAGAATTTAGTAGATTAACCACATTTCTAACGTAGTTTGTTTAGAAAACAAACACCTTCATTGCCGAACACAGTACTGTGTGAAATAAGGCTATTCTGTTCTCCAAATGAGTTGCTTTCTTACGAAGAGTCTTCAGTGCAGCAAGATCAAACTTTCCTAGTTTGTGTAATCTAACAAGATGTACAATTTAGTAGATTAACCACATTTATAACGTACTTTGTTTAGAAAACAAACACCTTCATTGCCGAACACCGTACTATGTGAAATAAGGCTATTCTGTTCTCCAAATGAGTTGCTTTCTTACGAAGAGTCTTCAGTGCAGCAAGATCAAACTTTCCTAGTTTGTGTAATCTAACAAGATGTACAATTTAGTTGATTAACCACATTTATAACGTAGTTTGTTTAGAAAAGAAACACCTTCATTGCCGAACACCGTACTATGTGAAATAAGGCTGTTCTGTTCTCCAAATGAGTTGCTTTCTTACGAAGAGTCTTCAGTGCAGCAAGATCAAACTTTCCTAGTTTGTGTAATCTAACAAGATGTACAACTTAGTAGATTAACCACATTTCTAAAATAGTTTGTTTAGAAAACAAACCCCTTCATTTCCGAACAAAGTACGGTGTGAAATAAGCCTGTTCTGATCACCAAATGAGTTGCTTTCTTACGAAGAGTCTTCAGTGCAGCAAGATCAAACTTTCCTAGTTTGTGTAATCTACCAAGATGTAGAATTTAGTAGATTAACCACATTTCTAACGTAGTTTGTTTAGAAAACAAACACCTTCATTGCAAATGCAGTACTGTGTGAAATAAGGCTAGTTCTGTTCTACAAATGAGTTGCTTTCTTACGAAGAGTCTTCAGTGCAGCAAGATCAAACTTTCCTAGTTTGTGTAATCTAACAAGATGTACAATTTAGTAGATTAACCACATTTCTAACATAGTTTGTTTAGAAAACAAACGCCTTCATTGCCGAACACAGTACTGTGTGAAATAAGGCTGTTCTGTTCCCGAATCAGTTGCTTTCTTGAGAAGAGTCTTGAGGGCAGCAAGATCAAACTTTCCTAGTTTTTGTAATCTAACAAGATGTACAATTTAATAGACTACCTTCATTTCTAAAGTAGTTTGTTTAGAAAACAAACCCATTCATTGCCGAACACAGTACTGTGTGAAATAAGGCTGTTCTGTTCCCCAAATGAGTTGATTTCTTACGAAGAGTCTTCAGTGCAGCAAGATCAAACTTTCCTAGTTTGTGTAATCTAACAAGATATACAATTTAGTAGATTAACCACATTTGTAACGTATTTTGTTTAGAAAACAAACGCCTTCATTGCCGAACACAGTACGGTGTGAAATAAGCGTGTTCTGCTCCCCAAATCAGTTGCTTTCTTACGAAGAGTCTTCAGTGCAGCAAGATCAAACTTTCCTAGTTTGTGTAATCTAACAAGATGTAGAATTTAGTAGATTAAACACATTTCTAACGTAGTTTGTTTAGAAAACAAACACCTTCATTTCCGAACACAGTACTGTGTGAAATAAGGCGATTCTGTTCTCCAAATGAGTTGCTTTCTTACGAAGAGTCTTCAGTGCAGCAAGATCAAACTTTCCTAGTTTGTGTAATCTAACAAGATGTACAATTTAGTAGATTAACCACATTTCTAACATAGTTTGTTTGGAAAACAAACGCCTTCATTGCCGAACACATTACTGTGTGAAATAAGGCTGTTCCCAAATCTTTTGCTTTCTTGAGAAGAGTCTTGAGGCCAGCAAGATCAAACTTTCCTAGTTTTTGTAATCTAACAAGATGTACAACTTAATAGACTACCTTCATTTCTAAAGTAGTTTGTTTAGAAAACAAACCCATTCATTGCCGAACACAGTACTGTGTGAAATAAGGCTGTTCTGTTCACCAAATGAGTTGGTTTCTTACGAAGACTCTTCAGTGCAGCAAGATCAAACTTTCCTAGTTTGTGTAATCTAACAAGATATACAACTTAGTAGATTAACCACATTTGTAACGTAGTTTGTTTAGAAAACAAACGCCTTCATTGCCGAACACAGTACGGTGTGAAATAAGCGTGTTCTGATCCCCAAATCAGTTGCTTTCTTACGAAGAGTCTTCAGTGCAGCAAGATCAAACTTTCCTAGTTTGTGTAATCTAACAAGATGTAGAATTTCGTAGATTAACCACATTTCTAACGTAGTTTGTTTAGAAAACAAACACCTTCATTGCCGAACACAGTACTGTGTGAAATAAGGCTATTCTGTTCTCCAAATGAGTTGCTTTCTTACGAAGAGTCTTCAGTACAGCAAGATCAAACTTTCCTAGTTTGTGTAATCTAACAAGATGTACAACTTAGTAGATTAACCACATTTCTAACGTAATTTGTTTAGAAAACAAACGCCTTCATTGCCAAACACAGTACTGTGTGAAATAAGCTTGTTCTGATACCCAAATCAGTTGCTTTCTTACGAAGAGTCTTCAGTGCAGCAAGATCAAACTTTCTTAGTTTGTGTAATCTAACAAGATGTAGAATTTAGTAGATTAACCACATTTCTAACGTAGTATGTTTAGAAAACAAACACCTTCATTGCCGAACACAGTACTGTGTGAAATAAGGCTATTCTGTTCTCCAAATGAGTTGCTTTCTTACAAAGAGTCTTCAGTGCAGCAAGATCAAACTTTCCTAGTTTGTGTAATCTAACAAGATGTACAATTTAGTAGATTAACCACATTTCTAACATAGTTTGTTTAGAAAACAAACGCCTTCATTGCCGAACACAGTACTGTGTGAAATAAGGCTGTTCTGTTCCCGAAATCAGTTGCTTTCTTGAGAAGAGTCTTGAGGGCAGCAAGATCAAACTTTCCTAGTTTTTGTAATCTAACAAGATGTACAACTTAATAGACTACCTTCATTTCTAAAGTAGTTTGTTTAGAAAACAAACCCATTCATTGCCGAACACAGTACTGTGTGAAATAAGGCTGTTCTGTTCCCCAAATGAGTTGGTTTCTTACGAAGACTCTTCAGTGCAGCAAGATCAAACTTTCCTAGTTTGTGTAATCTAACAAGATGTACAATTTAGTAGATTAACCACATTTATAACGTAGTTTGTTTAGAAAACAAACACCTTCATTGCTGAACACAGTACTATGTGAAATAAGGCTATTCTGTTCTCCAAATGAGTTGCTTTCTTATGAAGAGCCTTCAGTGCAGCAAGATCAAACTTTCCTAGTTTGTGTAATCTAACAAGATGTACAACTTAGTAGATTAACCACATTTCTAACGTAGTTTGTTTAGAAAACAAACGCCTTCATTGCCGAACACAGTACTGTGTGAAATAAGCTTGTTCTGATACCCAAATCAGTTGCTTTCTTACGAAGAGTCTTCAGTGCAGCAAGGTCAAACTTTCTTTGTGTGATCTAACAAGATGTAGAATTTAGTAGATTAACCACATTTCTAACGTAGTATGTTTAGAAAACAAACACCTTCATTGCCGAACACAATACTGTGTGAAATAAGGCTATTCTGTTCTCCAAATGAGTTGCTTTCTTACGAAGAGTCTTCAGTGCAGCAAGATCAAACTTTCCTAGTTTGTGTAATCTAACAAGATGTACAATTTAGTAGATTAACCACATTTCTAACATAGTTTGTTTAGAAAACAAACGCCTTCATTGCCGAACACAGTACTGTGGGAAATAAGGCTGTTCTGTTCCCGAAATCAGTTGCTTCCTTGAGAAGAGTCCTGAGGGCAGCAAGATTAACCTTTCCTAGTTTTTGTAATCTGACAAGATGTACAACTTAATAGACTACCTTCATTTCTAAAGTAGTTTGTTTAGAAAACAAACCCATTCATTGCCGAACACAGTACTGTGTGAAATAAGGCTGTTCTGTTCCCCAAATGAGTTGGTTTCTTACGAAGACTCTTCAGTGCAGCAAGATCAAACTTTCCTAGTTTGTGTAATCTACCAAGATGTACAATTTAGTAGATTAACCACATTTGTAACGTAGTTTGTTTACAAAACAAATGCCTTCATTGCCGAACACAGTACGGTGTGAAATAAGCGTGTTCTGATCCCCAAATCAGTTGCTTTCTTACGAAGAGTCTTCAGTGCAGCAAGATTCAAACTTTCCTAGTTTGTGTAATCTAACAAGAAGTAGAATTTAGTAGATTAACCACATTTCTAACGTAGTTTGTTTAGAAAACAAACACCTTCATTGCCGAACACAGTACTGTGTGATGAAATAAGGCTATTCTGTTCTCCAAATGAGTTGCTTTCTTATGAAGAGTCTTCAGTGCAGCAAGATCAAACTTATCTAGTTTGTGTAATCTAACAAGATATACAATTTAGTAGATTAACCATATTTGTAACGTAGTTTGTTTAGAAAACAAACGCCTTCATTGCCGAACACAGTACTGTGTGATATAAGCCTGTTCTGATCCACAAATGAGTTCCTTTCTTACGAAGAGTCTTCAATGCAGCAAGATCAAACTTTCCTAGTTTGTGTAATCTAAAAAGATGTATAACATAGTAGATTAACCACATTTCTAACGTAATTTGTTTAGAAAACAAACGCCTTCATTGCCGAACACAGTACTGTGTGAAATAAGCTTGTTCTGATCCCCAAATCAGTTGCTTTCTTACGAAGAGTCTTCAGTGCAGCAAGATCAAACTTTCTTAGTTTGTGTAATCTAATAAGATGTACAACTTAGTAGATTAACCACATTTCTAACGTAGTTTGTTTAGAAAACAAACCCCTTCATTGCTGAACACAGTACTGTGTGAAATAAGCCTGTTCTGTTACCCAAATGAGTTGCTTTCTTACGAAGAGTCTTCAATGCAGCAAGATCAAACTTCCCTAGTTTGTGTAATCTAACAAGATGTAGAATTTAGTAGATTAACCACATTTCTAACGTAGTTTGTTTAGAAAACAAACACCTTCATTGCCGAAACACAGTACTGTGTGAAATAAGGCTGTTCTGTTCCCCAAATGAGTTGCTTTCTTACGAAGAGTCTTCAGTGCAGCAAGATCAAACTTTCCTAGTTTGTGTAATCTAACAAGATGTACAACTTAGTAGATTAACCACGTTTCTAACACAGTTTGTTTAGAAAACAAACGCCTTCATTGCCGAACACAGTACAGTGTGAAATTAGTCTGTTCGGTTCCCCAAATGAGTTGCTTTCTTACGAAGAGTATTCACTGCAGCAAGATCAAACTTTCCTAGTATGTGTAATCTAACAAGATGTACAATTTAGTAGATTAACCACATTTCTAACGTAGTTTGTTTAGAAAACAAACACCTTCATTGCAAATGCAGTAATGTGTGAATTAAGCTAGTTCTGTTCTACAAATGAGTTGCTTTCTTACGAAGAGTCTTCAGTGCAGCAAGATCAAACTTTCCTAGTTTGTGTAATCTTGCAAGATGTACAACTTAGTAGATTAACCACATTTCTAACATAGTTTGTTTAGAAAACAAACGCCTTCATTGCCGAACAGAGTACTGTGTCAAATAAGGCTGTTCTGTTCCCGAAATCAGTTGCTTTCTTGAGAAGAGTCTTGAGGGCAGCAAGATCAAACTTTCCTAGTTTGTGTAATCTAACAAGATATACAATTTAGTAGATTAACCACATTTGTAACGTAGTTTGTTTAGAAAACAAACGCCTTCATTGCCGAACAAAGTACTGTGTGAAATAAGCGTGTTCTGATCCCCAAATCAGTTGCTTTCTTACGGAGAGTCTTCAGTGCAGCAAGATCAAACTTTCTTACTTTGTGTAATCTAACAAGATGTAGAATTTCGTAGATTAACCACATTTCTAACGTAGTTTGTTTAGAAAACAAACACCTTCCTTGCCGAACACAGTACTGTGTGAAATAAGGCTATTCTGTTCGCCAAATGAGTTGCTTTCGTACGAAGAGTCTTTCAGTGCAGCAAGATAAAACTTTCCTAGTTTGTGTAATCTAACAAGATGTACAACTTAGTAGATTAACCACATTTCTAACGTAATTCGTTTAGAAAACAAAGCCTTCATTGCCGAACACAGTACTGTGTGAAATAAGCTTGTTCTGATCCCCAAATCAGTTGCTTTCTTACGAAGAGTCTTCAGTGCAGCAAGATCAAACTTTCTTACTTTGTGTAATCTAACAAGATGTAGAATTTAGTAGATTAACCACATTTCTAACGTAGTTTTGTTTAGAAAACAAACACCTTCATTGCAAATGCAGTACTGTGTGAAGTAAGCTAGTTCTGTTCTACAAATGAGTTGCTTTCTTACGAAGAGTCTTCAGTGCAGCAAGATCAAACTTTCCTAGTTTGTGTAATCTAACAAGATGTACAACTTAGTAGATTAACCACATTTCTAAGGTACTTTGTTTAGAAAACAAACGCGTTCATTGCCGAACACAGTACTGTGTGAAATAAGCTTGTTCTGATCCCCAAATCAGTTGTTTTCTTACGAAGAGTCTTCAGTGCAGCAAGATCAAACTTTCTTAGTTTGTGTAATATAACAAGATGTACAACTTAGTAGATTAACCACATTTCTAACGTAGTTTGTTTAGAAAACAAACCCCTTCATTGCCGAACACAGTACTGTGTGAAATAAGCGTGTTCTGATCCCCAAATCAGTTGCTTTCTTACGAAGAGTCTTCAGTGCAGCAAGATCAAACTTTCCTAGTTTGTGTAATCTAACAAGATGTAGAATTTCGTAGATTAACCACATTTCTAACGTAGTTTGTTTAGAAAACAAACACCTTCATTTCCGAACACAGTACTGTGTGAAATAAGGCTATTCTGTTCTCCAAATGAGTTGCTTTCTTACGAAGAGTCTTCAGTGCAGCAAGATCAAACTTTCCTAGTTTGTGTAATCTAACAAGATATACAATTTAGTAGATTAACCACATTTATAACGTAGTTTGTTTAGAAAACAAACACCTTCATTGCCGAACACAGTACTGTGTGAAATAAGGCTATTCTGTTCTCCAAATGAGTTGCTTTCTTACGAAGAGTCTTCAGTGCAGCAAGATCAAACTTTCCTAGTTTGTGTAATCTAACAAGATGTACAATTTAGTAGATTAACCACATTTATAACGCAGTTTGTTTAGAAAAACAAACACCTTCATTGCCGAACACAGTACTGTGTGAAATAAGGCTGTTCTGTTCTCCAAATGAGTTGCTTTCTTACGAAGAGTCTTCAGTGCAGCAAGATCAAACTTTCCTAGTTTGTGTAATCTAACAAGATATACAATTTAGTAGATTAACCACATTTGTAACGTAGTTTGTTTAGAAAACAAACACCTTCATTGCCGAACACAGTACTGTGTGAAATAAGGCTGTTCTGTTCCCGAAATCAGTTGCTTTCTTGAGAAGAGTCTTGAGGGCAGCAAGATCAAACTTTCCTAGTTTTTGTAATCTAACAAGATGTACAACTTAATAGACTACCTTCATTTCTAAAGTAGTTTGTTTAGAAAACAAACCCATTCATTGCCGAACACAGTACTGTGTGAAATAAGGCTGTTCTGTTCCCCAAATGAGTTGATTTCTTACGAAGACTCTTCAGTGCAGCAAGATCAAACTTTCCTAGTTTGTGTAATCTAACAAGATATACAATTTAGTAGATTAACCACATTTGTAACGTAGTTTGTTTAGAAAACAAACGCCTTCATTGCCGAACACAGTACTGTGTGAAATAAGGCTATTCTGTTCTCCAAATGAGTTGCTTTCTTACGAAGAGTCTTCAGTGCAGCAAGATCAAACTTTCCTAGTTTTTGTAATCTAACAAGATGTACAACTTAATAGACTACCTTCATTTCTAAAGTAGTTTGTTTAGAAAACAAACCCATTCATTGCCGAACACAGTACTGTGTGAAATAAGGCTGTTCTGTTCCCCAAATGAGTTGATTTCTTACGAATACTCTTCAGTGCAGCAAGATCAAACTTTCCTAGTTTGTGTAATCTCACAAGATATACAATTTAGTAGATTAACCACATTTGTAACGTATTTTGTTTAGAAAACAAACGCCTTCATTGCCGAACACAGAACGGTGTGAAATAAGCGTGTTCTGCTCCCCAAATCAGTTGCTTTCTTACGAAGAGTCTTCAGTGCAGCAAGATCAAACTTTCCTAGTTTGTGTAATCTAACAAGATGTAGAATTTCGTAGATTAAACACATTTCTAACGTAGTTTGTTTAGAAAACAAACACCTTCATTGCCGAACACAGTACTGTGTGAAATAAGGCTATTCTGTTCTCCAAATGAGTTGCTTTCTTACGAAGAGTCTTCAGTGCAGCAAGATCAAACATTCCTAGTTTGTGTAATCTAATAAGATATACAATTTAGTAGATTAACCATATTTGTAAGGTAGTTTGTTTAGAAAACAAACGCCTTCATTGCCGAACACAGTACTGTGTGATATAAGCCTGTTCTGATCCACAAATGAGTTGCTTTCTTACGAAGAGTCTTCAATGCAGAAAGATCAAACTTTCCTAGTTTGTGTAATCTAACAAGATGTATAACATAGTACATTAACCACATTTCTAACGTAATTTTTTTAGAAAACAACGCCGTCATTGCCGAACACAGTACTGTGTGAAATAAGCTTGTTCTGATCCCCAAATCAGTTGCTTTCTTACGAAGAGTCTTCAGTGCAGCAAGATCAAACTTTCCTAGTTTGTGTAATCTAACAAGATATACAATTTAGTAGGATTAACCACATTTATAACGTACTTTGTTTAGAAAACAAACACCTTCATTGCCGAACACCGTACTATGTGAAATAAGGCGATTCTGTTCTCCAAATGAGTTGCTTGCTTACGAAGATTCTTCAGTGCAGCAAGATCAAACTTTCCTAGTTTGTGTAATCTAACAAGATGTACAATTTAGTAGATTAACCACATTTATAACGCAGTTTGTTTAGAAAACAAACACCTTCATTGCCGAACACCGTACTATGTGAAATAAGGCGATTCTGTTCTCCAAATGAGTTGCTTTCTTACGAAGAGTCTTCAGTGCAGCAAGATCAAACTTTCCTAGTTTGTGTAATCTAAGAAGATATACAATTTAGTAGATTAACCACATTTGTAACATAGTTTGTTTAGAAAACAAACACCTTCATTGCCGAACACAGTACTGTGTGAAATAAGGCTGTTCTGTTCCCGAAATCAGTTGCTTTCTTGAGAAGAGTCTTGAGGGCAGCAAGATCAAACTTTCCTAGTTTTTGTAATCTAACAAGATGTACAACTTAATAGACTACCTTCATTTCTAAAGTAGTTTGTTTAGAAAACAAACCCATTCATTGCCGAACACAGTACTGTGTGAAATAAGGCTGTTCTGTTCCCCAAATGAGTTGATTTCTTACGAATACTCTTCAGTGCAGCAAGATCAAACTTTCCTAGCTTGTGTAATCTCACAAGATATACAATTTAGTAGATTAACCACATTTGTAACGTATTTTGTTTAGGAAACAAACGCCTTCATTGCCGAACACAGTACTGTGTGAAATAAGGCTATTCCGTTCTCCAAATGAGTTGCTTTCTTATGAAGAGTCTTCAGTGCAGCAAGATCAAACTTTCCTAGTTTGTGTAATCTAACAAGATGTACAACTTAATAGACTACCTTCATTTCTAAAGTAGTTTGTTTAGAAAACAAACCCATTCATTGCCGAACACAGTACTGTGTGAAATAAGCGTGTTCTGATCCCCAAATCAGTTGCTTTCTTATGAAGAGTCTTCAGTGCAGCAAGATCAAACTTTCCTAGTTTTTGTAATCTAACAAGATGTACAACTTAATAGACTACCTTCATTTCTAAAGTAGTTTGTTTAGAAAACAAACCCATTCATTGCCGAACACAGTACTGTGTGAAATAAGCGTGTTCTGATCCCCAAATCAGTTGCTTTCTTACGAAGAGTCTTCAGTGCAGCAAGATCAAACTTTCCTAGTTTGTGTTATCTAACAAGATATACAATTTAGTAGATTAACCACATTTCTAACATAGTTTGTTTAGAAAACAAACGCCTTCATTTCCGAACACCGTACTGTGTGAAATAAGGCTGTTCTGTTCCCGAAATCAGTTGCTTTCTTGAGAAGAGTCTTGAGGGCAGCAAGATCAAACTTTTCTAGTTTTTGTAATCTAACAAGATGTACAACTTAATAGACTACCTTCATTTCTAAAGTAGTTTGTTTAGAAAACAAACCCATTCATTGCCGAACACAGTACTGTGTGAAATAAGGCTGTTTTGTTCCCCAAATGAGTTGATTTCTTACGAATACTCTTCAGTGCAGCAAGATCAAACTTTCCTAGTTTGTGTAATCTCACAAGATATACAATTTAGTAGATTAACCACATTTGTAACGTATTTTGTTTAGAAAACAAACGCCTTCATTGCCGAACACAGTACGGTGTGAAATAAGCGTGTTCTGCTCCCCAAATCAGTTGCTTTCTTACGAAGAGTCTTCAGTGCAGCAAGATCAAACTTTCCTAGTTTGTGTAATCTAACAAGATGTAGAATTTCGTAGATTAAACACATTTCTAACGTAGTTTGTTTAGAAAAAAAACACCTTCATTTCCGAACACAGTACTGTGTGAAATAAGGCGATTCTGTTCTCCAAATGAGTTGCTTTCTTACGAAGAGTCTTCAGTGCAGCAAGATCAAACTTTCCTAGTTTGTGTAATCTAACAAGGTGTACAATTTAGTAGATTAACCACATTTCTAACATAGTTTGTTGAGAAAACAAACGCCTTCATTGCCGAACACAGTACTGTGTGAAATAGGGCTGTTCTGTTCCCGAAATCAGTTGCTTTCTTGAGAAGAGTCTTGAGGGCAGAAAGATCAAACTTTCCTAGTTTTTGTAATCTAACAAGATGTACAACTTAATAGACTACCTTCATTTCAAAGGAGTTTGTTTAGAAAACAAACCCATTCATTGCCGAAAACAGTACTGTGTAAAATAAGGCTGTTCTGTTCCCCTAATGAGTTGGTTTCTTACGAAGAGTCTTCAGTGCAGCAAGATCAAACTTTCCTAGTTTGTGTAATCTAACAAGATGTACACCTTAGTAGATTAACCACATTTATAACGTAGTTTGTTTAGAAAACAAACGCCTTCATTGCCGAACACTGTACTATGTGAAATAAGGCTATTCTGTTCTCCAAATGAGTTCCTTTCTTACGAAGAGTCTTCAGTGAAGCAAGATCAAACGTTCCCAGTTTGTGTAATCTAACAAGATGTACAACTTAGTAGATTAACCACATTTCTAACGTACTTTGTTTAGAAAACAAACGCGTTCATTGCCGAACACAGTACTGTGTGAAATAAGCTTGTTCTGATCCCCAAATCAGTTGCTTTCTTACGAAGAGTCTTCAGTGCAGCAAGATCAAACTTTCTTAGTTTGTGTAATATAACAAGATGTACAACTTAGTAGATTAACCACATTTCTAATGTAGTTTGTTTAGAAAACAAACCCCTTCATTGCCGAACACAGTACTGTGTGAAATAAGCCTGTTCTGATCCCCAAATGAGTTGCTTTCTTACGAAGAGTCTTCAATGCAGGAAGATCAAACTTTCCTAGTTTGTGTAATCTAACAAGATGTATAACATAGTAGATTAACCACATTTCTAACGTAGTTTGTTTAGAAAACAAACGCCTTCATTGCCGAACACAGTACTGTGTGAAATAAGCTTGTTCTGATCCCCAAATCAGTTGCTTTCTTACGAAGAGTCTTCAGTGCAGCAAGATCAAACTTTCTTAGTTTGTGTAATCTAACAAGATGTACAACTTAGTAGATTAACCACATTTCTAACGTAGTTTGTTTAGAAAACAAACCCCTTCATTGCCGAACACAGTACTGTGTGAAATAAGCCTGTTCTGATACCCAAATGAGTTGCTTTCTTACGAAGAGTCTTCAATGCAGCAAGATCAAACTTTCCTAGTTTGTGTAATCTAACAAGATGTAGAATTTAGTAGATTAACCACATTTCTAACGTAGTTTGTTTAGAAAACAAACACCTTCATTGCCGAACGCACTACTGTGTGAAATAACGCTGTTCTGTTGCGCAAATGAGTTGCTTTCTTACGAAGAGTCTTCAGTGCAGCAAGATCAACCTTTCCTAGTTTGTGTAACCTAACAAGATGTAGAATTTAGTAGATAAACCACATTTCTAACGTAGTTGTTTAGAAAACAAACACCTTCATTGCCGAACGCAGTACTGTGTGAAATAAGGCTGTTCTCTTCCGCAAATGAGTTGCTTTCTTACGAAGAGTCTTCAGTTCAGCAAGATCAAACTTTCCTAGTTTGTATAATCTAACAAGATGTACAACTTAGTAGATTAACCACATTTCTAACGTAGTTTATTTAGTAAACAAACACCTTCATTGCAGAATGCAGTACTGTGTGAAGTAAGCTAGTGCTGTTCTACAAATGAGTTGCTTTCTTACGAAGAGTCTTCATTACAGCAAGATCAAACTTTCCTAGTTTGTGTAATCTTACAAGATGTACAACTTAGTAGATTAACCACATTTCTAACATAGTTTGTTTAGAAAACAAACCCATTCATTGCCGAACACAGTACTGTGTGAAATAAGGCTGTTCTGTTCCCGAAATCAGTTGCTTTCTTGAGAAGAGTCTAGAGGGCAGCAAGATCAAACTTTCCTAGTTTTTGTAATCTAACAAGATGTACATCTTAATAGACTACCTTCATTTCTAAAGTAGTTTGTTTAGAAAACAAATGCCTTCATTGCCGAACACAGTACTGTGTGAAATAAGCGTGTTCTGATCCCCAAATCAGTTCCTTTCTTACGAAGAGTCTTCAGTGCAGCAAGATCAAACTTTCCTAGTTTGTATAAACTAACAAGATGTAGAATTTCGTAGATTAACCACATTTCTAACGTAGTTTGTTTAGAAAACAAACACCTTCATTGCCGAACACAGTACTGTGTGAAATAAGGGTATTCTGTTCTCCAAATGAGTTGCTTTCTTACGAAGAGTCTTCAGTGCAGCAAGATCAAACTTTCCTAGTTTGTGTAATCTAACAAGATGTACAATTTAGTAGATTAACCACATTTCTTACGTAGTTTGTTTAGAAAACAAACGCCTTCATTGCCGAACACAGTATGGTGTGAAATAATCGTGTTCTGATCCCCAAATCAGTTGCTTTCTTACGAAGAGTCTTCAGTGCAGCAAGATCAAACTTTCCTAGTTTGTGTAATCTAACAAGATGTAGAATTTCGTAGATTAACCACATTTCTAACGTAGTTTGTTTAGAAAATAAACACCTTCATTGCTGAACACAGTACTATGTGAAATAAGGATATTCTGTTCTCCAAATGAGTTGCTTTCTTACGAAGAGTCTTCAGTGCAGCAAGATCAAACTTTCCTAGTTTGTGTAATCTAACAAGATGTACAACTTAGTAGATTAACCACGTTTCTAACATAGTTTGTTTAGAAAACAAACCCCTTCATTGCCGAACACAGTACGGTGTGAAATAAGCCTGTTCTGATCACCAAATGAGTTGCTTTCTTACGAAGAGTCTTCAGTGCAGCAAGATCAAACTTTCCTAGTTTGTGTAATCTACCAAGATGTAGAATTTAGTAGATAAACCACATTTCTAACGTAGTTGTTTAGAAAACAAACACCTTCATTGCCGAACGCAGTACTGTGTGAAATAAGGCTGTTCTCTTCCGCAAATGAGTTGCTTTCTTACGAAGAGTCTTCAGTTCAGCAAGATCAAACTTTCCTAGTTTGTATAGTCTAACAAGATGTACAACTTAGTAGATTAACCACATTTCTAACGTAGTTTATTTAGTAAACAAACACCTTCATTGCAGAATGCAGTACTGTGTGAAGTAAGCTAGTTCTGTTCTACAAATGAGTTGCTTTCTTACGAAGAGTCTTCAGTACAGCAAGATCAAACTTTCCTAGTTTGTGTAATCTTACAAGATGTACAACTTAGTAGATTAACCACATTACTAACATAGTTTGTTTAGAAAACAAACCCATTCATTGCCGAACACAGTACAGTGTGAAATAAGGCTCTTCTGTTCCCGAAATCAGTTGCTTTCTTGACAAGAGTCTAGAGGGCAGCAAGATCAAACTTTCCTAGTTTTTGTAATCTAACAAGATGTACATCTTAATAGACTACCTTCATTTCTAAAGTAGTTTGTTTAGAAAACAAATGCCTTCATTACCGAACACAGTACTGTGTGAAATAAGCGTGTTCTGATCCCCAAATCAGTTCCTTTCTTACGAAGAGTCTTCAGTGCAGCAAGATCAAACTTTCCTAGTTTGTATAAACTAACAAGATGTAGAATTTAGTAGATAAACCACATTTCTAACGTAGTTGTTTAGAAAACAAACACCTTCATTGCCGAACGCAGTACTGTGTGAAATAAGGCTGTTCTCTTCCGCAAATGAATTGCTTTCTTACGAAGTGTCTTCAGTTCAGCAAGATCAAACTTTCCTAGTTGGTATAATCTAACAAGATGTACAACTTAGTAGATTAACCACATTTCTAACGTAGTTTATTTAGTAAACAAACACCTTCATTGCAGAATGCAGTACTGTGGGAGGTAAGCTAGTTCTGTTCTACAAATGAGTTGCTTTCTTACGAAGAGTCTTCATTACAGCAAGATCAAACTTTCCTAGTTTGTGTAATCTTACAAGATGTACAACTTAGTAGATTAACCACATTTCTAACATAGTTTGTTTAGAAAACAAACCCATTCATTGCCGAACACAGTACTGTGTGATATAAGGCTGTTCTGTTCCCGAAATCAGTTGCTTTCTTGAGAAGAGTCTAGAGGGCAGCAAGATCAAACTTTCCTAGTTTTTGTAATCTAACAAGATGTACATCTTAATAGACTACCTTCATTTCTAAAGTAGTTTGTTTAGAAAACAAATGCCTTCATTGCCGAACACAGTACTGTGTGAAATAAGCGTGTTCTGATCCCCAAATCAGTTCCTTTCTTACGAAGAGTCTTCAGTGCAGCAAGATCAAACTTTCCTAGTTTGTATAAACTAACAAGATGTAGAATTTCGTAGATTAACCACATTTCTAACGTAGTTTGTTTAGAAAACAAACACCTTCATTGCCGAACACAGTACTGTGTGAAAAAAGGGTATTCTGTTCTCCAAATGAGTTGATTTCTTACGAAGAGTCTTCAGTGCAGCAAGATCAAACTTTCCTAGTTTGTGTAATCTAACAAGATGTACAATTTAGTAGATTAACCACATTTCTTACGTAGTTTGTTTAGAAAACAAACGCCTTCATTGCCGAACACAGTATGGTGTGAAATAATCGTGTTCTGATCCCCAAATCAGTTGCTTTCTTACGAAGAGTCTTCAGTGCAGCAAGATCAAACTTTCCTAGTTTGTGTAATCTAACAAGATGTAGAATTTCGTAGATTAACCACATTTCTAACGTAGTTTGTTTAGAAAATAAACACCTTCATTGCTGAACACAGTACTATGTGAAATAAGGCTATTCTGTTCTCCAAATGAGTTGCTTTCTTACGAAGAGTCTTCAGTGCAGCAAGATCAAACTTTCCTAGTTTGTGTAATCTAACAAGATGTACAACTTAGTAGATTAACCACGTTTCTAACATAGTTTGTTTAGAAAACAAACCCCTTCATTGCCGAACACAGTACGGTGTGAAATAAGCCTGTTCTGATCACCAAATGAGTTGCTTTCTTACGAAGAGTCTTCAGTGCAGCAAGATCAAACTTTCCTAGTTTGTGTAATCTACCAAGATGTAGAATTTAGTAGATGAACCACATTTCTAACGTAGTTGTTTAGAAAACAAACACCTTCATTGCCGAACGCAGTACTGTGTGAAATAAGGCTGTTCTCTTCCGCAAATGAGTTGCTTTCTTACGAAGAGTCTTCAGTTCAGCAAGATCAAACTTTCCTAGTTTGTATAGTCTAACAAGATGTACAACTTAGTAGATTAACTACATTTCTAACGTAGTTTATTTAGTAAACAAACACCTTCATTGCAGAATGCAGTACTGTGTGAAGTAAGCTAGTTCTGTTCTACAAATGAGTTGCTTTCTTACGAAGAGTCTTCAGTACAGCAAGATCAAACTTTCCTAGTTTGTGTAATCTAATAAGATGTACAACTTAGTAGATTAACCACATTTCTAACGTAGTTTGTTTAGAAAACAAACACCTTCATTGCCGAACACAGTACTGTGTGAAATAAGGCTATTCTGTTCTCCAAATGAGTTGCTTTCTTACGAAGAGTCTTCAGTGGAGCAAGATCAAACTTTCCTAGTTTGTGTAATCTAACAAGATGTACAATTTAGTAGATTAACCACATTTCTAACATAGTTTGTTTAGAAAACAAACGCCTTCATTGCCGAACACAGTACTGTGTGAAATAGGGCTGTTCTGTTCCCGAAATCAGTTGCTTTCTTGAGAAGAGTCTTGAGGGCAGAAAGATCAAACTTTCCTAGTTTTTGTAATCTAACAAGATGTACAACTTAATAGACTACCTTCATTTCTAAGGTAGTTTGTTTAGAAAACAAACCCATTCATTGCCGAAAACAGTACTGTGTAAAATAAGGCTGTTCTGTTCCCCTAATGAGTGGGTTTCTTACGAAGAGTCTTCAGTGCAGCAAGATCAAACTTTCCTAGTTTGTGTAATCTAGAAAGATGTAGAATTTAGTAGATTAACCACATTTCTAACGTAGTTTGTTTAGAAAACAAACACCTTCATTGCCGAACACACTACTGTGTGAAATAACGCTGTTCTGTTGCGCAAATGAGTTGCTTTCTTGCGAAGAGTCTTCAGTGCAGCAAGATCAACCTTTCCTAGTTTGTGTAACCTAACAAGATGTAGAATTTAGTAGGTAAACCACATTTCTAACGTAGTTGTTTAGAAAACAAACACCTTCATTGCTGAACGCAGTACTGTGTGAAATAAGGCTGTTCTCTTCCGCAAATGAGTTGCTTTCTTACGAAGAGTCTTCATTCAGCAAGATCAAACTTTCCTAGTTTGTATAATCTAACAAGATGTACAACTTAGTAGATTAACCACATTTCTAACGTAGTTTATTTAGTAAACAAACACCTTCATTGCAGAATGCAGTACTGTGTGAAGTAAGCTAGTTCTGTTCTACAAATGAGTTGCTTTGTTACGAAGAGTCTTCAGTACAGCAAGATCAAACTTTCCTAGTTTGTGTAATCTTACAAGATGTACAACTTAGTAGCTTAACCACATTTCTAACATAGTTTGTTTAGAAAACAAACCCATTCATTGCCGAACACAGTATTGTGTGAAATAAGGCTGTTCTGTTCCCGAAATCAGTTGCTTTCTTGAGAAGAGTCTAGAGGGCAGCAAGATCAAACTTTCCTAGTTTTTGTAATCTAACAAGATGTACATCTTAATAGACTACCTTCATTTCTAAAGTAGTTTGTTTAGAAAACAAATGCCTTCATTGCCGAACACAGTACTGTGTGAAATAAGCGTGTTCTGATCCCCAAATCAGTTCCTTTCTTACGAAGAGTCTTCAGTGCAGCAAGATCAAACTTTCCTAGTTTGTATAAACTAACAAGATGTAGAATTTCGTAGATTAACCACATTTCTAACGTAGTTTGTTTAGAAAACAAACACCTTCATTGCCGAACACAGTACTGTGTGAAATAAGGGTTTTCTGTTCTCCAAATGAGTTGCTTTCTTACGAAGAGTCTTCAGTGCAGCAAGATCAAACTTTCCTAGTTTGTGTAATCTAACAAGATGTACAATTTAGTAGATTAACCACATTTCTTACGTAGTTTGTTTAGAAAACAAACGCCTTCATTGCCGAACACAGTATGGTGTGAAATAATCGTGTTCTGATCCCCAAATCAGTTGCTTTCTTACGAAGAGTCTTCAGTGCAGCAAGATCAAACTTTCCTAGTTTGTGTAATCTAACAAGATGTAGAATTTCGTAGATTAACCACATTTCTAACGTAGTTTGTTTAGAAAATAAACACCTTCATTGCTGAACACAGTACTATGTGAAATAAGGCTATTCTGTTCTCCAAATGAGTTGCTTTCTTACGAAGAGTCTTCAGTGCAGCAAGATCAAACTTTCCTAGTTTGTGTAATCTAACAAGATGTACAACATAGTAGATTAACCACGTTTCTAACATAGTTTGTTTAGAAAACAAACCCCTTCATTGCCGAACACAGTACGGTGTGAAATAAGCCTGTTCTGATCACCAAATGAGTTGCTTTCTTACGAAGAGTCTTCAGTGCAGCAAGATCAAACTTTCCTAGTTTGTGTAATCTACCAAGATGTAGAATTTAGTAGATGAACCACATTTCTAACGTAGTTGTTTAGAAAACAAACACCTTCATTGCCGAACGCAGTACTGTGTGAAATAAGGCTGTTCTCTTCCAAAAATGAGTTGCTTTCTTCTGAAAGAGTCTTCAGTTCAGCAAGATCAAACTTTCCTAGTTTGTATAGTCTAACAAGATGTACAACTTAGTAGATTAACTACATTTCTAACGTAGTTTATTTAGTAAACAAACACCTTCATTGCAGAATGCAGTACTGTGTGAAGTAAGCTAGTTCTGTTCTACAAATGAGTTGCTTTCTTACGAAGAGTCTTCAGTACAGCAAGATCAAACTTTCCTAGTTTGTGTAATCTAATAAGATGTACAACTTAGTAGATTAACCACATTTCTAACGTAGTTTGTTTAGAAAACAAACCCCTTCATTGCCGAACACAGTACTGTGTGAAATAAGCCTGTTCTGATACCCAAATGAGTTGCTTTCTTACTAAGAGTCTTCAATGCAGCAAGATCAAACTTCCCTAGTTTGTGTAATCTAACAAGATGTAGAATTTAGTAGATTAACCACATTTCCAACATAGTTTGTTTAGAAAACAAACACCTTCATTACCGAACGCAGTACTGTGTGAAATAAGGCTGTTCTGTTGCGCAAATGAGTTCCTTTCTTACGAAGAGTCTTCAGTGCAGCAAGATCAAATTTTCCTAGTTTGTGTAATCTAACAAGATGTACAACTTAGTAGATTAACCACGTTTCTAACACAGTTTGTTTAGAAAACAAACGCCTTCATTGCCGAACACAGTACAGTGTGAAATTAGTCTGTTCGGTTCCCCAAATGAGTTGCTTTCTTACGAAGAGTATTCACTGCAGCAAGATCAAACTTTCCTAGTATGTGTAATCTAACAAGATGTACAATTTAGTAGATCAACCACATTTCTAACGTAGTTTGTTTAGAAAACAAACACCTTCATTGCAAATGCAGTAATGTGTGAATTAAGCTAGTTCTGTTCTACAAATGAGTTGCTTTCTTACGAAGAGTCTTCAGTGCAGCAAGATCAAACTTTCCTAGTTTGTGTAATGTTGCAAGATGTACAACTTAGTAGATTAACCACATTTCTAACATAGTTTGTTTAGAAAACAAACGCCTTCATTGCCGAACAGAGTACTGTGTCAAATAAGGCTGTTCTGTTCCCGAAAACAGTTGCTTTCTTGAGAAGAGTCTTGAGGGCAGCAAGATCAAACTTTCCTAGTTTGTGTAATCTAACAAGATATACAATTTAGTAGATTAACCACATTTGTAACGTAGTTTGTTTAGAAAACAAACGCCTTCATTGCCCAACAGGTACTGTGTGAAATAAGCGTTTTCTGATCCCCAAATCAGTTGCTTTCTTACGAAGAGTCTTCAGTGCAGGAAGGTCAAACTTTCTTAGTTTGTGTAATATAACAAGATGTAGAATTTAGTAGATTAACCACATTTCTAACGTAGTTTGTTTAGAAAACAAACACCTTCATTGCCGAACACAGTACTGTGTGAAATAAGGCTATTCTGTTCTCCAAATGAGTTGCTTTCTTACGATGAGTCTTCAGTGCAGCAAGATCAAACTTTCCTAGTTTGTGTAATCTAACAAGATGTACAATTTAGTAGATTAACCACATTTCTAACATAGTTTGTTTAGAAAACAAACGCCTTCATTGCCGAACACAGTACTGTGTGAAATAGGGCTGTTCTGTTCCCGAAATCAGTTGCTTTCTTGAGAAGAGTCTTGAGGGCAGAAAGATCAAACTTTCCTAGTTTTTGTAATCTAACAAGATGTACAACTTAATAGACTACCTTCATTTCTAAGGTAGTTTGTTTAGAAAACAAACCCATTCATTGCCGAAAACAGTACTGTGTAAAATAAGGCTGTTCTGTTCCCCTAATGAGTGGGTTTCTTACGAAGAGTCTTCAGTGCAGCAAGATCAAACTTTCCTAGTTTGTGTAATCTAAAAAGATGTAGAATTTAGTAGATTAACCACATTTCTAACGTAGTTTGTTTAGAAAACAAACACCTTCATTGCCGAACGCACTACTGTGTGAAATAACGCTGTTCTGTTGCGCAAATGAGTTGCTTTCTTACGAAGAGTCTTCAGTGCAGCAAGATCAACCTTTCCTAGTTTGTGTAACCTAACAAGATGTAGAATTTAGTAGGTAAACCACATTTCTAACGTAGTTGTTTAGAAAACAAACACCTTCATTGCCGAACGCAGTACTGTGTGAAATAAGGCTGTTCTCTTCCGCAAATGAGTTGCTTTCTTACGAAGAGTCTTCATTCAGCAAGATCAAACTTTCCTAGTTTGTATAATCTAACAAGATGTACAACTTAGTAGATTAACCACATTTCTAACGTAGTTTATTTAGTAAACAAACACCTTCATTGCAGAATGCAGTACTGTGTGAAGTAAGCTAGTTCTGTTCTACAAATGAGTTGCTTTCTTACGAAGAGTCTTCAGTACAGCAAGATCAAACTTTCCTAGTTTGTGTAATCTTACAAGATGTACAACTTAGTAGCTTAACCACATTTCTAACATAGTTTGTTTAGAAAACAAACCCATTCATTGCCGAACACAGTATTGTGTGAAATAAGGCTGTTCTGTTCCTGAATCAGTTGCTTTCTTGAGAAGAGTCTAGAGGGCAGCAAGATCAAACTTTCCTAGTTTTTGTAATCTAACAAGATGTACATCTTAATAGACTACCTTCATTTCTAAAGTAGTTTGTTTAGAAAACAAATGCCTTCATTGCCGAACACAGTACTGTGTGAAATAAGCGTGTTCTGATCCCCAAATCAGTTCCTTTCTTACGAAGAGTCTTCAGTGCAGCAAGATCAAACTTTCCTAGTTTGTATAAACTAACAAGATGTAGAATTTCGTAGATTAACCACATTTCTAACGTAGTTTGTTTAGAAAACAAACACCTTCATTGCCGAACACAGTACTGTGTGAAATAAGGGTTTTCTGTTCTCCAAATGAGTTGCTTTCTTACGAAGAGTCTTCAGTGCAGCAAGATCAAACTTTCCTAGTTTGTGTAATCTAACAAGATGTACAATTTAGTAGATTAACCACATTTTCTAACGTAGTTTGTTTAGAAAACAAACGCCTTCATTGCCGAACACAGTATGGTGTGAAATAATCGTGTTCTGATCCCCAAATCAGTTGCTTTCTTACGAAGAGTCTTCAGTGCAGCAAGATCAAACTTTCCTAGTTTGTGTAATCTAACAAGATGTAGAATTTCGTAGATTAACCACATTTCTAACGTAGTTTGTTTAGAAAATAAACACCTTCATTGCTGAACACAGTACTATGTGAAATAAGGCTATTCTGTTCTCCAAATGAGTTGCTTTCTTACGAAGAGTCTTCAGTGCAGCAAGATCAAACTTTCCTAGTTTGTGTAATCTAACAAGATGTACAACTTAGTAGATTAACCACGTTTCTAACATAGTTTGTTTAGAAAACAAACCCATTCATTGCCGAAAACAGTACAGTGTGAAATTAGTCTGTTCGGTTCCCCAAATGAGTTGCTTTCTTACGAAGAGTCTTCAGTGCAGCAAGATCAAACTTTCCTAGTTTGTGTAATCTAACAAGATGTACAACTTAGTAGATTAACCACATTTCTAACGTAGTTTGTTTAGAAAATAAACACCTTCATTGCAAATGCAGTACTGTGTGAAGTAAGCTAGTTCTGTTCTACAAATGAGTTGCTTTCTTACCAAGAGTCTTCAGTGCAGCAAGATCAAACTTTCCTAGTTTGTGTAATCTTACAAGATGTAGAATTTAGTAGATTTACCACATTTCTAACATAGTTTGTTTAGAAACGCCTTCATTGCCGAACACAGTACTGTGTGAAATAAGGCTGTTCTGTTCCCGAAATCAGTTCCTTTCTTGAGAAGAGTCTTGAGGGCAGCAAGATCAAACTTTCCTCCTTTGTGTAATCTAACAAGATATACAATTTAGTAGATTAACCACATTTGTAACGTAGTTTGTTTAGAAAACAAACGCCTTCATTGCCGAACACAGTACTGTGTGAAATAAGCGTGTTCTGATCCCCAAATCAGTTGCTTTCTTACGAAGAGTCTTCAGTGCAGCAAGATCAAAATTTCCTAGTTTGTGTAATCTAACAAGATGTACAATTTAGTTGATTAACCACATTTATAACGTAGTTTGTTTAGAAAAGAAATACCTTCATTGCCGAACACCGTACTATGTGAAATAAGGCGATTCTGTTCTCCAAATGACTTGCTTTCTTACGAAGAATCTTCAGTGCAGCAAGATCAAACTTTCCTAGTTTGTGTAATCTAACAAGATATACAATTTAGTAGATTAACCACATTTGTAACGCAGATTGTTTAGAAAACAAACGCCTTCATTGCTGAACACAGTACTGTGTGAAATAAGCGTGTTCTGATCCCCAAATAAGTTGCTCTCTTACGAAGAGTCTTCAATGCAGGAAGATCAAACTTTCTTAGTTTGTGTAATCTAACAAGATGTACAACTTAGTAGATTAACCACATTTCTAACGTAGTTTGTTTAGAAAACAAACCCCTTCATTGCCGAACACAGTATTGTGTGAAATAAGCTTGTTCTGATCCCCAAATGAGTTGCTTTCTTACGAAGAGTCTTCAATGCAGCAAGATCAAACTTTCCTAGTTTGTGTAATCTAACAAGATGTAGAATTTAGTAGATTAACCACATTTCTAACGTTGTTTGTTTAGAAAACAAACACCTTCATTGCCGAACGCAGTACTGTGTGAAATAAGGCTGTTCTGTTGCGCAAATGATTTGCTTTCTTACGAAGAGTCTTCAGTGCAGCAAGATCAAACTTTCCTCGTTTGTGTAATCTAACAAGATGTACAACTTAATAGACTACTTTCATTTCTAAAGTAGTTTGTTTAGAAAACAAACCCATTCATTGCCGAACACAATACTGTGTGAAATAAGGCTGTTCTGTTCCCCAAATGAGTTGATTTCTTACGAAGACTCTACAGTGCAGCAAGATAAAACTTTCCTAGTTTGTGTAATCTAACAAGATATACAATTTAGTAGACTAACCACATTTGTAACGTAGTTTCTTTAGAAAACAAACGCCTTCATTGCCGAAAACAGTACGGTGTGAAATAAGCGTGTTCTGATCCCCAAATCAGTTGCTTTCTTACGAAGAGTCTTCAGTGCAGCAAGATCAAACTTTCCTAGTTTGTGTAATCTAACAAGATGTACAACTTAGTAGATTAACCACATTTCTAACGTAATTTGTTTAGAAAACAAACGCCTTCATTGCCGAACACAGTACTGTGTGAAATAAGCTTGTTCTGATACCCAAATCAGTTGCTTTCTTACGAAGAGTCTTCAGTGCAGCAAGGTCAAACTTTCTTAGTTTGTGTAATCTAACAAGATGTAGAATTTAGTAGATTAACCACATTTCTAACGTAGTTTGTTTAGAAAACAAACACCTTCATTGCCGAACATAGTACTCTGTGAAATAAGGCTATTCTGTTCTCCAAATGAGTTGCTTTCTTACGAAGAGTCTTCAGTGCAGCAATATCAAACTTTCCCAGTTTGTGTAATATAACAAGATGTACAACTTAGTAGATTAACCACATTTCTAACGTAGTTTGTTTAGAAAACAAACGCCTTCATTGCCGAACACAGTACTGTGTGAATTAAGGCTGTTTTGTTCCCGAAATCAGTTGCTTTCTTGAGAAGAGTCTTGAGGGCAGCAAGATCAAACTTTCCTAGTTTGTGTAATCTAACAAGATGTACAACTTAATAGACTACCTTCATTTCTAAAGTAGTTTGTTTAGAAAACAAACCCATTCATTTCCGAACACAGTACTGTGTGAAATAAGGCTGTTCTGTTCCCCAAATGAGTTGGTTTCTTACGAAGTCTCTTCAGTGCACCAAGATCAAACTTTCCTAGTTTGTGTAATCTAACAAGATGTACAACTTAGTAGATTAACCACATTTATAACGTAGTTTGTTTAGAAAACAAACACCTTCATTGCCGAACACAGTACTATGTGAAATAAGGCGATTCTGTTCTCCAAATGAGTTGCTTTCTTACAAAGAGTCTTCAGTGCAGCAAGATCAAACTTTCCTAGTTTGTGTAAACTAACAAGATGTACAACTTAGTAGATTAACCACATTTGTAACGTAGTTTGTTTAGAAAACAAACGCTTTCATTGCCGAACACAGTACTGTGTGAAATAAGCGTGTTCTGATCCCCAAATCAGTTGCTTTCTTACGAAGAGTCTTCAGTGCAGCAAGATCAAACTTTCTTACTTTGTGTAATCTAACAAGATGTAGAATTTCGTAGATTATCCACATTTCTAACGTAGTTTGTTTAGAAAACAAACACCTTCATTGCCGAACGCAGTACTGTGTGAAATAAGGCTGTTCTGTTCCATAAAATGAGTTGCTTTCTTACTTAAGAGTCTTCAGTGCAGCAAGATCAAACTTTCCTAGTTTGTATAATCTAACAAGATGTACAACTTAGTAGATTAACCACATTTCTAACGTAGTTTGTTTAGAAAACAAACCCCTTCATTGCCAAACACAGTACTGTGTGAAATAAGCGTGTTCGGATCCCCAAATCAGTTGCTTTCTTACGAAGAGTCTTCAGTGCAGCAAGATCAAACTTTCCTAGAATGTGTAATCTAACAAGATGTACAACTTAGTAGATTAACCACATTTTTAACGTAGTTTGTTTAGAAAACAAACACCTTCATTGCAAATGCAGTACTGTGTGAAGTAAGCTAGTTCTGTTCGACAAATGAGTTGCTTTCTTACGAAGAATCTTCAGTGCAGCAAGATCAAACTTTCCTAGTTGGTGTAATCTTACAAGATGTCCAACTTAGTAGATTAACCACATTTCTAACATAGTTTGTTTAGAAAACAAACGCCTTCATTGCCGAACACAGTACTGTGTGAAATAAGGCTGTTCTTTTCCCAAAATCAGTTCCTTTCTTGAGAAGAGTCTTGAGGGCAGCAAAATCAAACTTTCCTAGTTTGTGTAATCTAACAAGATATACAATTTAGTAGATTAACCAAATTTGTAACGTAGTTTGTTTAGAAAACAAACGCCTTCATTGCCGAACACAGTACTGTGTGAAATAAGCTTGTTCTGATCCCCAAATCAGTTGCTTTCTTTACGAAGAGTCTTCAGTGCAGCAAGATCAAACTTTCCTAGTTTGTGTAATCTAACAAGATGTAGAATTTAGTAGATTAACCACATTTCTAACGTAGTTTGTTTAGAAAACAAACACCTTCATTGCCGAACACAGTACTGTGTGAAATAAGGCTGTTCTGTTCCCCAAATCAGTTGCTTTCTTGAGAAAGAGTCTTGAGGGCAGCAAGATCAAACTTTCCTAGTTTTTGTAATCTAACAAGATGTACAACTTAATTAGACTACTTTAACATTTCTAAAGTAGTTTGTTTAGAAAACAAACCCATTCATTGCCGAACACAATACTGTGTGAAATAAGGCTGTTCTGTTCCCCAAATGAGTTGATTTCTTGAAAGACTCTTGAGTGCAGCAAGATAAAACTTTCCTAGTTTGTGTAATCTAACAAGATATACAATTTAGTAGATTAACCACATTTGTAACGTAGTTTGTTTAGAAAACAAACGCCTTCATTGCCGAAAACAGTACGGTGTGAAATAAGCGTGTTCTGATCCCCAAATCAGTTGCTTTCTTACGAAGAGTCTTCAGTGCAGCAAGATCAAACTTTCCTAGTTTGTGTAATCTAACAAGATGTACAACTTAGTAGATTAACCACATTTCTAACGTAGTTTGTTTAGAAAACAAACACCTTCATTGCCGAACACAGTACTGTGTGAAATAAGCTTGTTCTGATACCCAAATCAGTTGCTTTCTTACGAAGAGTCTTCAGTGCAGCAAGGTCAAACTTTCTTAGTTTGTGTAATCTAACAAGATGTAGAATTTAGTAGATTAACCACATTTCTAACGTAGTATGTTTAGAAAACAAACACCTTCATTGCCGAACACAGTGCTGTGTGAAATAAGGCTATTCTGTTCTCCAAATGAGTTGCTTTCTTACGAAGAGTCTTCAGTGCAGCAAGATCAAACTTTCCTAGTTTGTGTAATATAACAAGATGTACAATTTAGTAGATTAACCACATTTCCAACATAGTTTGTTTAGAAAACAAACGCCTTCATTTCCGAACACAGTACTGTGTGAAATAAGGCTGTTCTGTTCCCCAAATCAGTTGCTTTCTTGAGAAGAGTCTTGAGTGCAGCAAGATCAAACTTTCTAGTTTTTGTAATCTAACAAGATGTACAACTTAATAGATTAACCACATTTCTAACGTAGTTTGTTTAGAAAACAAACACCTTCATTGCCAACACAGTACTGTGTGAAATAAGGCTATTCTGTTCCCCAAATGAGTTGATTTCTTACGAAGACTCTTCAGTGCAGCAAGATAAAACTTTCCTAGTTTGTGTAATCTAACAAGATGTACAATTTAGTAGACTAATCACATTTTCATAACGTAGTTTGTTTAGAAAACAAACGCCTTCATTGAGTCTTCAGTGCAGCAAGATCAAACACAGTAATCTAACAAGATGTGAAATAAAGCGTGTTCTGATCCCCAAATCAGTTGCTTTCTTTCTGTTCTCAAATGAGTTGCGAAGAGTCTTCAGTGCAGCAAGATCAAACTTTCCTAGTTTGTGTAATCTAACAAGATGTACAATTTAGTAGATTAACCACATTTCTAACGTAATTTGTTTAGAAAACAAACACCTTCATTGCCGAACACAGTACTGTGTGAAATAAGGCTGTTCTGATACCCAAATCAGTTGCTTTCTTACGAAGAGTCTTCAGTGCAGCAAGATCAAACTTTCTTAGTTTGTGTAATCTAACAAGATGTAGAATTTAGTAGATTAACCACATTTCTAACGTAGTTTGTTTAGAAAACAAACACCTTCATTGCCAAACACAGTACTGTGTGAAATAAGGCTATTCTGTTCTCCAAATGAGTTGCTTTCTTACGAAGAGTCTTCAGTGCAGCAAGATCAAACTTTCCTAGTTTGTGTACTATAACAAGATGTACAATTTAGTAGATTAACCACATTTCCAACATAGTTTGTTTAGAAAACAAACGCCTTCATTGCCGAACACAGTACTGTGTGAAATAAGGCTGTTCTGTTCCCGAAATCAGTTGCTTTCTTGAGAAGAGTCTTGAGGGCAGCAAGATCAAACTTTCCTAGTTATTGTAATCTAACAAGATGTACAACTTAATAGACTACCTTCATTTATAAAGTAGTTTGTTTAGAAAACAAACCCATTCATTGCCCAACACAGTACTGTGTGAAATAAGGCTGTTCTGTTCCCCAAATGAGTTGGTTTCTTACGAAGACTCTTCAGTGCAGCAACATCAAACTTTCCTAGTTTGTGTAATCTAACAAGATGTACAACTTAGTAGATTAACCACATTTGTAACGTTGTTGGTTTAGAAAACAAACGCCTTCATTGCCGAACACAGTACGGTGTGAAATAAGCGTGTTCTGATCCCCAAATCAGTTGCTTTCTTACGAAGAGTCTTCAGTGCAGCAAGATCAAACTTTCCTAGTTTGTGTAATCTAACAAGATGTACAATTTCGTAGATTAACCACATTTCTAACGTAGTTTGTTTAGAAAACAAACACCTTCATTGCCGAACACAGTACTGTGTGAAATAAGGCTATTCTGTTCTCCAAATGAGTTGCTTTCTTACGAAGAGTCTTCAGTGCAGCAAGATCAAACTTTCCTAGTTTGTGTAATCTAACAAGATGTACAACTTACTAGATTAACCACATTTCTAACGTAATGTGTTTAGAAAACAAAAGCCTTCATTGCCGAACACAGTGCTGTGTGAAATAAGCTTGTTTTGATACCCAAATCAGTTGCTTTCTTACGAAGAGTCTTCAGTGCAGCAAGATCAAACTTTCCTAGTTTGTGTAATCTAACAAGATGTACAACTTAGTAGATTAAGCACATTTCTAACGTAGTTTGTTTAGAAAACAAACGCCTTCAATGCCGAACACAGTACTGTGTGAAATAAGGCTATTCTGTTCTCCAAATGAGTTGCTTTCTTATGAAGAGTCTTCAGTACAGCATGATCAAACTTTCCTAGTTTGTGTAATCTAACAAGATGTACAATTTAGTAGATTAACCACATTTCTAACATACTTTGTTCAGAAAACAAACGCCTTCATTGCCGAACACAGTACTGTGTGAAATAAGGCTGTTCTGTTCCCGAAATCAGTTGCTTTCTTGAGAAGAGTCTTGAGGGCAGCAAGATCAAACTTTCCTAGTTTTTGTAACCTAACAAGATGTACAACTTAATAGACTACCTTCATTTCTAAAGTAGTTTGTTTAGAAAACAAACCCATTCATTGCCGAACACAGTACTGTGTGAAATAAGGCTGTTCTGTTCCCCAAATGAGTTGGTTTCTTACGAAGACTCTTCAGTGCAGCAAGATCAAACTTTCCTAGTTTGTGTAATCTAACAAGATGTACAATTTAGTAGATTAACCACATTTCAAACTTGGGTTGTTTAGAAAACAAACGCCTTCATTGCCGAACACAGTACTGTGTGAAATAAGCGTGTTCTGATCCCCAAATCAGTTGCTTTCTTACGAAGAGTCTTCAGTGCAGCAAGATCAAACTTTGCTAGTTTGTGTAATCTACCAAGATGTAGAATTTAGTAGATTAACCACATTTCTAACGTAGTTTGTTTAGAAAACAAACACCTTCATTGCGAATGCAGTACTGTGTGATGTAAGCTAGTTCTGTTCTAAAAATGAGTTGCTTTCTTACGAAGAGTCCTCAGTGCAGCAAGATCAAACTTTCCTAGTTTGTGTAATCTTACAAGATGTACAATTTAGTAGATTAACCACATTTCTAACATAGTTTGTTTAGAAAACAAACGCCTTCATTGCCGAACACAGTACTGTGTGAAATAAGGCTGTTCTGTTCCCGAAATCAGTTGCTTTCTTGAGAAGAGTCTTGAGGGCAGCAAGATCAAACTTTCCTAGTTTGTGTAATCTAACAAGATATACAATTTAGTAGATTAACCACATTTGTAACGTAGTTTGTTTAGAAAACAAACGCCTTCATTGCCGAACACAGTACTGTGTGAAATAAGCGTGTTCTGATCCCCAAATCAGTTGCTTTCTTACGAAGAGTCTTCAGTGCAGCAAGATCAAACTTTCCTAGTTTGTGTAATCTAACAAGATGTAGAATTTCGTAGATTCACCACATTTCTAACGTAGTTTGTTTAGAAAACAAACACCTTCATTGCCGAACACAGTACTGTGTGAAATAAGGCTATTCTGTTCCCCAAATGAGTTGCTTTCTTACGAAGAGTCTTCAGTGCAGCAAAATCAAACTTTCCTAGTTTGTGTAACCTAAGAAGATGTAGAATTTCGTAGATTAACCACATTTATAACGTAGTTTGTTTAGAAAACAAACACCTTCATTGCCGAACACAGTACTGTGTGAAATAAGGCTATTCTGTTCTCCAAATGAGTTGCTTTCTTACGAAGAGTCTTCAGTGCAGCAAGATCAAACTTTCCTAGTTTGTGTAATCTAACAAGATGTACAACTTAGTAGATTAACCACATTTCTAACGTAATTTGTTTAGAAAACAAACGCCTTCATTGCCGAACACAGTACTGTGTGAAATAAGCTTGTTCTGATACCCAAATCAGTTGCTTTCTTACGAAGAGTCTTCAGTGCAGCAAGATCAAACTTTCCTAGTTTGTGTAACCTGAGAAGATGTAGATTTTCGTAGATTAACCACATTTCTAACGTAGTTTGTTTAGAAAACAAACACCTTCATTGCCGAACACAGTACTGTGTGAAATAAGGCTATTCTGTTCTCCAAATGAGTTGCTTTCTTACGAAGAGTCTTCAGTGCAGCAAGATCAAACTTTCCTAGTTTGTGTAATCTAACAAGATGTACAACTTAGTAGATTAACCACATTTCTAACGTAATTTGTTTAGAAAACAAACGCCTTCATTGCCAACACAGTACTGTGTGAAATAAGCTTGTTCTGATCCCCAAATCAGTTGCTTTCTTATAAGAGTCTTCAGTGCAGCAAGATCAAACTTTCTTAGTTTGTGTAATCTAACAAGATGTAGAATTTAGTAGATTAACCACATTTCTAACGTAGTTTGTTTAGAAAACAAACACCTTCATTGCCGAACACAGTACTTTGTGAAATAAGGCTGTTCTGTTCTCCAAATGAGTTGCTTTCTTACGAAGAGTCTTCAGTGCAGCAAGATCAAACTTTCCTAGTTTGTGTAATCTAACAAGATGTAGAATTTAGTAGATTAACCACATTTCTAACGTAGTTTGTTTAGAAAACAAACACCCTTCATTGCCGAATGCAGTACTGTGTGAAATAAGCCATTCTGTTCTACAAATGAGTTGCTTTCTTACGAAGAGTCTTCAGTGCAGCAAGATCAAACTTTCCTAGTTTGTGTAATCTAACAAGATGTACAATTTAGTAGATTAACCACATTTCTAACGTAGTTTGTTTAGAAAACAAACACCTTCATTGCAAATGCAGTACTGTGTGAAATAAGCTGTTCTGTTCTAAAAATCAGTTGCTTTCTTGAGAAGAGTCTTCAGTGCAGCAAGATCAAACTTTCCTAGTTTGTGTAATCTTACAAGATGTACAATTTAGTAGATTAACCACATTTCTAACATAGTTTGTTTAGAAAACAAACGCCTTCATTGCCGAACACAGTACTGTGTGAAATAAGGCTGTTCTGTTCCCGAAATCAGTTGCTTTCTTGAGAAGAGTCTTGAGGGCAGCAAGATCAAACTTTCCTAGTTTGTGTAATCTAACAAGATATACAATTTAGTAGATTAACCACATTTGTAACGTAGTTTGTTTAGAAAACAAACGCCTTCATTGCCGAACACAGTACTGTGTGAAATAAGCGTGTTCTGATCCCCAAATCAGTTGCTTTCTTGAGAAGAGTCTTCAGTGCAGCAAGATCAAACTTTCCTAGTTTGTGTAATCTAACAAGATGTAGAATTTAGTAGATTAACCACATTTCTAACGTAGTTTGTTTAGAAAACAAACATCTTCATTGCCGAACACAGTACTGTGTGAAATAAAGCTGTTCTGATCCCCAAATCAGTTGCTTTCTTACGAAGAGTGTTCAGTGCAGCAAGATCAAACTTTCCTAGTTTGTGTAACCTAAGAAGATGTACAATTTAGTAGATTAACCACATTTATAACGTAGTTTGTTTAGAAAACAAACACCTTCATTGCCGAACACAGTACTGTGTGAAATAAGGCTATTCTGTTCTCCAAATGAGTTGCTTTCTTACGAAGAGTCTTCAGTGCAGCAAGATCAAACTTTCCTAGTTTGTGTAATCTAACAAGATGTACAACTTAGTAGATAAACCACATTTCTAACGTAGTTTGTTTAGAAAACAAACGCCTTCATTGCCGAACACAGTACTGTGTGAAATAAGGCTGTTCTGTTCTCCAAATCAGTTGCTTTCTTACGAAGAGTCTTCAGTGCAGCAAGATCAAACTTTCCTAGTTTGTGTAATCTAACAAGATGTAGAATTTAGTAGATTAACCACATTTCTAACGTAGTTTGTTTAGAAAACAAACACCTTCATTGCCGAACACAGTACTGTGTGAAATAAGGCTATTCTGTTCTCCAAATGAGTTGCTTTCTTACGAAGAGTCTTCAGTGCAGCAAGATCAAACTTTCCTAGTTTGTGTAATCTAACAAGATGTACAACTTAGTAGATTAACCACATTTCTAACGTAATTTGTTTAGAAAACAAACGCCTTCATTGCCGAACACAGTACTGTGTGAAATAAGCTGTTCTGATACCCCAAATCAGTTGCTTTCTTACGAAGAGTCTTCAGTGCAGCAAGATCAAACTTTCTTAGTTTGTGTAATCTAACAAGATGTAGAATTTAGTAGATTAACCACATTTCTAACGTAGTATGTTTAGAAAACAAGCACCTTCATTGCCGAACACAGTACTGTGTGAAATAAGGCTATTCTGTTCTCCAAATGAGTTGCTTTCTTACGAAGAGTCTTCAGTGCAGCAAGATCAAACTTTGCTAGTTTGTGTAATCTACCAAGATGTAGAATTTAGTAGATTAACCACATTTCTAACGTAGTTTGTTTAGAAAACAAACACCTTCATTGCAAATGCAGTACTGTGTGAAGTAAGCTACTTCTGTTCTACAAATGAGTTGCTTTCTTACGAAGAGTCTTCAGTGCAGCAAGATCAAACTTTCCTAGTTTGTGTAATCTTACAAGATGTACAATTTAGTAGATTAACTACATTTCTAACATAGTTTGTTTAGAAAACAAACGCCTTCATTGCCGAACACAGTACTGTGTGAAATAAGGCTGTTCTGTTCCCGAAATCAGTTGCTGTCTTGAGAAGAGTCTTGAGGGCAGCAAGATCAAACTTTCCTAGTTTGTGTAATCTAACAAGATATACAATTTAGTAGATTAACCACATTTGTAACGTAGTTTGTTTAGAAAACAAACGCCTTCATTGCCGAACACAGTACTGTGTGAAATAAGGCTGTTCTGATCCCCAAAATCAGTTGCTTTCTTACGAAGAGTCTTCAGTGCAGCAAGATCAAACTTTCCTAGTTTGTGTAATCTAACAAGATGTACAATTTAGTAGATTAACCACATTTCTAACGTAGTTTGTTTAGAAAACAAACACCTTCATTGCCGAACACCGTACTATGTGAAATAAGGCTGTTCTGTTCTCCAAATCAGTTGCTTTCTTGAGAAGAGTCTTGAGGGCAGCAAGATCAAACTTTCCTAGTTTGTGTAATCTAACAAGATATACAATTTAGTAGATTAACCACATTTGTAACGTAGTTTGTTTAGAAAACAAACACCTTCATTGCCGAACACAGTACTGTGTGAAATAAGCTTGTTCTGATCCTCAAAATCAGTTGCTTTCTTCACAAAGAGTCTTCAGTGCAGCAAGATCAAACTTTCCTAGTTTGTGTAATCTAACAAGATGTACAATTTAGTAGATTAACCACATTTCTAACGTAGTTTGTTTAGAAAACAAACACCTTCATTGCCGAACACAGTACTGTGTGAAATAAGGGTATTCTGTTCCCCAAATGAGTTGCTTTCTTACGAAGAGTCTTCAGTGCAGCAAGATCAAACTTTCCTAGTTTGTGTAATCTAACAAGATGTACAATTTAGTAGATTAACCACATTTCTAACGTAGTTTGTTTAGAAAACAAACACCTTCATTGCCGAACACAGTACTGTGTGAAATAAGGCTATTCTGTTCTCCAAATGAGTTGCTTTCTTACAAAGAGTCTTCAGTGCAGCAAGATCAAACTTTCCTAGTTTGTGTAATCTAACAAGATGTACAATTTAGTAGATTAACCACATTTCTAACATTGTTTGTTTAGAAAACAAACGCCTTCATTGCCGACACAGTACTGTGTGAAATAAGGCTGTTCTGTTCCCCAAATCAGTTGCTTTCTTACGAAGAGTCTTGAGGGCAGCAAGATCAAACTTTCCTAGTTTTGTAATCTAACAAGATGTACAACTTAATAGATTAACCTTCATTTCTAAAGTAGTTTGTTTAGAAAACAAACCCCTTCATTGCCGAACACAGTACTGTGTGAAATAAGGCTGTTCTGTTCCCCAAATGAGTTGGTTTCTTACGAAGACTCTTCAGTGCAGCAAGATCAAACTTTCCTAGTTTGTGTAATCTAACAAAATGTACAATTTAGTAGATTAACCACATTTCTAACTTAGTTTGTTTAGAAAACAAACGCCTTCATTGCCGAACACAGTACTGTGTGAAATAAGCGTGTTCTGATCCCCAAATCAGTTGCTTTCTTGAGAAGAGTCTTCAGTGCAGCAAGATCAAACTTTCCTAGTTTGTGTAATCTAACAAGATGTACAATTTAGTAGATTAACCACATTTCTAACGTAGTTTGTTTAGAAAACAAACACCTTCATTGCGAATGCAGTACTGTGTGAAATGTAAGCTAGTTCTGTTCTAAAATGAGTTGCTTTCTTACGAAGAGTCTTCAGTGCAGCAAGATCAAACTTTCCTAGTTTGTGTAATCTAACAAGATGTACAATTTAGTAGATTAACCACATTTCTAACATAGTTTGTTTAGAAAACAAACGCCTTCATTGCCGAACACAGTACTGTGTGAAATAAGGCTGTTCTGTTCCCCAAATCAGTTGCTTTCTTGAAAGAGTCTTGAGGGCAGCAAGATCAAACTTTCCTAGTTTGTGCAATCTAACAAGATATACAATTTAGTAGATTAACCACATTTGTAACGTAGTTTGTTTAGAAAACAAACGCCTTCATTGCCGAACACAGTACTGTGTGAAATAAGGCTATTCCGATCCCCAAATGAGTTGCTTTCTTACGAAGAGTCTTCAGTGCAGCAAGATCAAACTTTCCTAGTTTGTGTAATCTAACAAGATGTAGAATTTCGTAGATTAACCACATTTCTAACGTAGTTTGTTTAGAAAACAAACACCTTCATTGCCGAACACACTACTGTGTGAAATAAGGCTATTCTGTTCTCCAAATGAGTTGCTTTCTTACGAAGAGTCTTCAGTGCAGCAAAATCAAACTTTCCTAGTTTGTGTAACCTAAGAAGATGTAGAATTTCGTAGATTAACCACATTTATAACGTAGTTTGTTTAGAAAACAAACACCTTCATTGCCGAACACAGTACTATGTGAAATAAGGCGATTCTGTTCTCCAAATGAGTTGCTTTCTCACAAAGAGTCTTCAGTGCAGCAAGATCAAACTTTCCTAGTTTGTGTAAACTAACAAGATGTACAACTTAGTAGATTAACCACATTTCTAACGTAGTTTGTTTAGAAAACAAACGCTTTCATTGCCGAACACATTACTGTGTGAAATAAGCGTGTTCTGATCCCCAAATCAGTTGCTTTCTTACGAAGAGTCTTCAGTGCAGCAAGATCAAACTTTCTTAATTTGTGTAATCTAACAAGATGTAGAATTTCGTAGATTAACCATATTTCTAACGTAGTTTGTTTTAGAAAACAAACACCTTCTTGCCGAACACAGTACTGTGTGAAATAAGGCTGTTCTGTTCTCCAAAATGAGTTGCTTTCTTACGAAGAGTCTTCAGTGCAGCAAGATCAAACTTTCCTAGTTTGTGTAATCTAACAAGATGTACAACTTAGTAGATTAACCAACATTTCTAACGTAGTTTGTTTAGAAAACAAACACCTTCATTGCAAACACAGTACTGTGTGAAATAAGCCACTTCTGTTCCCCAAATCAGTTGCTTTCTTACGAAGAGTCTTCAGTGCAGCAAGATCAAACTTTCCTAGTTTGTGTAATCTAACAAGATGTACAATTTAGTAGATTAACCACATTTCTAACGTAGTTTGTTTAGAAAACAAACACCTTCATTGCAAATGCAGTACTGTGTGAAATAAGCTAGTTCTGTTCTACAAATGAGTTGCTTTCTTCTGAAGAATCTTCAGTGCAGCAAGATCAAACTTTCCTAGTTTGTGTAATCTTACAAGATGTACAATTTAGTAGATTAACCACATTTCTAACATAGTTTGTTTAGAAAACAAACGCCTTCATTGCCGAACACAGTACTGTGTGAAATAAGGCTGTTCTGATCCCGAAATCAGTTGCTTTCTTGAGAAGAGTCTTGAGGGCAGCAAGATCAAACTTTCCTAGTTTGTGTAATCTAACAAGATATACAATTTAGTAGATTAACCACATTTGTAACGTAGTTTGTTTAGAAAACAAACGCCTTCATTGCCGAACACAGTACTGTGTGAAATAAGCGTGTTCTGATCCCCAAATCAGTTGCTTTCTTACGAAGAGTCTTCAGTGCAGCAAGATCAAACTTTCCTAGTTTGTGTAATCTAACAAGATGTAGAATTTCGTAGATTAACCACATTTGTAACGTAGTTTGTTTAGAAAACAAACACCTTCATTGCCGAACACAGTACTGTGTGAAATAAGGCTATTCTGTTCTCCAAATGAGTTGCTTTCTTACGAAGAGTCTTCAGTGCAGCAAAATCAAACATTCCTAGTTTGTGTAACCTAAGAAGATGTAGAATTTCGTAGATTAACCACATTTATAACGTAGTTTGTTTAGAAAACAAACACCTTCATTGCCGAACACCGTACTATGTGAAATAAGGCGATTCTGTTCTCCAAATGAGTTGCTTTCTTACGAAGAGTCTTCAGTGCAGCAAGATCAAACTTTCCTAGTTTGTGTAATCTAACAAGATATACAATTTAGTAGATTAACCACATTTGTAACGTAGTTTGTTTAGAAAACAAACGCCTTCATTGCCGAACACAGTACTGTGTGAAATAAGGCTGTTCTGTTCCCGAAATCAGTTGCTTTCTTGAGAAGAGTCTTGAGGGCAGCAAGATCAAACTTTCCTAGTTTTTGTAACCTAACAAGATGTACAACTTAATAGACTACCTTCATTTATAAAGTAGTTTGTTTAGAAAACAAACCCATTCATTGCCGAACACAGTACTGTGTGAAATAAGGCTGTTCTGTTCCCCAAATGAGTTGGTTTCTTACGAAGACTCTTCAGTGCAGCAAGATCAAACTTTCCTAGTTTGTGTAATCTAACAAGATGTACAATTTAGTAGATTAACCACATTTCAAACTTATTTTGTTTAGAAAACAAACGCATTCATTGCCGAACACAGTACTGTGTGAAATAAGCGTGTTCTGATCCCCAAATCAGTTGCTTTCTTACGAAGAGTCTTCAGTGCAGCAAGATCAAACTTTGCTAGTTTGTGTAATCTAACAAGATGTAGAATTTAGTAGATTAACCACATTTCTAACGTAGTTTGTTTAGAAAACAAACACCTTCATTGCGAACACAGTACTGTGTGAAGTAAGCTAGTTCTGTTCTACAAATGAGTTGCTTTCTTACTTAAGAGTCTTCAGTGCAGCAAGATCAAACTTTCCTAGTTTGTGTAATCTTACAAGATGTACAATTTAGTAGATTAACCAGATTTCTAACATAGTTTGTTTAGAAAACAAACGCCTTCATTGCCGAACACAGTACTGTGTGAAATAAGGCTGTTCTGTTCTCGAAATCAGTTGCTTTCTTGAGAAGAGTCTTGAGGGCAGCAAGATCAAACTTTCTTAGTTTGTGTAATCTAACAAGATATACAATTTAATAGATTAACCACATTTGTAACGTAGTTTGTTTAGAGAACAAACGCCTTCATTGCCGAACACAGTACTGTGTGAAATAAGCGTGTTCTGATCCCCAAATCAGTTGCTTTCTTACGAAGAGTCTTCAGTGCAGCAAGATCAAACTTTCCTAGTTTGTGTAATCTAACAAGATGTACAACTTAGTAGATTAACCACATTTGTAACGTAGTTTGTTTAGAAAACAAACACCTTCATTGCAAATGCAGTACCGTGTGAAGTAAGCTAGTTCTTTTCTTCAAATGAGTTGCTTTCTTACGAAGAGTCTTCAGTGCAGCAAGATCAAACTTTCCTAGTTTGTGTAATCTTACAAGATGTACAATTTAGTAGATTAACCACATTTCTAACATAGTTTGTTTAGAGGACAAACGCCTTCATTGCCGAACACAGTACTGTGTGAAATAAGGCTGTTCTGTTCCCGAAATCAGTTGCTGTCTTGAGAAGAGTCTTGAGGGGAGCAAGATCAAACTTTCCTAGTTTGTGTAAATCTAACAAGATATACAATTTTGTAGATTAACCACATTTGTAACGTAGTTTGTTTAGAAAACAAACGCCTTCATTCCCGAACACATTACTGTGTGAAATAAGCGTGTTCTGATCCCCAAATCAGTTCCTTTCTTACGAAGAGTCTTCAGTGCAGCAAGATCAAACTTTTCCAGTTTGTGTAATCTAACAAGATGTAGAATTTCGTAGATTAACCACATTTCTAATGTAGTTTGTTTAGAAAACAAACACCTTCATTGCCGAACACAGTACTGTGTGAAATAAGGCTATTCTTTTCTCCAAATGAGTTGCTTTTTTACGAAGAGTCTTCAGTGCAGCAAGATCAAACTTTCCTAGTTTGTGTAATCTAACAAGATGTACAATTTAGTAGATTAACCACATTTATAACGTAGGTTGTTTAGAAAACAAACACCTTCATTGCCAAACACCGTACTCTGTGAAATAAGGTGATTCTGTTCTCCAAATGAGTTGCTTTCTTACGAAGAGTTTTCCATGCAGGAAGATCAAACTTTCCTAGTTTGTGTAATCTAACAAGATATACAATTTAGTAGATTAACCACATTTGTAACGTAGTTTGTTTAGAAAACAAACGCCTTCATTGCCGAACACAGTACTGTGTGAAATAAGCGTGTTCTGATCCCCAAATCAGTTGCTTTCTTACGAAGAGTCTTCAGTGCAGCAAGATCAAACTTTCCTAGTTTGTGTAATCTAACAAGATGTACAACTTAGTAGATTAACCACATTTCTAACGTAATTTGTTTAGAAAACAAACACCTTCTTTGCCGAATGCAGTACTGTGTGAAATAAGCTTGTTCTGATCCCCAAATCAGTTGCTTTCTTACGAAGAGTCTTCAGTGCAGCAAGATCAAACTTTCCTAGTTTGTGTAACCTACGAAGATGTAGAATTTCGTAGATTAACCACATTTCTAACATAGTTTGTTTAGAAAACAAACGCCTTTATTGCCGAACACAGTACTGTGTGAAATAAGGCTGTTCTGTTCCCGAAATCAGTTGCTTTCTTGAGAAGAGTCTTGAGGGCAGCAAGATCAAACTTTCCTAGTTTGTGTAATCTAACAAGATATACAATTTAATAGATTAACCACATTTGTAACGTAGTTTGTTTAGAAAACAAACGCCTTCATTGCCGAACACAGTACTGTGTGAAATAAGTGTGTTCTGATCCCCAAATCAGTTGCTTTCTTACGAAGAGTCTTCAGTGCAGCAAGATCAAACTTTCCTAGTTTGTGTAATCTAATAAGAAGTACAACTTAGTAGATTAACCACATTTCAAACTTGGGTTGTTTAGAAAACAAACGCCTTCATTGCCGAACACAGTACTGTGTGAAATAAGCTTGTTCTGATACCCAAAGTAGTTGCTTTCTTACGAAGAGTCTTCAGTGCAGCAAGGTCAAACTTTCTTAGTTTGTGTAATCTAACAAGATGTGGAATTTAGTAGATTAACCACATTTCTAACGTAGTATGTTTAGAAAACAAACACCTTCATTGCCGAACACAGTACTGTGTGAAATAAGGCTATTCTGTTCTCCAAATGAGTTGCTTTCTTACGAAGAGTCTTCAGTGCAGCAAGATCAAACTTTCCTAGTTTGTGTAATCTAACAAGATGTACAATTTAGTAGATTAACCACATTTCTAACATAGTTTGTTTAGAAAACAAACGCCTTCATTGCCGAACACAGTACTGTGTGAAATAAGGCTGTTCTGTTCCCGAAATCAGTTGCTTTCTTGAGAAGAGTCTTGAGGGCAGCAAGATCAAACTTTCCTAGTTTTTGTAACCTAAAAGATGTACAACTTAATAGACTACCTTCATTTCTAAAAAGTAGTTTGTTTAGAAAACAAACCCATTCATTGCCGAACACAGTACTGTGTGAATTAAGGCTGTTCTGTTCCCCAAATGAGTTGGTTTCTTACGAAGACTCTTCAGTGCAGCAAGATCAAACTTTCCTAGTTTGTGTAATCTAACAAGATGTACAATTTAGTAGATTAACCACATTTCAAACTTTGGTTGTTTAGAAAACAAACGCCTTCATTGCCGAACACAGTACTGTGTGAAATAAGCGTGTTCTGATCCCCAAATCAGTTGCTTTCTTACGAAGAGTCTTCAGTGCAGCAAGATCAAACGTTGCTAGTTTGTGTAATCTACCAAGATGTAGAATTTAGTAGATTAACCACATTTCTAACGTATTTGTTTTTAAAACAAACACCTTCATTGCGAATGCAGTACTGTGTGAAGTAAGCTAGTTCTGTTCTACAAATGAGTTGCTTTCCTACGAAGAGTCTTCAGTGCAGCAAGATCAAACTTTCCTAGTTTGTGTAATCATACAAGATGTACAATTTAGTAGATTAAGCACATTTCTAACATAGTTTGTTTAGAAAACAAACGCCTTCATTGCCGAACACAGTACTGTGTGAAATAAGGCTGTTCTGTTCCCGAAATCAGTTGCTTTCTTGAGAAGAGTCTTGAGGGCAGCAAGATCAAACTTTCCTAGTTTGTGAAATCTAACAAGATATACAATTTAGTAGATTAACCACATTTGTAACGTAGTTTGTTTAGAAAACAAACGCCTTCATTGCCGAACACAGTACTGTGTGAAATAAGCGTGTTCTGATCCCCAAATCAGTTGCTTTCTTACGAAGAGTCTTCAGTGCAGCAAGATCAAACTTCCCTAGTTTGTGTAATCTAACAAGATGTAGAATTTCGTAGATTAACCACATTTCTAACGTAGTTTGTTTAGAAAACAAACACCTTCATTGCCGAACACAGTACTGTGTGAAATAAGGCTATTCTGTTCTCCAAATGAGTTGCTTTCTTACGAAGAGTGTTCAGTGCAGCAAAATCAAACTTTCCTAGTTTGTGTAACCTAAGAAGATGTAGAATTTCGTAGATTAACCACATTTATAACGTAGTTTGTTTAGAAAACAAAACACCTTCATTGCCGAACACCGTGTACTATGTGAAATAAGGCTGTTCTGTTCTCCAAATGAGTTGCTTTCTTACTTGAGAGTCTTCAGTGCAGCAAGATCAAACTTTCCTAGTTTGTGTAATCTAACAAGATATACAATTTAGTGGATTAACGACATTTGTAACGTAGTTTGTTTAGAAAACAAACGCCTTCATTGCCGAAAACAGTACTGTGTGAAATAAGCGTGTTCTGATCCCCAAATCAGTTGCTTTCTTACGAAGAGTCTTCAGTGCAGCAAGATCAAACTTTCGTAGTTTGTGTAATCTAACAAGATGTACAACTTAGTAGATTAACCACATTTCTAACGTAGTTTGTTTAGAAAACAAACACCTTCATTGCCGAACACAGTACTGTGTGAAATAAGGCTATTCTGTTCTCCAAATGAGTTGCTTTCTTACCAAGAGCCTTCAGTGCAGCAAGATCAAACTTTCCTAATTTGTGTAATCTAACAAGATGTACAATTTAGTAGATTAACCACATTTCTAACATAGTTTGTTTAGAAAACAAACGCCTTCATTGACGAACACAGTACTGTGTGAAATAAGGCTGTTCTGTTCCCGAAATCAGTTGCTTTCTTGAGAAGAGTCTTGAGAGCAGCAAGATCAAACTTTCCTAGTCTGTGTAATCTAACAAGATATACAATTTAGTAGATTATCCACATTTGTAACGTAGTTTGTTTAGAAAACAAACGCCTTCATTGCCGAACACAGTACTGTGTGAAATAAGCGTGTTCTGATCCCCAAATGAGTTGCTTTCTTACGAAGAGTCTTCAGTGCAGCAAGATCAAACTTTCCTAGTTTGTGTAATCTAACAAGATGTACAACGTAGTAGATTAACCAAATTTCTAACGTAATTTGTTTAGAAAACAAACGCCTTCATTGCCGAATGTAGTACTGTGTGAAATAAGATTGTTCTGATCCCAAATCAGTTGCTTTCTTACGAAGAATCTTCAGTGCAGCAAGAGCAAACTTTCTTACCTTGTGTAATCTATAAAGATGTAGAATTTAGTAGATTAACCACATTTCTAACGTAGTTTGTTTAGAAAACAAACACCTTCATTGCCAAACACAGTACTGTGTGAAATAAGGCTGTTCTGTTCCCGAAATCAGTTGCTTTCTTCACAAGAGTCTTGAGGGCAGCAAGATCAAACTTTCCTAGTTTTTGTAATCTAACAAGATGTACAACTTAATAGACTACTTTCATTTCTAAAGTAGTTTGTTCAGAAAACAAACCCATTCATTGCCGAACACAATACTGTGTGAAATAAGGCTGTTCTGTTCCCCAAATGAGTTGATTTCTTACGAAGACTCTTCAGTGCTGCAAGATCAAACTTTCCTAGTTTGTGTAATCTAACAAGATATACAATTTAGTAGATTAACCACATTTGTAACGTAGTTTGTTTAGAAAACAAACGCCTTCATTGCCGAAAACAGTACGGTGTGAAATAAGCGTGTTCTGATCCCCAAATCAGTTGCTTTCTTACGAAGAGTCTTCAGTGCAGCAAGATCAAACTTTCCTAGTTTGTGTAATCGAACAAGATGTACAACTTATTAGATTAACCACATTTCTAACGTAATTTGTTTAGAAAACAAACGCCTTCATTGTCGAACACAGTACTGTGTGAAATAAGTGTGTTCTGATCCCCAAATCAGTTGCTTTCTTACGAAGAGTCTTCAGTGCAGCAAGATCAAACTTTCCTAGTTTGTGTAATCTAATAAGAAGTACAACTTAGTAGATTAACCACATTTCAAACTTGGGTTGTTTAGAAAACAAACGCCTTCATTGCCGAACACAGTACTGTGTGAAATAAGCTTGTTCTGATACCCAAAGTAGTTGCTTTCTTACGAAGAGTCTTCAGTGCAGCAAGGTCAAACTTTCTTCGTTTGTGTAATCTAACAAGATGTGGAATTTAGTAGATTAACCACATTTCTAAGGTAGTATGTTTAGAAAACAAACACCTTCATTGCCGAACACAGTACTGTGTGAAATAAGGCTATTCTGTTCTCCAAATGAGTTGCTTTCTTACGAAGAGTCTTCAGTGCAGCAAGATCAAACTTTCCTAGTTTGTGTAATCTAACAAGATGTACAATTTAGTAGATTAACCACATTTCTAACATAGTTTGTTTAGAAAACAAACGCCTTCATTGCCGAACACAGTACTGTGTGAAATAAGGCTGTTCTGTTCCCGAAATCAGTTGCTTTCTTGAGAAGAGTCTTGAGGGCAGCAAGATCAAACTTTCCTAGTTTTTGTAACCTAAAAAGATGTACAACTTAATAGACTACCTTCATTTCTAAAGTAGTTTGTTTAGAAAACAAACCCATTCATTGCCGAACACAGTACTGTGTGAATTAAGGCTGTTCTGTTCCCCAAATGAGTTGGTTTCTTACGAAGACTCTTCAGTGCAGCAAGATCAAACTTTCCTAGTTTGTGTAATCTAACAAGATGTACAATTTAGTAGATTAACCACATTTCAAACTTTGGTTGTTTAGAAAACAAACGCCTTCATTGCCGAACACAGTACTGTGTGAAATAAGCGTGTTCTGATCCCCAAATCAGTTGCTTTCTTACGAAGAGTCTTCAGTGCAGCAAGATCAAACGTTGCTAGTTTGTGTAATCTACCAAGATGTAGAATTTAGTAGATTAACCACATTTCTAACGTATTTTGTTTAGAAAACAAACACCTTCATTGCGAATGCAGTACTGTGTGAAGTAAGCTAGTTCTGTTCTACAAATGAGTTGCTTTCCTACGAAGAGTCTTCAGTGCAGCAAGATCAAACTTTCCTAGTTTGTGTAATCATACAAGATGTACAATTTAGTAGATTAACCACATTTCTAACATAGTTTGTTTAGAAAACAAACGCCTTCATTGCCGAACACAGTACTGTGTGAAATAAGGCTGTTCTGTTCCCGAAATCAGTTGCTTTCTTGAGAAGAGTCTTGAGGGCAGCAAGATCAAACTTTCCTAGTTTGTGAAATCTAACAAGATATACAATTTAGTAGATTAACCACATTTGTAACGTAGTTTGTTTAGAAAACAAACGCCTTCATTGCCGAACACAGTACGGTGTGAAATAAGCGTGTTCTGATCCCCAAATCAGTTGCTTTCTTACGAAGAGTCTTCAGTGCAGCAAGATCAAACTTTCCTAGTTTGTGTAATCTAACAAGATGTAGAATTTCGTAGATTAACCACATTTCTAACGTAGTTTGTTTAGAAAACAAACACCTTCATTGCCGAACACAGTACTGTGTGAAATAAGGCTATTCTGTTCTCCAAATGAGTTGCTTTCTTACGAAGAGTGTTCAGTGCAGCAAAATCAAACTTTCCTAGTTTGTGTAACCTAAGAAGATGTAGAATTTCGTAGATTAACCACATTTATAACGTAGTTTGTTTAGAAAACAAACACCTTCATTGCCGAACACCGTACTATGTGAAATAAGGCGATTCTGTTCTCCAAATGAGTTGCTTTCTTACGAAGAGTCTTCAGTGCAGCAAGATCAAACTTTCCTAGTTTGTGTAATCTAACAAGATATACAATTTAGTGGATTAACGACATTTGTAACGTAGTTTGTTTAGAAAACAAACGCCTTCATTGCCGAAAACAGTACTGTGTGAAATAAGCGTGTTCTGATCCCCAAATCAGTTGCTTTCTTACGAAGAGTCTTCAGTGCAGCAAGATCAAACTTTCGTAGTTTGTGTAATCTAACAAGATGTACAACTTAGTAGATTAACCACATTTCTAACGTAGTTTGTTTAGAAAACAAACACCTTCATTGCCGAACACAGTACTGTGTGAAATAAGGCTATTCTGTTCTCCAAATGAGTTGCTTTCTTACCAAGAGCCTTCAGTGCAGCAAGATCAAACTTTCTAATTTGTGTAATCTAACAAGATGTACAATTTAGTAGATTAACCACATTTCTAACATAGTTTGTTTAGAAAACAAACGCCTTCATTGACGAACACAGTACTGTGTGAAATAAGGCTGTTCTGTTCCCGAAATCAGTTGCTTTCTTGAGAAGAGTCTTGAGAGCAGCAAGATCAAACTTTCCTAGTCTGTGTAATCTAACAAGATATACAATTTAGTAGATTATCCACATTTGTAATGTAGTTTGTTTAGAAAACAAACGCCTTCATTGCCGAACACAGTACTGTGTGAAATAAGCGTGTTCTGATCCCCAAATGAGTTGCTTTCTTACGAAGAGTCTTCAGTGCAGCAAGATCAAACTTTCCTAGTTTGTGTAATCTAACAAGATGTACAACGTAGTAGATTAACCAAATTTCTAACGTAATTTGTTTAGAAAACAAAAACGCCTTCATTGCCGAATGTAGTACTGTGTGAAATAAGATTGTTCTGATCCCAAATCAGTTGCTTTCTTACGAAGAATCTTCAGTGCAGCAAGAGCAAACTTTCTTACCTTGTGTAATCTATAAAGATGTAGAATTTAGTAGATTAACCACATTTCTAACGTAGTTTGTTTAGAAAACAAACACCTTCATTGCCAAACACAGTACTGTGTGAAATAAGGCTGTTCTGTTCCCAAATCAGTTGCTTTCTTCACAAGAGTCTTGAGGGCAGCAAGATCAAACTTTCCTAGTTTTTGTAATCTAACAAGATGTACAACTTAATAGACTACTTTCATTTCTAAAGTAGTTTGTTCAGAAAACAAACCCATTCATTGCCGAACACAATACTGTGTGAAATAAGGCTGTTCTGTTCCCCAAATGAGTTGATTTCTTACGAAGACTCTTCAGTGCTGCAAGATCAAACTTTCCTAGTTTGTGTAATCTAACAAGATATACAATTTAGTAGATTAACCACATTTGTAACGTAGTTTGTTTAGAAAACAAACGCCTTCATTGCCGAAAACAGTACGGTGTGAAATAAGCGTGTTCTGATCCCCAAATCAGTTGCTTTCTTACGAAGAGTCTTCAGTGCAGCAAGATCAAACTTTCCTAGTTTGTGTAATCGAACAAGATGTACAACTTATTAGATTAACCACATTTCTAACGTAATTTGTTTAGAAAACAAACGCCTTCATTGTCGAACACAGTACTGTGTGAAATAAGCTTGTTCTGATACCAAATCAGTTGCTTTCTTACGACGAGTCTTCAGTGGAGCAAGGTCAAACTTTCTTAGTTTGTGTAATCTAACAAGATGTAGAATTTAGTAGATTAACCACATTTCTAACGTAGTATGTTTAGAAAACAAACACCTTCATTGCCGAACACAGTACTGTGTGAAATAAGGCTATTCTGTTCTCCAAATGAGTTGCTTTCTTACGAAGAGTCTTCAGTGCAGCAAGATAAAACTTTCCTAGTTTTTGTAATCTAACAAGATATACAATTTAGTAGATTAACCACATTTGTAACATAGTTTGTTTAGAAAACAAACGCCTTCATTGCCGAACACAGTACTGTGTGAAATAAGCGTGTTCTGATCCCCAAATCAGTTGCTTTCTTACGAAGAGTCTTCAGTGCAGCAAGATCAAACTTTCCTAGTTTGTGTAATCTAACAAGATGTAGAATTTCGTAGATTAACCACATTTCTAACGTAGTTTGTTTAGAAAAAAAACACCTTCATTTCCGAACACAGTACTGTGTGAAATAAGGCTATTCTGTTCTCCAAATGAGTTGCTTTCTTACGAAGAGTCTTCAGTGCAGCAAGATCAAACTTTCCTAGTTTGTGTTATCTAACAAGATGTACAATTTAGTAGATTAACCACATTTATAACGTAGTTTGTTTAGAAAACAAAAACCTTCATTGCCAAACACCATACTATGTGAAATAAGGCGATTCTGTTCTCCAAATGAGTTGCTTTCTTACGAAGAGTCTTCAGGGCAGCAAAATCAAACTTTCCTAGTGTGTGTAACCTAAGAAGATGTAGAATTTCGTAGATTAACCACATTTATAACGTAGTTTGTTTAGAAAACAAACACCTTCATTGCCGAACACCGTACTATGTGAAATAAGGCGATTCTGTTCTCGAAATGAGTTGCTTTCTTACGAAGAGTCTTCAGTGCAGCAAGATCAAACTTTCCTAGTTTGTGTAATCTAACAAGATATACAATTTAGTAGATTAACCACATTTGTAACATAGTTTGTTTAGAAAACAAACGCCTTCATTGCCGAACACAGTACTGTGTGAAATAAGGGTGTTCTGATCCCCAAATCACTTGCTTTCTTACGAAGAGTCTTCAGTGCAGCAAGATCAAACTTTCCTAGTTTGTGTAATCTAAAAAGATGTACAACTTAGTAGATTAACCACATTTCTAACGTTGTTTGTTTAGAAAACAAACACCTTCATTTCCGAACACAGTAATGTGTGAAATAACGCTATTCTGTTCTCCAAATGAGTTGCTTTCTTACCAAGAGTCTTCAGTGCAGCAAGATCAAACTTTCCTACTTTGTGTAATCCTACAAGATGTACAATTTAGTAGATTAACCAAATTTTAACATAGTTTGTTTAGAAAACAAACGCCTTCATTGCCGAACACAGTACTGTGTGAAATAAGGCTGTTCTGTTCCCGAAATCAGTTGCTTTCTTGAGAAGAGTCTTGAGGGCAGCAAGATCAAACTTTCCTAGTTTTTGTCACCTAACAAGATGTACAACTTAATAGACTACCTTCATTTCTAAAGTAGTTTGTTTAGAAAACAAACCCATTCATTGCTGAACACAGTACTGTGTGAAATAAGGCTGTTCTGTTCCCCAAATGAGTTGGTTTCTAACGAAGACTCTTCAGTGCAGCAAGATCAAACTTTCCTAGTTTGTGTAATCTAACAAGATGTACAATTTAGTAGATTAACCACATTTCTAACATAGTTTGTTTAGAAAACAAACGCCTTCATTGCCGAACACAGTACTGTGTGAAATAAGGCTTTTCTGTTTCCGAAATCAGTTGCTTTCTTGAGAAGAGTCTTGAGGGCAGCAAGATCAAACTTTCCTAGTTTGTGTAATCGAACAAGGTATACAATTTAGTAGATTAACCACATTTGTAACGTAGTTTGTTTAGAAAAAAAACGCCTTCATTGCCGAACACAGTACTGTGTGAAATAAGCGTGTTCTGATCCCCAAATCATTTGCTTTCTTACGAAGAGTCTTCAGTGCAGCAAGATCAAACTTTCCTAGTTTGTGTAATCTAACAAGATGTACAACTTAGTAGATTAACCACATTTCTAACGTAATTTGTTTAGAAAACAAACGCCTTCATTGCCGAACACAGTACTGTGTGAAATAAGCTTGTTCTGATCCCCAAATCATTTGCTTTCTTACGAAGAGTCTTCAGTGCAGCAAGATCAAACTTTCCTAGTTTTTGTAATCTAACAAGATGTACAACTTAGTAGATTAACCACATTTCTAACGTAATTTGTTTAGAAAACAAACGCCTTTATTGCCGAACACAGTACTGTGTGAAATAAGCTTGTTCTGATACCCAAATCAGTTGCTTTCTTACAAAGAGTCTTCAGTGCAGCAAAGTCAAACTTTCTTAGTTTGTGTAATCTAACAAGATGTAGGATTTGGTAGATTAACCACATTTCTAAAGTAGTATGTTTCGAAAACAAGCACCTTCATTGCCAAACACAGTACTGTGTGAAATAAGGCTATTCTGTTCTCCAAATGAGTTGCTTTCTTACGAAGAGTCTTCAGTGCAGCAAGATCAAACTTTGCTAGATTGTGTAATCTACCAAGATGTAGAATTTAGTAGATTAACCACATTTCTAACGTAGTTTGTTTAGAAAACAAATACCTTCATTGCCGAACACCGTACTATGTGAAATAAGGCGATTCTGTTCTCCAAATGAGTTGCTTTCTTACGAAGAGTCTTCAGTGCAGCAAGATCAAACTTTCCTAGTTTGTGTAATCTAACAAGATATACAATTTAGTAGATTAACCCCATTTGTAACGTAGTTTGTTTAGAAAACAAACGCCTTCATTGTCGAACAGAGTACTGTGTGAAATAAGCGTGTTCTGATCCCCAAATCAGTTGCTTTCTTACGAAGAGTCTTCAGTGCAGCAAGATCAAACTTTCCAAGTTTGTGTAATCTAACAAGATGTACAATTTAGTAGATTAACCACACTTCTAACGTAGTATGTTTAGAAAACAAACACCTTCATTGCCAAACACAGTACTGTGTGAAAAAAGGCTATTCTTTTCTCCAAATGAGTTGCTTTCTTACCAAGAGTCTTCAATGCCGCAAGATCAAACTTTCCTACTTTGTGTAATCCTACAAGATGTACAATTTAGTAGATTAACCAAATTTCTAACATAGTTTGTTTAGAAAACAAACGCCTTCATTGCCGAACACAGTACTGTGTGAAATAAGGCTGTTCTGTTCCCGAAATCAGTTACTCTCTTGAGAAGAGTCTTGAGGGCAGCAAGATCAAACTTTCCTAGTTTTTGTAACCTAACAAGATGTACAACTTAATAGACTACCTTCATTTCTAAAGTAGTTTGTTTAGAAAACAATCCCATTCATTGCCGAACACAGTACTGTGTGAAATAAGGCTGTTCTGTTCCCCAAATGAGTTGGTTTCTTACGAAGACTCTTCAGTGCAGCAAGATCAAACTTTCCTAGTTTGTGTAATCTAACAAGATGTACAATTTAGTAGATTAACCACATTTCAAACTTGGGTTGTTTAGAAAACAAACGCCTTCATTGCCGAACACAGTACTGTGTGAAATAAGCGTGTTCTGATCCCCAAATCAGTTGCTTTCTTACGAAGAGTCTTCAGTGCAGCAAGATCAAACTTTGCTAGTTTGTGTAATCTACCAAGATGTAGAATTTAGTAGATTAACCACATTTCTAACGTAGTTTGTTTAGAAAACAAACACCTTCATTGCGAATGCAGTACTGTGTGAAGTAAGCTAGTTCTGTTCTACAAATGAGTTGCTTTCTTACGAAGAGTCTTCAGTGCAGCAAGATCAAACTTTCCTAGTTTGTGTAATCTTACAAGATGTACAATTTAGTAGATTAACCACATTTCTAACATAGTTTATTTAGAAAACAAACGCCTTCATTGCCGAACACAGTACTGTGTGATATAAGGCTGTTCTGTTCCGGAAATCAGTTGCTTTCTTCACAAGAGTCTTGAGGGCAGCAAGATCAAACTTTCCTAGTTTGTGTAATCTAACAAGATATACAATTTAGTAGATTAACCACATTTGTAACGTAGTTTGTTTAGAAAACAAACGCCTTCATTGCCGAACACAGTACTGTGTGAAATAAGCGTGTTCTGATCCCCAAATCAGTTGCTTTGTTACGAAGAGTCTTCAGTGCAGCAAGATCAAACTTTCCTAGTTTGTGTAATCTAACAAGATGTAGAATTTTGTAGATTAACCACATTTCTAACGTAGTTTGTTTAGAAAACAAACACCTTCATTGCCGAACACAGTACTGTGTGAAATAAGGCTATTCTGTTCTCCAAATGAGTTGCTTTCTTACGAAGAGTCTTCAGTGCAGCAAAATCAAACTTTCCTAGTTTGTGTAACCTAAGAAGATGTAGAATTTCGTAGATTAACCACATTTATAACGTAGTTTGTTTAGAAAACAAACACCTTCATTGCCGAACACCGTACTATGTGAAATAAGGCGATTCTGTTCTCCAAATGAGTTGCTTTCTTACGAAGAGTCTTCAGTGCAGCAAGATCAAACTTTCCTAGTTTGTGTAATCTAACAAGATATACAATTTAGTAGATTAACCACATTTGTAACGTAGTTTGTTTAGAAAACAAACGACTTCATTGCCGAACACAGTACTGTGTGAAATAAGCGTGTTCTGATCCCCAAATCAGTTGCTTTCTTATGAAGAGTCTTCAGTGCAGCAAGATCAAACTTTCCTAGTTTGTGTAATCTAACAAGATATACAACTTAGTAAATTAACCACATTTCTAACGTAGTTTGTTTAGAAAACAAACACCTTCATTGCCGAACACAGTACTTTGTGAAATAAGGCTATTCTGTTCTCCAAATGAGTTGCTTTCTTACGAAGAGTCTTCCGTGCAGCAAGATCAAACTTCCCTAGTTTGTGTAATCTAACAAGATGTACAATTTAGTAGATTAACCACATTTCTAACATAGTTTGTTTAGAAAACAAACGCTTTCATTGCCGAACACAGTACTGTGTGAAATAAGGCTGTTCTGTTCCCGAAATCAGTTGCTTTCTTGAGAAGAGTCTTGAGGGCAGCAAGATCAAACTTTCCTAGTTTGTGTAATCTAACAAGATATACAATTTAGTAGATTAACCACATTTGTAAGGTAGTTTGTTTAGAAAACAAACGCCTTCATTGCCGAACACAGTACTGTGTGAAATAAGCGTGTTCTGATCCCCAAATCAGTTGCTTTCTTACGAAGAGTCTTCAGTGCAGCAAGACCAAACTTTCATAGTTTGTGTCATCTAACAAGATGTAGAATTTCGTAGATTAACCACATTTCTAACGTAGTTTGTTTAGAAAACAAACACCTTCATTGCCGAACACAGTACTGTGTGAAATAAGGCTATTCTGTTCTCCAAATGAGTTGCTTTCTTACGAAGAGTCTTCAGTGCAGCAAGATCAAACTTTCCTAGTTTGTGGTATCTAACAAGATGTACAATTTAGTAGATTAACCACAATTATAACGTAGTTTGTTTAGAAAACAAACACCTTCATTGCCAAACACCGTACTATGTGAAATAAGGCGATTCTGTTCTCCAAATGAGTTGCTTTCTTACGAAGAGTCTTCAGTGCAGCAAAATCAAACTTTCCTAGTTTGTGTAACCTAAGAAGATGTAGAATTTCGTAGATTAACCACATTTATACCGTAGTTTGTTTAGAAAACAAACACCTTCATTGCCGAACACCGTACTATGTGAAATAAGGCGATTCTGTTCTCCAAATGAGTTGCTTTCTTACGAAGAGTCTTCAGTGCAGCAAGATCAAACTTTCCTAGTTTGTGTAATCTAACAAGATATACAATTTAGTAGATTAACCACATTTGTAACGTAGTTTGTTTAGAAAACAAACGCCTTCATTGCCGAACACAGTACTGTGTGAAATAAGCGTGTTCTGATCCCCAAATCAGTTGCTTTCTTACGAAGAGTCTTCAGTGAAGCAAGATCAAACTTTCCTAGTTTGTGTAATCTGACAAGATGTACAACTTAGTAGATTAACCACATTTCTAACGTAGTTTGTTTAGAAAACAAACACCTTCATTGCTGAACACAGTACTGTGTGAAATAAGGCTATTCTGTTCTCCAAATGAGTTGCTTTCTTACCAAGAGTCTTCAGTGCAGCAAGATCAAACTTTCCTACTTTGTGTAATCCTACAAGATGTACAATTTAGTAGATTAACCACATTTCTAACATAGTTTGTTTAGAAAACATACGCCTTCATTGCCGAACACAGTACTGTGTGAAATAAGGCTGTTCTGTTCCCGAAATCAGTTGCTTTCTTGAGAAGAGTCTTGAGGGCAGCAAGATCAAACTTTCCTAGTTTGTGTAATCTAACAAGATATACAATTTAGTAGATTAACCACATTTGTAAGGTAGTTTGTTTAGAAAACAAACGCCTTCATTTCCGAACACAGTACTGTGTGAAATAAGCGTGTTCTGATCCCCAAATCACTTGCTTTCTTACGAAGAGTCTTCAGTGCAGCAAGATCAAACTTTCCTAGTTTGTGTAATCTAACAAGATGTAGAATTTCGTAGATTAACCACATTTCTAACGTAGTTTGTTTAGAAAACAAACACCTTCATTGCCGAACACAGTATTGTGTGAAATAAGGCTATTCTGTTCTCCAAATGAGTTGCTTTCTTACGAAGAGTCTTCAGTGCAGCAAAATCAAACTTTCCTAGTTTGTGTAACCTAAGAAGATGTAGAATTTCGTAGATTAACCACATTTATAACGTAGTTTGTTTAGAAAACAAACACCTTCATTGCCGAACACCGTACAATGTGAAATAAGGCGATTCTGTTCTCCAAATGAGTTGCTTTCTTACCAAGAGTCTTCAGTGCAGCAAGATCAAACTTTCCTACTTTGTGTAATCCTACAAGATGTACAATTTAGTAGATTAACCACATTTCTAACATAGTTTGTTTAGAAAACAAACGCCTTCATTGCCTAACACAGTACTGTGTGAAATAAGGCTGTTCTGTTCCCGAAATCAGTTGCTTTCTTGAGAAGAGTCTTGAGGGCAGCAAGATCAAACTTTCCTAGTTTTTGTAATCTAACAAGATGTACAACTTAATAGACTACGTTCATTTCTAAAGTAGTTTGTTTAGAAAACAAACCCATTCATTGCCGAACACAGTACTGTATGAAATAAGGGTATTCTGTTCTCCAAATGAGTTGCTTTCTTACGAAGAGTCTTCAGTGCAGCAAGATCAAACTTTCCTAGTTTGTGTAATCTAACAAGATGTACAACTTAGTAGATTAACCACATTTCTAACGTAATTTGTTCAGAAAACAAACGCCTTCATTGCCGAACACAGTACTGTGTGAAATAAGCTTATTCTGATCCCCAAATCAGTTGCTTTCTTACGAAGAGTCTTCAGTGCAGCAAGATCAAACTTTCCTAGTTTGTGTAATCTAACAAGATGTAGAATTTCGTAGATTAACCACATTTCTAACGTAGTTTGTTGAGAAAACAAACACCTTCATTGCTGAACACAGTACTATGTGAAATAAGGCTATTCTGTTCTCCAAATGAGTTGCTTTCTTACGAAGAGTCTTCAGTGCAGCAAGATCAAACTTTCCTAGTTTGTGTAATCTAACAAGATGTACAACTTAGTAGATTAACCACGTTTCTAACATAGTTTGTTTAGAAAACAAACCCCTTCATTGCCGAACACAGTACGGTGTGACATAAGCCTGTTCTGATCACCAAATGAGTCGCTTTCTTACGAAGAGTCTTCAGTGCAGCAAGATCAAACTTTGCTAGTTTGTGTAATCTACCAAGATGTAGAATTTAGTAGATTAACCACATTTCTAACGTAGTTTGTTTAGAAAACAAACACCTTCATTGCAAATGCAGTACTGTGTGAAGTAAGCTAGTTCTGTTCTACAAATGAGTTGCTTTCTTACGAAGAGTCTTCAGTGCAGCAAGATCAAACTTTCCTAGTTTGTGTAATCTTACAAGATGTACAATTTAGTAGATTAACCACATTTCTAACATAGATTGTTTAGAGAACAAACGCCGTCATTGCCGAACACAGTACTGTGTGAAATAAGGCTGTTCTGTTCCTGAAATCAGTTGCTGTCTTGAGAAGAGTCTTGAGGGCAGCAAGATCAAACTTTCCTAGTTTGTGTAATCTAACAAGATATATAATTTAGTAGATTAACCACATTTGTAACGTAGTTTGTTTAGAAAACAAACGCCTTCATTGCCGAACACAGTACTGTGTGAAATAAGCGTGTTCTGATCCCCAAATCAGTTGCTTTCTTACGAAGAGTCTTCCGTGCAGCAAGATCAAACTTTCCTAGTTTGTGTAATCTAACAAGATGTACAATTTAGTAGATTAACCACATTTATAACGTAGGTTGTTTAGAAAACAAACACCTTCATTGCCAAACACCGTACTCTGTGAAATAAGGCGATTCTGTTCTCCAAATGAGTTGCTTTCTTACGAAGAGTCTTCAGTGCAGGAAGATCAAACTTTCCTAGTTTGTGTAATCTAACAAGATATACAATTTAGTACATTAACCACATTTGTAACGTAGTTTGTTTAGAAAACAAACGCCTTCATTGCCGAACACAGTACTGTGTGAAATAAGCGTGTTCTGATCCCCAAATCAGTTGCTTTCTTACGAAGAGTCTTCAGTGCAGCAAGATCAAACTTTCCTAGTTTGTGTAATCTAACAAGATGTACAACTTAGTAGATTAACCACATTTCTAACGTAATTTGTTTAGAAAACAAACGCCTTCATTGCCGAACACAGTACTGTGTGAAATAAGCTTGTTCTGATCCGCAAATCAGTTGCTTTCTTACGAAGAGTCTTCAGTGCAGCAAGATCAAACTTTCCTAGTTTGTGTAATCTAACAAGATGTAGAATTTCGTAGATTAACCACATTTCTAACGTAGTTTGTTTAGAAAACAAACGCCTTCATTGCCGAAAACAGTACTGTGTGAAATAAGCTTGTTCTGATACCAAAAGTAGTTGCTTTCTTACGAAGAGTCTTCAGTGCAGCAAGGTCAAACGTTCTTAGTTTGTGTAATCTAACAAGATGTGGAATTTAGTAGATTAACCACATTTCTAACGTAGTATGTTTAGAAAACAAACACCTTCATTGCCGAACACAGTACTGTGTGAAATAAGGCTATTCTGTTCTCCAAATGAGTAGCTTTCTTACGAAGAGTCTTCAGTGCAGCAAGATCAAACTTTCCTAGTTTGTGTTATCTAACAAGACGTACAATTTAGTAGATTAACCACATTTCTAACATAGTTTGTTTAGAAAACAAACGCCTTCATTGCCGAACACAGTACTGTGTGAAATAAGTGTGTTCTGATCCCCAAATCAGTTGCTTTCTTACGAAGAGTCTTCAGTGCAGCAAGATCAAACTTTCCTAGTTTGTGTAATCTAACAAGATGTACAACTTAGTCGATTAACCACATTTCTAACGTAGTTTGTTTAGAAAACAAACACCTTCATTCCCGAACACAGTACTATGTGAAATAACGCTATTATGTTCTCCAAATGAGTTGCTTTCTTACCAAGAGTCTTCAGTGCAGCAAGATCAATCTTTCCTACTTTGTGTAATCCTACAAGATGTACAATTTAGTAGATTAACCACATTTCTAACATAGTTTGTTTATAAAACAAACGCCTTCATTGCCGAACACAGTACTGTTTGAAATATTGCTGTTCTGTTCCCGAAATCAGTTGCTTTCTTGTGAAGAGTCTTGAGGGCAGCAAGATCAAACTTTCCTATTCTTGTAATCTAACAAGATGTACAACTTAATAGACTACCTTCATTTCTAAAGTAGTTTGTTAAAAAAACAAACGCATTCATTGCCGAACACAGTACTGTGTGAAATAAGGCTGTTCTGCTCCCCAAATGAGTTGGTTTCTTACGAAGACTCTTCAGTGCAGCAAGATCAAACTTTCCTAGTTTGTGTAATCTAACAAAATGTACAATTTAGTAGATTAACCACATTTCTAACGTAGAAAACAAACACCTTCATTGCAAATGCAGTACTGTGTGAAGTAAGCTAGTTCTGTTCTACAAATGAGTTGCTTTCTTACGAAGAGTCTTCAGTGCAGCAAGATCAAACTTTCCTAGTTTGTGTAATCTTACACGATGTACAATTTAGTAGGTTAACCACATTTCTAACATAGTTTGTTTAGAGAACAAAGGCCTTCATTGCCGAACACAGTTCTGTGTGAAATAAGGCTGTTCTGTTCCCGAAATCAGTTGCTGTCTTGAGAAGAGTCTTGAGGGCAGCAAGATCAAACTTTCCTAGTTTGTGTAATCTAACAAGATATACAATTTAGTAGATTAACCACATTTGTAACGTAGTTTGTTTAGAAAACAAACGCCTTCATTGCCGAACACAGTACTGTGTGAAATAAGTGTGTTCTGATCCCCAAATCAGTTCCTTTCTTACGAAGAGTCTTCAGTGCAGCAAGATCAAACTTTCCCAGTTTGTGTAATCTAACAAGATGTACAATTTAGTAGATTAACCATATTTATAACGTAGGTTGTTCAGAAAACAAACACCTTCATTGCCAAACACCGTACTATGTGAAATAAGGCGATTCTGTTCTCCAAATGAGTTGCTTTCTTACGAAGAGTCTTCAGTGCAGCAAGATCAAACTTTCCTAGTTTGTGTAATCTAACAAGATATACAATTTAGTAGATTAACCACATTTGTAACGTAGTTTGTTTAGAAAACAAACGCCTTCATTGCCGAACACAGTACTGTGTGAAATAAGCGTGTTCTGATCCACAAATCAGTTGCTTTCTTACGAAGAGTCTTCAGTGCAGCAAGATCAAACTTTCCTAGTTTGTGTAACCTATGAAGATGTAGAATTTCGTAGATTAACCACATTTTTAACGTAGTTTGTTTAGAAAACAAACACCTTCATTGCCGAACACAGTACTGTGTGAAATAAGGCGATTCTGTTCTCCAAATGAGTTGCTTTCTTACGAAGAGTCTTCAGTGCAGCAAGATCAAACTTTCCTAGTTTGTGTAATCTAACAAGATGTACAACTTAGTAGATTAACCACATTTCTAACGTAATTTGTTTAGAAAACAAACGCCTTCATTGCCGAACACAGTACTGTGTGAAATAAGCTTGTTCTGATCCCCAAATCAGTTGCTTTCTTACGAAGAGTCTTCAGTGCAGCAAGATCAAACTTTCCTAGTTTGTGTAATCTAACAAGATGTAGAATTTCGTAAATTAACCACATTTCTAACGTAGTTTTTTTAGAAAACAAACACCTTCATTGCTGAACACAGTACTATGTGAAATAAGGCTATTCTGTTCTCCAAATGAGTTGCTTTCTTACGAAGAGTCTTCAGTGCAGCAAGATCAAACTTTCCTAGTTTGTGTAATCTAACAAGATGTACAACTTAGTAGATTAACCACGTTTCTAACATAGTTTGTTTAGAAAACAAACCCCTTCATTGCCGAACACAGTACGGTGTGAAATAAGCCTGTTCTGATCACCAAATGAGTTGCTTTCTTACGAAGAGTCTTCAGTGCAGCAAGATCAAACTTTGCTAGTTTGTGTAATCTACCAAGATGTAGAATTTAGTAGATTAACCACATTTCTAACGTAGTTTGTTTAGAAAACAAACACCTTCATTGCAAATGCAGTACTGTGTGAAGTAAGCTAGTTCTGTTCTACAAATGAGTTGCTTTCTTACGAAGAGTCTTCAGTGCAGCAAGATCAAACTTTCCTAGTTTGTGTAATCTTACAAGATGTACAATTTAGTAGATTAACCACATTTCTAACATAGATTGTTTAGAGAACAAACGCCTTCATTGCCGAACACAGTACTGTGTGAAATAAGGCTGTTCTGTTCCCGAAATCAGTTGCTGTCTTGAGAAGAGTCTTGAGGGCAGCAAGATCAAACTTTCCTAGTTTGTGTAATCTAACAAGATATATAATTTAGTAGATTAACCACATTTGTAACGTAGTTTGTTTAGAAAACAAACGCCTTCATTGCCGAACACAGTACTGTGTGAAATAAGCGTGTTCTGATCCCCAAATCAGTTGCTTTCTTACGAAGAGTCTTCCGTGCAGCAAGATCAAACTTTCCTAGTTTGTGTAATCTAACAAGATGTACAATTTAGTAGATTAACCACATTTATAACGTAGGTTGTTTAGAAAACAAACACTTTCATTGCCAAACACCGTACTCTGTGAAATAAGGCGATTCTGTTCTCCAAATGAGTTGCTTTCTTTACGAAGAGTCTTCAGTGCAGGAAGATCAAACTTTCCTAGTTTGTGTAATCTAACAAGATATACAATTTAGTACATTAACCACATTTGTAACGTAGTTTGTTTAGAAAACAAACGCCTTCATTGCCGAACACAGTACTGTGTGAAATAAGCGTGTTCTGATCCCCAAATCAGTTGCTTTCTTACGAAGAGTCTTCAGTGCAGCAAGATCAAACTTTCCTAGTTTGTGTAATCTAAAAGATGTACAACTTAGTAGATTAACCACATTTCTAACGTAATTTGTTTAGAAAACAAACGCCTTCATTGCGAACACAGTACTGTGTGAAATAAAGCTTGTTCTGATCCGCAAAAATCAGTTGCTTTCTTACGAAGAGTCTTCAGTGCAGCAAGATCAAACTTTCCTAGTTTGTGTAATCTAACAAGATGTAGAATTTCGTAGATTAACCACATTTCTAACGTAGTTTGTTTAGAAAACAAACGCCTTCATTGCCGAACACAGTACTGTGTGAAATAAGCTTGTTCTGAAACCCAAAGTAGTTGCTTTCTTACGAAGAGTCTTCAGTGCAGCAAGGTCAAACGTTCTTAGTTTGTGTAATCTAACAAGATGTACAATTTAGTAGATTAACCACATTTCTAACATAGTTTGTTTAGAAAACAAACGCCTTCATTGCCGAACACAGTACTGTGTGAAATAAGGCTGTTCTGTTCCCGAAATCAGTTGCTTTCTTGAGAAGAGTCTTGAGGGCAGCAAGATCAAACTTTTCTAGTTTTTGTAACCTAACAAGATGTACAACTTAATAGACTACCTTCATTTCTAAAGTAGTTTGTTCAGAAAACAAACCCATTCATTGCCGAACACAGTACTGTGTGAAATAAGGCTGTTCTGTTCCCCAAATGAGTTGGTTTCTTACGAAGACTCTTCAGTGCAGCAAGATCAAACTTTCCTAGTTTGTGTAATCTAACAAGATGTACAATTTAGTAGGTTAACCACATTTCAAACTTGGGTTGATTAGAAAACAAACGCCTTCATTGACGAACACAGTACTGTGTGAAATAAGCGTGTTCTGATCCCCAAATCAGTTGCTTTCTTACGAAGAGTCTTCAGTGCAGCAAGATCAAACTTTGCTAGTTTGTGTAATCTACCAAGATGTAGAATTTAGTAGATTAACCACATTTCTAACGTAGTTTGTTTAGAAAACAAACACCTTCATTGCGAATGCAGTACTGTGTGAAGTAAGCTAGTTCTGTTCTACAAATGAGTTGCTTTCTTACGAAGAGTCTTCAGTGCAGCAAGATCAAACTTTCCTAGTTTGTGTAATCTTACAAGATGTACAATTTAGTAGATTAACCACATTTCTAACATAGATTGTTTAGAAAACAAACGCCTTCATTGCCGAACACAGTACTGTGTGAAATAAGGCTGTTCTGTTCCCGAAATCAGTTGCTTTCTTTAGAAGAGTCTTGAGGGCAGCAAGATCAAACTTTCCTAGTTTGTGTAATCTAACAGGATATACAATTTAGTAGATTAACCACATTTGTAACGTAGTTTGTTTGGAAAACAAACGCCTTCATTGCCGAACACAGTACTGTGTGAAATAAGCGTGTTCTGATCCCAAATCAGTTGCTTTCTTACGAAGAGTCTTCAGTGCAGCAAGATCAAACTTTCCTAGTTTGTGTAATCTAACAAGATGTAGAATTTCGTAGATTAACCACATTTCTAACGTAGTTTGTTTAGAAAACAAACACCTTCATTGCCGAACACAGTACTGTGTGAAATAAGGCTATTCTGTTCTCCAAATGAGTTGCTTTCTTACGAAGAGTCTTGAGGGCAGCAAGATCAAACTTTCCTAGTTTGTGTAATCTAACAAGATGTACAACGTAGTAGATTAACCAAATTTATAACGTAGTTTGTTTAGAAAAGAAACACCTTCATTGCCGAACAACGTACTATGTGAAATAAGGCGATTCTGTTCTCCAAATGAGTTGCTACCTTACGAAGAGTCTTCAGTGCAGCAAGATCAAACTTTCCTAGTTTGTGTAATCTAACAAGATATACAATTTAGTAGATTAACCACATTTGTAACGTAGTTTGTTTAGAAAACAAACGCCTTCATTGCCGAACACAGTACTGTGTGAAATAAGTGTGTTCTGATCCCCAAATCAGTTGCTTTCTTACGAAGAGTCTTCAGTGCAGCAAGATCAAACTTTCCTAGTTTGTGTAATCTAACAAGATGTACAACTTAGTCGATTAACCACATTTCTAACGTAGTTTGTTTAGAAAACAAACACCTTCATTCCCGAACACAGTACTATGTGAAATAAAGCTATTATGTTCTCCAAATGAGTTGCTTTCTTACCAAGAGTCTTCAGTGCAGCAAGATCAATCTTTCCTACTTTGTGTAATCCTACAAGATGTACAATTTAGTAGATTAACCACATTTCTAACATAGTTTGTTTAGAAAACAAACGCCTTCATTGACGAACACAGTACTGTTTGAAATATTGCTGTTCTGTTCCCGAAATCAGTTGCTTTCTTCTGAAGAGTCTTGAGGGCAGCAAGATCAAACTTTCCTATTCTTGTAATCTAACAAGATGTACAACTTAATAGACTACCTTCATTTCTAAAGTAGTTTGTTAAAAAAACAAACGCATTCATTGCTGAACACAGTACTGTGTGAAATAAGGCTGTTCTGCTCCCCAAATGAGTTGGTTTCTTACGAAGACTCTTCAGTGCAGCAAGATCAAACTTTCCTAGTTTGTGTAATCTAACAAAATGTACAATTTAGTAGATTAACCACATTTCTAACGTAGGTTGTTTAGAAAACAAACACCTTCATTGCAAATGCAGTACTGTGTGAAGTAAGCTAGTTCTGTTCTACAAATGAGTTGCTTTCTTACGAAGAGTCTTCAGTGCAGCAAGATCAAACTTTCCTAGTTTGTGTAATCTTACACGATGTACAATTTAGTAGGTTAACCACATTTCTAACATAGTTTGTTTAGAGAACAAAGGCCTTCATTGCCGAACACAGTACTGTGTGAAATAAGGCTGTTCTGTTCCCGAAATCAGTTGCTTTCTTGAGAAGAGTCTTGAGGGCAGCAAGATCAAACTTTCCTAGTTTTTGTAATCTAACAAGATGTACAACTTAATAGACTACCTTCATTTCTAAAGTAGTTTGTTAAAAAAACAAACGCATTCATTGCTGAACACAGTACTGTGTGAAATAAGGCTGTTCTGCTCCCCAAATGAGTTGGTTTCTTACGAAGACTCTTCAGTGCAGCAAGATCAAACTTTCCTAGTTTGTGTAATCTAACAAGATGTAGAATTTCGTAAATTAACCACATTTCTAACGTAGTTTGTTTAGAAAACAAACGCCTTCATTGCCGAACACAGTACTGTGTGAAATAAGCGTGTTCTGATCCCCAAATCAGTTGCTTTCTTACGAAGAGTCTTCAGTGCAGCAAGTTCAAACTTTCTTACTTTGTGTAATCTAACAAGATGTAGAATTTAGTAGATTAACCACATTTCTAACGTAGTTTGTTGAGAAAACAAACACCTTCATTGCCGAACACAGTACTGTGTGAAATAAGGCTGTTCTGTTCCCGAAATCAGTTGCTTTCTTGAGAAGAGTCTTGAGGGCAGCAAGATCAAACTTTCCTAGTTTTTGTAATCTAACAAGATGTACAACTTAATAGACTACCTTCATTTCTAAAGTAGTTTGTTTAGAAAACAAACCCATTCATTGCCGAACACAGTACTGTGTGAAATAAGGCTGTTCTGTTCCCCAAATGAGTTGATTTCTTACGAAGACTATTCAGTGCAGCAAGATCAAACTTTCCTAGTTTGTGTAATCTAACAAGATGTAGAATTTCGTAGATTAACCACATTTCTAACGTAGTTTGTTTAGAAAACAAACGCCTTCATTGCCGAACACAGTACTGTGTGAAATAAATTGTTCTGATCCCCAATTCAGTTGCTTTCTTACGAAGAGTCTTCAGTGCAGCAAGATCGAACTTTCTTACTTTGTGTAATCTAACAAGATGTAGAATTTAATAGATTAACCACATTTCTAACGTAGTTTCTTTAGAAAACAAACACCTCCATTGCGAACACAGTACTGTGTGAAATAATGCTGTTCTGTTCCCGAAATCAGTTGCTTTCTTGAGAAGAGTCTTGAGGGCAGGAAGATCAAACTTTCCTAGTTTTTGTAATCTAACAAGTTGTACAACAATAGACTACCTTCATTTCTAAAGTAGTTTCTTTAGAAAACAAACCCATTCATTGCCGAACACAGTACTGTGTGAAATAAGGCATTTCTGTTCCCCAAATGAGTTGATTTCTTACGAAGACTCTTCAGTGCAGCAAGATCAAACGTTCCTAGTTTGTGTAATCTAACAAGATATACAACTTAGTAGATTAACCACATTTGTAACGTAGTTTGTTTAGACAACAAACGCCTTCATTGCCGAACACAGTACGGTGTGAAATAAGCGTGTTCTGATCCCCAAATCAGTTGCTTTCTTACGAAGAGTCTTCAGTGCAGCAAGATCAAACGTTCCTAGTTTGTGTAATCTAACAAGATGTAGAATTTCGTAGATTAACCACATTTCTAACATAGTTTGTTTAGAAAACAAACACCTTCATTGCCGAACACAGTACTGTGTGAAATAAGGGTATTCTGTTCTCCAAATCTGTTGCTTTCTTACGAAGAGTCTTCAGTGCAGCAAGATCAAACTTTCCTAGTTTGTGTAATCTAACAAGATGTACAATTTAGTAGATTAACCACATTTCTAACATAGTTTGTTTAGAAAACAAACGCCTTCATTGCCGAACACAGTACTGTGTGAAATAAGGCTGTTCTGTTCCCGAAATCAGTTGCTTTCTTGAGAAGAGTCTTGAGGGCAGCAAGGTCAAACTTTCCTAGTTTTTGTAATCTAACAAGATGTACAACTTAATAGACTACCTTCATTTCTAAAGTAGTTTGTTTAGAAAACAAACCCATTCATTGCCGAACACAGTACTGTGTGAAATAAGGCTGTTCTGTTCCCCAAATGAGTTGGTTTCTTACGAAGACTCTTCAGTGCAGCAAGATCAAACTTTCCTGGTTTGTGTAATCTAACAAGATGTACAACTTAGTAGATTAACCACATTTCTAACGGAGTTTGTTTAGAAAACAAAAACCTTCATTGCCGAACACAGTACTATGTGAAATAAGGCTATTCTGTTCTCCAAATGAGTTGCTTTCTTACGAAGAGTCTTCAGTGCAGCAAGATCAAACGTTCCTAGTTTGTGTAATCTAACAAGATATACAATTTAGTAGATTAAACACATTTCTAACGTACTTTGTTTAGAATACAAATGCGTTCATTGCCGAACACACTACTGTGTGAAATAAGCTTGTTCTGATCCCCAAATCAGTTGCTTTCTTACGAAGAGTCTTCAGTGCAGTAAGATCAAACTTTCTTAGTCTGTGTAATACAAGAAGATGTACAACTTAGTAGATTAACCACATTTCTAACGTAGTTTGTTTAGAAAACAAACCCTTTCATTGCCGAACACAGTACTGTGTGATATAAGCCTGTTCTGATCCCCAAATGAGTTGCTTTCTTACGAAGAGTCTTCAATGCAGCAAGATCAAACTTTCCTAGTTTGTGTAATCTAACAAGATGTATAACATAGTAGATTAACCACATTTCTAACGTAATTTGTTTAGAAAACAAACGCCTTCATTGCCGAACACAGTACTGTGTGAAATAAGCTTGTTCTGATCCCTAAATCAGTTGTTTTCTTACGAAGAGTCTTCAGTGCAGCAAGATCAAACTTTCTTAGTTTGTGTAATCTAACAAGATGTACAACTTAGTAGATTAACCACATTTCTAACGTAGTTTGTTTAGAAAACAAACCCCTTCATTGCCGAACACAGTACTGTGTGAAATAAGCCTGTTCTGATAACCAAATGAGTTGCTTTCTTACGAAGAGTCTTCAATGCAGCAAGATCAAACTTTCCTAGTTTGTGTAATCTAACAAGATGTAGAATTTAGTAGATTAACCACATTTCTAACGTAGTTTGTTTAGAAAACAAACACCTTCATTGCCGAACGCAGTACTGTGTGAAATAAGGCTGGTCTGTTGCGCAAATGAGTTGCTTTCTTACATAGTTTGTTTAGAAAACAAACGCCTTCATTGCCGAACACAGTACTGTGTGAAATAAGGCTGTTCTGTTCCCGAAATCAGTTGCTTTCTTGAGAAGAGTCTTGAGGGCAGCAAGATCAAACTTTCCTAGTTTGTGTAATCTAACAAGATATACAATTTAGTAGATTAACCACATTTGTAACATAGTTTGTTTAGGAAACAAACGCCTTCATTGCCGAACACAGTACTGTGTGAAATAAGCGTGTTCTGATCCCCAAATGAGTTGCTTTCTTACGAAGAGTCTTCAGTGCAGCAAGATCAAACTTTCCTAGTTTGTGTAATCTTACACGATGTACAATTTAGTAGGTTAACCACATTTCTAACATAGTTTGTTTAGAGAACAAAGGCCTTCATTGCCGAACACAGTACTGTGTGAAATAAGGCTGTTCTGTTCCCGAAATCAGTTGCTGTCTTGAGAAGAATCTTGAGGGCAGCAAGATCAAACTTTCCTAGTTTGTGTAATCTAACAAGATATACAATTTAGTAGATTAACCACATTTGTAACGTAGTTTGTTTAGAAAACAAACGCCTTCATTCCCGAACACAGTACTGTGTGAAATAAGTGTGTTCTGATCCCCAAATCAGTTCCTTTCTTACGAAGAGTCTTCAGTGCAGCAAGATCAAACTTTCCCAGTTTGTGTAATCTAACAAGATGTAGAATTTCGTAGATTAACCACATTTTTAACGTAGTTTGTTTAGAAAACAAACACCTTCATTGCCGAACACAGTACTGTGTGAAATAAGGCGATTCTGTTCTCCAAATGAGTTGCTTTCTTACGAAGAGTCTTCAGTGCAGCAAGATCAAACTTTCCTAGTTTGTGTAATCTAACAAGATGTACAACTTAGTAGATTAACCACATTTCTAACGTAATTTGTTTAGAAAACAAACGCCTTCATTGCCGAACACAGTACTGTGTGAAATAAGCTTGTTCTGATCCCCAAATCAGTTGCATTCTTACGAAGAGTCTTCAGTGCAGCAAGATCAAACTTTCCTAGTTTGTGTAATCTAACAAGATGTAGAATTTCGTAAATTAACCACATTTCTAACGTAGTTTGTTTAGAAAACAAACGCCTTCATTGCCGAACACAGTACTGTGTGAAATAAGCGTGTTCTGATCCCCAAATCAGTTGCTTTCTTACGAAGAGTCTTCAGTGCAGCAAGTTCAAACTTTCTTACTTTGTGTAATCTAACAAGATGTAGAATTTAGTAGATTAACCACATTTCTAACGTAGTTTGTTGAGAAAACAAACACCTTCATTGCCGAACACAGTACTGTGTGAAATAAGGCTGTTCTGTTCCCGAAATCAGTTGCTTTCTTGAGAAGAGTCTTGAGGGCAGCAAGATCAAACTTTCCTAGTTTTTGTAATCTAACAAGATGTACAACTTAATAGACTTCCTTCATTTCTAAAGTAGTTTGTTTAGAAAACAAACCCATTCATTGCCGAACACAGTACTGTGTGAAATAAGGCTGTTCTGTTCCCCAAATGAGTTGATTTCTTACGAAGACTATTCAGTGCAGCAAGATCAAACTTTCCTAGTTTGTGTAATCTAACAAGATGTAGAATTTCGTAGATTAACCACATTTCTAACGTAGTTTGTTTAGAAAACAAACGCCTTCATTGCCGAACACAGTACTGTGTGAAATAAATTGTTCTGATCCCCAATTCAGTTGCTTTCTTACGAAGAGTCTTCAGTGCAGCAAGATCGAACTTTCTTACTTTGTGTAATCTAACAAGATGTAGAATTTTATAGATTAACAACATTTCTAACGTAGTTTCTTTAGAAAACAAACACCTCCATTGCCGAACACAGTACTGTGTGAAATAATGCTGTTCTGTTCCCGAAATCAGTTGCTTTCTTGAGAAGAGTCTTGAGGGGAGCAAGGTCAAACTTTCATAGTTTTTGTAATCTAACAAGATGTACAACTTAATAGACTACCTTCATTTCTAAAGTAGTTTGTTTAGAAAACAAACCCATTCATTGCCGAACACAGTACTGTGTGAAATAAGGCTGTTCTGTTCCCCAAATGAGTTGGTTTCTTACGAAGACTCTTCAGTGCAGCAAGATCAAACTTTCCTGGTTTGTGTAATCTAACAAGATGTACAACTTAGTAGATTAACCACATTTCTAACGGAGTTTGTTTAGAAAACAAAAACCTTCATTGCCGAACACAGTACTATGTGAAATAAGGCTATTCTGTTCTCCAAATGAGTTGCTTTCTTACGAAGAGTCTTCAGTGCAGCAAGATCAAACGTTCCTAGTTTGTGTAATCTAACAAGATGTACAATTTAGTAGATTAAACACATTTCTAACGTACTTTGTTTAGAATACAAATGCGTTCATTGCCGAACACACTACTGTGTGAAATAAGCTTGTTCTGATCCCCAAATCAGTTGCTTTCTTACGAAGAGTCTTCAGTGCAGTAAGATCAAACTTTCTTAGTCTGTGTAATACAAGAAGATGTACAACTTAGTAGATTAACCACATTTCTAACGTAGTTTGTTTAGAAAACAAACCCCTTCATTGCCGAACACAGTACTGTGTGATATAAGCCTGTTCTTATCCCCAAATGAGTTGCTTTCTTACGAAGAGTCTTCAATGCAGCAAGATCAAACTTTCCTAGTTTGTGTAATCTAACAAGATGTATAACATAGTAGATTAACCACATTTCTAACGTAATTTGTTTAGAAAACAAACGCCTTCATTGCCGAACACAGTACTGTGTGAAATAAGCTTGTTCTGATCCCTAAATCAGTTGTTTTCTTACGAAGAGTCTTCAGTGCAGCAAGATCAAACTTTCTTAGTTTGTGTAATCTAACAAGATGTACAACTTAGTAGATTAACCACATTTCTAACGTAGTTTGTTTAGAAAACAAACCCTTCATTGCGAACACAGTACTGTGTGAAATAAGCCTGTTCTGATAACCAAATGAGTTGCTTTCTTACGAAGAGTCTTCAATGCAGCAAGATCAAACTTTCCTAGTTTGTGTAATCTAACAAGATGTAGAATTTAGTAGATTAACCACATTTCTAACGTAGTTTGTTTAGAAAACAAACACCTTCATTGTCGAACGCAGTACTGTGTGAAATAAGGCTGGTCTGTTGCGCAAATGAGTTGCTTTCTTACATAGTTTGTTTAGAAAACAAACGCCTTCATTGCCGAACACAGTACTGTGTGAAATAAGGCTGTTCTGTTCCCGAAATCAGTTGCTTTCTTGAGAAGAGTCTTGAGGGCATCAAGATCAAACTTTCCTAGTTTGTGTAATCTAACAAGATATACAATTTAGTAGATTAACCATATTTGTAACATAGTTTGTTTAGGAAACAAACGCCTTCATTGCCGAACACAGTACTGTGTGAAATAAGCGTGTTCTGATCCCCAAATCAGTTGCTTTCTTACGAAGAGTCTTCAGTGCAGCAAGATCAAACTTTCCTAGTTTGTGTAATCTAACAAGATGTAGAATTTCGTAGATTAACCACATTTCTAATGTAGTTTGTTTAGAAAACAAACACCTTCATTGCCGAACACAGTACTGTGTGAAATAAGGCTATTCTGTTCTCCAAATGAGTTGCTTTCTTACGAAGAGTCTTCAGTGCAGCAAGATCAAACTTTCCTAGTTTGTGTAATCTAACAAGATGTACAATTTAGTAGATTAACCACATTTCTAACGTAGGTTGTTTAGAAAACAAACGCCTTCATTGCCGAACACAGTACTGTGTGAAATAAGCGTGTTCTGATCCCCAAATCAGTTGCTTTCTTACGAAGAGTCTTCAGTGCAGCAAGATCAAACTTTCTTACTTTGTGTAATCTAACAAGATGTAGAATTTAGTAGATTAACCACATTTCTAACGTAGTTTGTTTAGAAAACAAACACCTTCATTGCCGAACACAGTACTGTGTGAAATAAGGGTATTCTGTTCTCCAAATGAGTTGCTTTCTTACGAAGAGTCTTCAGTGCAGCAAGATCAAACTTTCCTAGTTTGTGTAAACTAACAAGATGTACAACTTAGTAGATTAACCACATTTCTAACGTAGTTTGTTTAGCAAACAAACCCCTTCATTGCCGAACGCAGTACTGTGTGAAATAAGCGTGTTCTGATCCCCAAATCAGTTGCTTTCTTACGAAGAGTCTTCAGTGCAGCAAGATCAAACTTTCCTAGTTTGTGTAATCTAACAAGATATACAATTTAGTAGATTAACCACATTTGTAACGTAGTTTGTTTAGAAAACAAACGACTTCATTGCCGAACACAGTACTGTGTGAAATAAGCGTGTTCTGATCCCCAAATCAGTTGCTTTCTTATGAAGAGTCTTCAGTGCAGCAAGATCAAACTTTCCTAGTTTGTGTAATCTAACAAGATATACAACTTAGTAGATTAACCACATTTCTAACGTAGTTTGTTTAGAAAACAAACACCTTCATTGCCGAACACAGTACTGTGTGAAATAAGGCTATTCTGTTCTCCAAATGAGTTGCTTTCTTACGAAGAGTCTTCAGTGCAGCAAGATCAAACTTTCCTAGTTTGTGTAATCTAACAAGATGTACAATTTAGTTGATTAACCACATTTCTAACGTAGGTTTTTTAGAAAACAAATGCCTTCATTGCCGAACACAGTACTGTGTGAAATAAGCGTGTTCTGATCCCCAAATCAGTTGCTTTCTTACGAAGAGTCTTCAGTGCAGCAAGATCAAACTTTATTACTTTGAGTAATCTAACAAGATGTAGAATAGTAGATTAACCACATTTCTAACGTAGTTTGTTTAGAAAACAAACACCTTCATTGCCGAACACAGTACTGTGTGAAATAAGGGTATTCTGTTCTCCAAATGAGTTGCTTTCTTACGAAGAGTCTTCAGTGCAGCAAGATCAAACTTTCCTAGTTTGTGTAATCTAACAAGATGTACAACTTAGTAGATTAACCACATTTCTAACGTAGTTTGTTTAGAAAACAAACCCCTTCATTGCCGAACGCAGTACTGTGTGAAATAAGCGTGTTCTGATCCCCAAATCAGTTGCTTTCTTACGAAGAGTCTTCAGTGCAGCAAGATCAAACTTTCCTAGTTTGTGTAATCTAACAAGATGTAGAATTTCGTAGATTAACCACATTTCTAACGTAGTTTGTTTAGAAAACAAACACCTTCATTGCCGAATACAGTACTGTGTGAAATAAGGCTATTGTGTTCTCCAAATGAGTTGCTTTCTTACGAAGAGTCTTCAGTGCAGCAAGATCAAACTTTCATAGTTTGTGTCATCTAACAAGATGTACAATTTAGTAGATTAACCACATTTATAACGTAGTTTGTTTAGAAAACAAACACCTTCATTGCCGAACACCGTACTATGTGAAATAAGGCGATTCTGTTCTCCAAATGAGTGGCTTTCTTAGGAAGAGTCTTCAGTGCAGCAAGATCAAACTTTCCTAGTTTGTGTAATCTAACAAGATATACAATTTAGTAGATTAACCACATTTGTAACGTAGTTTGCTTAGAAAACAAACGCCTTCATTGACGAACACAGTACTGTGTGAAATAAGCTTGTTCTGATCCCTAAATCAGTTGTTTTCTTACGAAGAGTCTTCAGTGCAGCAAGATCAAACTTTCTTAGTTTGTGTAATCTAACAAGATGTACAACTTAGTAGATTAACCACATTTCTAACGTAGTTTGTTTAGAAAACAAACCCCTTCATTGCCGAACACAGTACTGTGTGAAATAAGCCTGTTCTGATAACCAAATGAGTTGCTTTCTTACGAAGAGTCTTCAATGCAGCAAGATCAAACTTTCCTAGTTTGTGTAATCTAACAAGATGTAGAATTTAGTAGATTAACCACATTTCTAACGTAGTTTGTTTAGAAAACAAACACCTTCATTGCCGAACGCAGTACTGTGTGAAATAAGGCTGGTCTGTTGCGCAAATGAGTTGCTTTCTTACATAGTTTGTTTAGAAAACAAACGCCTTCAAGGTTTAACACAGTACTGTGTGAAATAGGGCTGTTCTGTTCCCGAAATCAGTTGCTTTCTTAAGAAGAGTCTTGAGGGCAGCAAGATCAAACTTTCCTAGTTTGTGTAATCTAACAAGATATACAATTTAGTAGATTAACCACATTTGTAACATAGTTTGTTTAGGAAACAAACGCCTTCATTGCCGAACACAGTACTGTGTGAAATAAGCGTGTTCTGATCCCCAAATGAGTTGCTTTCTTACGAAGAGTCTTCAGTGCAGCAAGATCAAACTTTCCTAGTTTGTGTAATCTTACACGATGTACAATTTAGTAGGTTAACCACATTTCTAACATAGTTTGTTTCGAGAACAAAGGCCTTCATTGCCGAACACAGTACTGTGTGAAATAAGGCTGTTCTGTTCCCGAAATCAGTTGCTGTCTTGAGAAGAGTCTTGAGGGCAGCAAGATCAAACTTTCCTAGTTTGTGTAATCTAACAAGATATACAATTTAGTAGATTAACCACATTTGTAACGTAGTTTGTTTAGAAAACAAACGCCTTCATTGCCGAACACAGTACTGTGTGAAATAAGTGTGTTCTGATCCCCAAATCAGTTCCTTTCTTACGAAGAGTCTTCAGTGCAGCAAGATCAAACTTTCCCAGTTTGTGTAATCTAACAAGATGTACAATTTAGTAGATTAACCACATTTATAACGTAGGTTGTTCAGAAAACAAACACCTTCATTGCCAAACACCGTACTATGTGAAATAAGGCGATTCTGTTCTCCAAATGAGTTGCTTTCTTACGAAGAGTCTTCAGTGCAGCAAGATCAAACTTTCCTAGTTTGTGTAATCTAACAAGATATACAATTTAGTAGATTAACCACATTTGTAACGTAGTTTGTTTAGAAAACAAACGCCTTCATTGCCGAACACAGTACTGTGTGAAATAAGCGTGTTCTGATCCACAAATCAGTTGCTTTCTTACGAAGAGTCTTCAGTGCAGCAAGATCAAACTTTCCTAGTTTGTGTAACCTATGAAGATGTAGAATTTCGTAGATTAACCACATTTTTAACGTAGTTTGTTTAGAAAACAAACACCTTCATTGCCGAACACAGTACTGTGTGAAATAAGGCGATTCTGTTCTCCAAATGAGTTGCTTTCTTACGAAGAGTCTTCAGTGCAGCAAGATCAAACTTTCTAGTTTGTGTAATCTAACAAGATGTACAACTTAGTAGATGAACCACATTTCTAACGTAATTTGTTTAGAAAACAAACGCCTTCATTGCCGAACACAGTACTGTGTGAAATAAGCTTGTTCTGATCCCCAAATCAGTTGCTTTCTTACGAAGAGTCTTCAGTGCAGCAAGATCAAACTTTCCTAGTTTGTGTAATCTAACAAGATGTAGAATTTCGTAGATTAACCACATTTCTAACGTAGTTTGTTTAGAAAACAAACGCCTTCATTGCCGAACACAGTACTGTGTGAAATAAATTGTTCTGATCCCCAATTCAGTTGCTTTCTTACGAAGAGTCTTCAGTGCAGCAAGATCGAACTTTCTTACTTTGTGTAATCTAACAAGATGTAGAATTTAATAGATTAACCACATTTCTAACGTAGTTTCTTTAGAAAACAAACACCTCCATTGCCGAACACAGTACTGTGTGAAATAATGCTGTTCTGTTCCCGAAATCAGTTGCTTTCTTGAGAAGAGTCTTGAGGGCAGGAACATCAAACTTTCCTAGTTTTTGTAATCTAACAAGTTGTACAACTTAATAGACTACCTTCATTTCTAAAGTAGTTTGTTTAGAAAACAAACCCATTCATTGCCGAACACAGTACTGTGTGAAATAAGGCATTTCTGTTCCCCAAATGAGTTGATTTCTTACGAAGACTCTTCAGTGCAGCAAGATCAAACGTTCCTAGTTTGTGTAATCTAACAAGATATACAACTTAGTAGATTAACCACATTTGTAACGTAGTTTGTTTAGACAACAAACGCCTTCATTGCCGAACACAGTACGGTGTGAAATAAGCGTGTTCTGATCCCCAAATCAGTTGCTTTCTTACGAAGAGTCTTCAGTGCAGGAAGATCAAACGTTCCTAGTTTGTGTAATCTAACAAGATGTAGAATTTCGTAGATTAACCACATTTCTAACGTAGTTTGTTTAGAAAACAAACACCTTCATTGCCGAACACAGTACTGTGTGAAATAAGGGTATTCTGTTCTCCAAATGAGTTGCTTTCTTACGAAGAGTCTTCAGTGCAGCAAGATCAAACTTTCCTAGTTTGTGTAATCTAACAAGATGTACAATTTAGTAGATTAACCACATTTCTAACATAGTTTGTTTAGAAATCAAACGCCTTCATTGCCGAACACAGTACTGTGTGAAATAAGGCTGTTCTGTTCCCAAAATCAGTTGCTTTCTTGAGAAGAGTCTTGAGGGCAGCAAGGTCAAACTTTCCTAGTTTTTGTAATCTAACAAGATGTACAACTTAATAGACTACCTTCATTTCTAAAGTAGTTTGTTTAGAAAACAAACCCATTCTTTGCCGAACACAGTACTGTGTGAAATAAGGCTGTTCTGTTCCCCAAATGAGTTGGTTTCTTACGAAGACTCTTCAGTGCAGCAAGATCAAACTTTCCTGGTTTGTGTAATCTAACAAGATGTACAACTTAGTAGATTAACCACATTTCTAACGGAGTTTGTTTAGAAAACAAAACCCTTCATTGCCGAACACAGTACTATGTGAAATAAGGCTGTTCTGTTCCCGAAATCAGTTGCTTTCTTGAGAAGAGTCTTGAGGGCAGCAAGATCAAACTTTCCTAGTTTGTGTAATCTAACAAGATATACAATTTAATAGATTAACCACATTTGTAACATAGTTTGTTTAGGAAACAAACGCCTTCATTGCCGAACACAGTACTGTGTGAAATAAGCGTGTTCTGATCCCCAAATCAGTTGCTTTCTTACGAAGAGTCTTCAGTGCAGCAAGATCAAACTTTCCTAGTTTGTGTAATCTAACAAGATGTAGAATTTCGTAGATTAACCACATTTCTAATGTAGTTTGTTTAGAAAACAAACACCTTCATTGCCGAACACAGTACTGTGTGAAATAAGGCTATTCTGTTCTCCAAATGAGTTGCTTTCTTACGAAGAGTCTTCAGTGCAGCAAGATCAAACTTTCCTAGTTTGTGTAATCTAACAAGATGTACAATTTAGTAGATTAACCACATTTCTAACGTAGGTTGTTTAGAAAACAAACGCCTTCATTGCGAACACAGTACTGTGTGAAATAAGCGTGTTCTGATCCCCAAATCAGTTGCTTTCTTAAAGAGTCTTCAGTGCAGCAAGATCAAACTTTCTTACTTTGTGTAATCTAACAAGATGTAGAATTTAGTAGATTAACCACATTTCTAACGTAGTTTGTTTAGAAAACAAACACCTTCATTGCCGAACACAGTACTGTGTGAAATAAGGCTATTCTGTTCTCCAAATGAGTTGCTTTCTTCTACGAAGAGTCTTCAGTGCAGCAAGATCAAACTTTCCTAGTTTGTGTAAACTAACAAGATGTACAACTTAGTAGATTAACCACATTTCTAACGTAGTTTGTTTAGAAAACAAACCCCTTCATTGCCGAACGCAGTACTGTGTGAAATAAGCGTGTTCTGATCCCCAAATCAGTTGCTTTCTTACGAAGAGTCTTCAGTGCAGCAAGATCAAACTTTCCTAGTTTGTGTAATCTAACAAGATATACAATTTAGTAGATTAACCACATTTGTAACGTAGTTTGTTTAGAAAACAAACGACTTCATTGCCGAACACAGTACTGTGTGAAATAAGCATGTTCTGATCCCCAAATCAGTTGCTTTCTTATGAAGAGTCTTCAGTGCAGCAAGATCAAACTTTCCTAGTTTGTGTAATCTAACAAGATATACAACTTAGTAGATTAACCACATTTCTAACGTAGTTTGTTTAGAAAACAAACACCTTCATTGCCGAACACAGTACTGTGTGAAATAAGGCTATTCTGTTCTCCAAATGAGTTGCTTTCTTACGAAGAGTCTTCAGTGCAGCAAGATCAAACTTTCCTAGTTTGTGTAATCTAACAAGATATACAATTTAATAGATTAACCACATTTGTAACATAGTTTGTTTAGGAAACAAACGCCTTCATTGCCGAACACAGTACTGTGTGAAATAAGCGTGTTCTGATCCCCAAATCAGTTGCTTTCTTACGAAGAGTCTTCAGTGCAGCAAGATCAAACTTTCCTAGTTTGTGTAATCTAACAAGATGTAGAATTTCGTAGATTAACCACATTTCTAATGTAGTTTGTTTAGAAAACAAAAACACCTTCATTGCCAACACAGTACTGTGTGAAATAAGGCTATTCTGTTCTCCAAATGAGTTGCTTTCTTACGAAGAGTCTTCAGTGCAGCAAGATCAAACTTTCCTAGTTTGTGTAATCTAACAAGATGTACAATTTAGTAGATTAACCACATTTCTAACGTAGGTTGTTTAGAAAACAAACGCGCCTTCATTGCGAACACAGTACTGTGTGAAATAAGCGTGTTCTGATCCCCAAATCAGTTGCTTTCTTACGAAGAGTCTTCAGTGCAGCAAGATCAAACTTTCTTACTTTGTGTAATCTAACAAGATGTAGAATTTAGTAGATTAACCACATTTCTAACGTAGTTTGTTTAGAAAACAAACACCTTCATTGCCGAACACAGTACTGTGTGAAATAAGGCTATTCTGTTCTCCAAATGAGTTGCTTTCTTACGAAGAGTCTTCAGTGCAGCAAGATCAAACTTTCCTAGTTTGTGTAAACTAACAAGATGTACAACTTAGTAGATTAACCACATTTCTAACGTAGTTTGTTTAGAAAACAAACCCCTTCATTGCCGAACGCAGTACTGTGTGAAATAAGCGTGTTCTGATCCCCAAATCAGTTGCTTTCTTACGAAGAGTCTTCAGTGCAGCAAGATCAAACTTTCCTAGTTTGTGTAATCTAACAAGATATACAATTTAGTAGATTAACCACATTTTATAACGTAGTTTGTTTAGAAAACAAACGACTTCATTGCCGAACACAGTACTGTGTGAAATAAGCATGTTCTGATCCCCAAATCAGTTGCTTTCTTATGAAGAGTCTTCAGTGCAGCAAGATCAAACTTTCCTAGTTTGTGTAATCTAACAAGATATACAACTTAGTAGATTAACCACATTTCTAACGTAGTTTGTTTAGAAAACAAACACCTTCATTGCCGAACACAGTACTGTGTGAAATAAGGCTATTCTGTTCTCCAAATGAGTTGCTTTCTTACGAAGAGTCTTCAGTGCAGCAAGATCAAACTTTCCTAGTTTGTGTAATCTAACAAGATGTACAATTTAGTTGATTAACCACATTTCTAACGTAGGTTTTTTAGAAAACAAACGCCTTCATTGCCGAACACAGTACTGTGTGAAATAAGCGTGTTCTGATCCCCAAATCAGTTGCTTTCTTACGAAGAGTCTTCAGTGCAGCAAGATCAAACTTTATTACTTTGTGTAATCTAACAAGATGTAGAATAGTAGATTAACCACATTTCTAACGTAGTTTGTTTAGAAAACAAACACCTTCATTGCCGAACACAGTTCTGTGTGAAATAAGGGTATTCTGTTCTCCAAATGAGTTGCTTTCTTCTTAAGAGTCTTCAGTGCAGCAAGATCAAACTTTCCTAGTTTGTGTAATCTAACAAGATGTACAACTTAGTAGATTAACCACATTTCTAACGTAGTTTGTTTAGAAAACAAACCCCTTCATTGCCAACGCAGTACTGTGTGAAATAAGCGTGTTCTGATCCCCAAATCAGTTGCTTTCTTACGAAGAGTCTTCAGTGCAGCAAGATCAAACTTTCCTAGTTTGTGTAATCTAACAAGATGTAGAATTTCGTAGATTAACCACATTTCTAACGTAGTTTGTTTAGAAAACAAACACCTTCATTGCCGAACACAGTACTGTGTGAAATAAGGCTATTGTGTTCTCCAAATGAGTTGCTTTCTTACGAAGAGTCTTCAGTGCAGCAAGATCAAACTTTCATAGTTTGTGTCATCTAACAAGATGTACAATTTAGTAGATTAACCACATTTATAACGTAGTTTGTTTAGAAAACAAACACCTTCATTGCCGAACACCGTACTATGTGAAATAAGCTCATTCTGTTCTCCAAATGAGTGGCTTTCTTAGGAAGAGTCTTCAGTGCAGCAGGATCAAACTTTCCTAGTTTGTGTAATCTAACAAGATATACAATATAGTAGATTAACCACATTTGTAACGTAGTTTGCTTAGAAAACAAACGCCTTCATTGCCGAACACAGTACTGTGTGAAATAAGCGTGTTCTGATCCCCAAATCAGTTGATTTCTTACGAAGAGTCTTCAGTACAGCAAGATCAAACATTCCTAGTTTGTGTAATCTAACAAGATGTACAACTTAGTAGATTAACCACATTTCTAACCTAATTTGTTTAGAAAACAAACGCCTTCATTGCCGAACACAGTACTGTGTGAAATAAGCTTGTTCTGATACCCAAATCAGTTGCTTTCTTACGAAGAGTCTTCAGTGAAGCAAGATCAAACTTTCCTAGTTTGTGTAATCTAACAAGATGTAGAATTTAGTAGATTAACCACATTTCTAACGTAGTATGTTTAGAAAACAAACACCTTCATTGCCGAACACAGTACTGTGTAAATATGGCTATTCTGTTCTCCAAATGAGTTGCTTTCTTACGAAGAGTCTTCAGTGTAGCAAGATCAAACTTTCCTAGTTTGTGTAATCTAACAAGATGTACAATTTAGTAGATTAACCACATTTCTAACATAGTTTGTTTAGAAAGCAAATGCCTTCATTGCCGAACACAGTACTGTGTGAAATAAGGCTGTTCTGTTCCCGAAATCAGTTGCTTTCTTGAGAAGAGTCTTCAGTGCAGCAAGGTCAAACTTTCTTACTTTGTGTAATCTAACAAGATGTAGAAGTTAGTAGATTAACCACATTTCTAACGTAGTATGTTTAGAAAACAAACACCTTCATTGCCGAACACAGTACTGTGTGAAATAAGGCTATTCTGTTCTCCAAATGAGTTGCTTTGTTACGAAGAGTCTTCTGTGCAGCAAGATCAAACTTTCCTAGTTTGTGTAATCTAACAAGATGTACAATTTAGTAGATGAACCACATTTCTAACATACTTTGTTTAGAAAACAAACGCCTTCATTGGCGAACAGAGTACTGTGTGAAATAAGGCTGTTCTGTTCCCGAAATCAGTTGCTTTCTTGAGAAGAGTCTTGAGGGCAGCAAGATCAAACTTTCCTAGTTTGTGTAATCTAACAACATATACAATTTAGTAGATTAACCACATTTGTAAGGTAGTTTGTTTAGAAAACAAACGCCTTCATTGCCGAACACAGTACTGTGTGAAATAAGCGTGTTCTGATCCCCAAAACAGTTGCTTTCTTACGAAGAGTCTTCAGTGCAGCAAGATCAAACCTTCCTAGTTTGTGTAATCTAACAAGATGTAGAATTTCGTAGATTAACCACATTTCTAACGTAGTTTGTTTAGAAAACAAACACCTTCATTTCGGGAACACAGTATTGTGTGAAATAAGGCTATTCTGTTCTCCAAATGAGATGCTTTCTTACGAAAAGTCTTCAGTGCAGCAAGATCAAACTTTCCTAGTTTGTGTAATCTAACAAGATGTACAATTTAGTAGATTAACCACATTTTTAACGTAGTTTGTTTAGAAAACAAACACCTTCTTTGCCGAACACCGTACTGTGTGAAATAAGGCTATTCTGTTCTCCAAATGAGTTGCTTTCTTACGAAGAGTCTTCAGTGCAGCAAGATCAAACTTTCCTAGTTTGTGTAATTTAACAAGATGTACAATTTAGTAGATTAACCACATTTCTAACATAGTTTATTTAGAAAACAAACGCCTTCATTGCCGAACACAGTACTGTGTGAAATAAGGCTGTTCTGTTCCCGAAATCAGTTGCTTTCTTGAGAAGAGTCTTGAGGGCAGCAAGATCAAACTTTCCTAGTTTTTGGAATCTAACAAGATGTACAACTTAATAGACTACCTTCATTTCTAAAGTAGTTTGTTTAGAAAACAAACCCATTCATTGCCGAACACAGTACTGTGTGAAATAAGGCTGTTCTGTTCCCCAAATGAGTTGGTTTCTTACGAAGACTCTTCAGTGCAGCAAGATCAAACTTTCCTAGTTTGTGTAATCTATCAAGATGTACAACTTAGTAGATTAACCACATTTGTAACGTAGTTTGTTTAGAAAACAAACGCCTTCATTGCCGAATACAGTACGGTGTGAAATAAGCGTGTTCTGATCCCCAAATCAGTTGCTTTCTTACGAAGAGTCTTCAGTGCAGCAAGATCAAACTTTCCTAGTTTGTGTAATCTAACAAGTTGTACAACTTAGTAGATTAACCACATTTCTAACGTAATTTGTTTAGAAAACAAACGCCTTCATTGCCGAACACAGTACTGTGTGAAATAAGCTTGTTCTGATACCCAAATCAGTTGCTTTCTTACGAAGAGTCTTCAGTGCAGCAAGGTCAAACTTTCGTAGTTTGTGTAATCTAACAAGATTTAGAATTTAGTAGATTAACCACATTTCTAACGTAGTATGTTTAGAAAACAAACACCTTCATTGCCGAATGCAGTACTCTGTGAAATAAGGCTATTCTGTTCTCCAAATGAGTTGCTTTCTTACGAAGAGTCTTCAGTGCAGCAAGATCAAACTTTCCTAGTTTGTGTAATCTAACAAGATGTACAATTTAGTAGATTAACCACATTTCTAACATAGTTTGTTTAGAAAACCAACGCCTTCATTGCCGAACACAGTACTGTGTGAAATAAGGCTGTTCTGTTCCCGAAATCAGTTGCTTTCTTGAGAAGAGTCTTGAGGGCAGCAAGATCAAACGTTCCTAGTTTTTGTAATCTAACAAGATGTACAACTTAATAGACTACCTTCATTTCTAAAGTAGTTTGTTTAGAAAACAAACCCATTCATTGCCGAACACAGTACTGTGTGAAATAAGGCTGTTCTGTTCCCCAAATGAGTTGGTTTCTTACGAAGACTCTTCAGTGCAGCAAGATCAAACATTCCTAGTTTGTGTAATCTAACAAGATGTAGAATTTCGTAGATTAACAACATTTCTAACGTAGTTTGTTTAGAAAACAAACACCTTCATTGCCGAACACAGTACTGTGTGAAATAAGGCTATTCTGTCCTCCAAATGAGTTGCTTTCTTACGAAGAGTCTTCAGTGCAGCAAGATCAAACTTTCCTAGTTTATGTAATCTAACAAGATGTACAATTTAGTAGATTAACCACATTTCTAACGTACTTTGTTTAGAAAACAAACGCGTTCATTGCCAAACACAATACTGTGTGAAATAAGCTTGTTCTGATCCCCAAATCAGTTGCTTTCTTACGAAGAGTCTTCAGTGCAGCAAGATAAAACTTTCCTAGTTTGTGTAATCTAACAAGATATACAATGTAGTAGATTAACCACATTTGTAACGTAGTTTGTTTAGAAAACAAACGCCTTCATTGCCGAACACAGTACAGTGTGAAATAAGCGTGTTCTGATCCCCAAATCAGTTGCTTTCTTACGAAGAGTCTTCAGTGCAGCAAGATCAAACTTTCCTAGTTTGTGTAATCTAACAAGATGTACAATTTAGTAGGTTAACCACATTTATACCGTAGTTTGTTGAGAAAACAAACACCTTCATTGCCGAACACCGTACTGTGTGAAATAAGGCGATTCTGTTCTCCAAATGAGTTGCTTTCTTACGAAGAGTCTTTAGTGCAGCAAGATCAAACTTTCCTAGTTTGTGTAATCTAACAAGATATACAATTTAGTAGATAAACCACATTTGTAACGTAGTTTGTTTAGAAAACAAACGACTTCATTGCCGAACACAGTACTGTGTGAAATAAGCGTGTTCTGATCCCCAAATAAGTTGCTTTCTTACGAAGAGTCTTCAGTGCAGCAAGATCTAACTTTCCTAGTTTGTGTAACCTAAGAAGAGGTAGAATTTCGTAGATTAACCACATTTCTAACGTAGTTTGTTTAGAAAACAAACACCTTCATTGCCGAACACAGTACTGTGTGAAATAAGGGTATTCTGTTCTCCAAATGAGTTGCTTTCTTACGAAGACTCTTCAGTGCAGCAAGATCAAACTTTCCTGGTTTGTGTAATCTAACAAGATATACAATTTAGCAGATTAACCACATTTGTAACGTAGTTTGTTTAGAAAACAAACGCCTTCATTGCCGAACACAGTACGGTGTGAAATAAGCGTGTTCTGATCCCCAAATCAGTTGCTTTCTTACGAAGAGTCTTCAGTGCAGCAAGATCAAACTTTCCTAGTTTGTGTAATCTAACAAGATGTACAATTTAGTAGATTAACCACATTTCTAACGTAATTTGTTTAGAAAACAAACGCCTTCATTGCCGAACACAGTACTTTGTGATATAAGCCTGTTCTGATCCCAAATGAGTTGCTTTCTTACGAAGAGTCTTCAATGCAGCAAGATCAAACTTTCCTAGTTTGTGTAATCTAACAAGATGTATAACATAGTAGATTAACCACATTTCTAACGTAATTTGTTTAGAAAACAAAAGCCTTCATTGCCGAACACAGTACTGTGTGAAATAAGCTTGGTCTGATCCCCAAATCAGTTGTTTTCTTACGAAGAGTCTTCAGTGCAGCAAGATCAAACTGTCTTAGTTTGTGTAATCTAACAAGATGTACAACTTAGTAGATTAACCACATTTCTAACGTAGTTTGTTTAGAAAACAAACCCCTTCATTGCCGAACACAGTACTGTGTGAAATAAGCCTGTTCTGATAACCAAATGAGTTGCTTTCTTACGAAGAGTCTTCAATGCAGCAAGATCAAACTTTCCTAGTTTGTGTAATCTAACAAGATGTAGAATTTAGTAGATTAACCACATTTCTAACGTAGTTTGTTTAGAAAACAAACACCTTCATTGCCGAACGCAGTACTGTGTGAAATAAGGCTGGTCTGTTGCGCAAATGAGTTGCTTTCTTACGAAGAGTCTTCAGTGCAGCAAGATCAAACTTTCCTAGTTTGTGTAATCTAACAAGATGTACAACTTAGTAGATTAACCACGTTTCTAACATAGTTTGTTTAGAAAACAAACCCTTCATTTCGAACACAGTGCGGTGTGAAATAAGCGTGTTCTGATCCCCAAATCAGTTGCTTTCTTGCGAAGAGTCTTCAGTGCAGCAAGATCAAACTTTCCTAGTTTGTGTAATCTAACAAGATGTAGAATTTCGTAGATTAACCACATTTCTAACGTAGTTTGTTTAGAAAACAAACACCTTCATTGCCGAACACAGTACTGTGTGAAATAAGGCTATTCTGTTCTCCAAATGAGTTGCTTTCTTACGAAGAGTCTTCAGTGCAGCAAGATCAAAACTTTCCTAGTTTATGCAATCTAACAAGATGTACAATTTAGTAGATTAACCACATTTCTAACGTGCTTTTTTTAGAAAACAAACGCGTTCATTGCCGAACACACTACTGTGTGAAATAAGCTTGTTCTGATCCCCAAATCAGTTGCTTTCTTACGAAGAGTCTTCAGTGCAGCAAAATAAAACTTTCCTAGTTTGTGTAATCTAACAAGATATACAATGTAGTAGATTAACCACATTTGTAATGTAGTTTGTTTAGAAAACAAACGCTTCATTGCCGAACACAGTACGGTGTGTGAAATAAGCTTGTTCTGATCCCCAAATCAGTTGCTTTCTTACGAAGAGTTTTCAGTGCAGCAAGATCAAACTTTCCTAGTTTGTGTAATCTAACAAGATGTACAATTTAGTAGGTTAACCACATTTATACCGTAGTTTGTTTAGAAAACAAACACCTTCATTGCCGAACACCGTACTATGTGAAATAAGGCTATTCTGTTCTCCAAATGAGTTGCTTTCTTACGAAGAGTCTTTAGTGCAGCAAGATCAAACTTTCCTAGTTTGTGTAATCTAACAAGATATACAATTTAGTAGATAAACCACATTTGTAACGTAGTTTGTTTAGAAAACAAACGACTTCATTGCCGAACACAGTACTGTGTGAAATAAGCGTGTTCTGATCCCCAAATCAGTTGCTTTCTTACGAAGAGTCTTCAGTGCAGCAAGGTCAAACTTTCGTAGTTTGTGTAATCTAACAAGATGTAGAATTTAGTAGATTAACCACATTTTCTAAAGTATGTTTAGAAAACAAACACCTTTCATTGCCGAACACAGTACTGTGTGAAATAAGGCTATTCTGTTCTCCAAATGAGTTGCTTTCTTACGAAGAGTCTTCAGTGCAGCAAGATCAAACTTTCCTAGTTTGTGTAATCTAACAAGATGTACAATTTAGTAGATTAACCACATTTCTAACATAGTTTGTTTAGACAACCAACGCCTTCATTGCCGAACACAGTACTGTGTGAAATAAGGCTGTTCTGTTCCCGAAATCAGTTGCTTTCTTGAGAAGAGTCTTGAGGGCAGCAAGATCAAACGTTCCTAGTTTTTGTAATCTAACAAGATGTACAACTTCATAGACTACCTTCATTTGTAAAGTAGGTTGTTTAGAAAACAAACCCATTCATTGCCGAACACAGTACTGTGTGAAATAAGGCTGTTCTGTTCCCAAAATGAGTTGGTTTCTTACGAAGACTCTTCAGTGCAGCAAGATCAAACTTTCCTAGTTTGTGTAATCTAACAAGATGTACAACTTAGTGGATTAACCACATTTGTAACGTAGTTTGTTTAGAAAACAAACGCCTTCATTGCCGAACACAGTACATTGTGAAATAAGCGTGTTCTGATCCCCAAATCAGTTGCTTTCTTACGAAGAGTCTTCAGTGCAGCAAGATCAAACTTTCCTAGTTTGTGTAATCTAACAAGATGTAGAATTTCGTAGATTAACCACATTTCTAACGTAGTTTGTTTAGAAAACAAACACCTTCATTGCCAAACACAGTACTGTGTGAAATAAGGCTATTCTGTTCTCCAAATGAGTTGCTTTCTTACGAAGAGTCTTCAGTGCAGCAAGATCAAACTTTCCTAGTTTATGTAATCTAACGAGATGTACAATTTAGTAGATTAACCACATTTCTAACGTGCTTTGTTTAGAAAACAAACGCCTTCATTGCCAAACACAGTACTGTGTGAAATAAGCTTGTTCTGATCCCCAAATCAGTTGCTTTCTTACGAAGAGTCTTCAGTGCAGCAAGATAAAACTTTCCTAGTTTGTGTAATCTAACAAGATATACAATGTAGTAGATTAACCACATTTGTAACGTAGTTTGTTTAGAAAACAAACGCCTTCATTGCCGAACACAGTACGGTGTGAAATAAGCGTGTTCTGATCCCCAAATCAGTTGCTTTCTTACGAAGAGTTTTCAGTGCAGCAAGATCAAACTTTCCTAGTTTGTGTAATCTAACAAGATGTACAATTTAGTAGGTTAACCACATTTATACCGTAGTTTGTTTAGAAAACAAACACCTTCATTGCCGAACACCGTACTATGTGAAATAAGGCGATTCTGTTCTCCAAATGAGTTGCTTTCTTACGAAGAGTCTTTAGTGCAGCAAGATCAAACTTTCCTAGTTTGTGTAATCTAACAAGATATACAATTTAGTAGATTAACCACATTTGTAACGTAGTTTGTTTAGAAAACAAACGACTTCATTGCCGAACACAGTACTGTGTGAAATAAGCGTGTTCTGATCCCCAAATCAGTTGCTTTCTTGGCAGAGTCTTCAGTGCAGCAAGATCTAACTTTCCTAGTTTGTGTAATCTAACAAGATATACAATTTAGTAGATTAACCACATTTGTAACGTAGTTTGTTTAGAAAACAAACGCCTTCATTGCCGAACAGTACGATGTGAAATAAGGCGTGTTCTGATCCTCAAATCAGCTGCTTTCTTACGAAGAGTCTTCAGTGCAGCAAGATCAAACTTTCCTAGTTTGTGTAATCTAACAAGATGTACAACTTAGTAGATTCACCACATTTCTAACGTAATTTGTTTAGAAAACAAACGCCTTCATTGCCGAACACAGTACTGTGTGAAATAAGCTTGTTCTGATACCCAAATCAGTTGCTTTCTTACGAAGAGTCTTCAGTGCAGCAAGGTCAAACTTTCTTAGTTTTTGTAATCTAACAAGATGTAGAATTTAGTAGATTAACCACATTTCTAACGTAGTATGTTTAGAAAACAAACACCTTCATTGCCGAACACAGTACTGTGTGAAATAAGGCTATTCTGTTCTCCAAATGAGTTGCTTTCTTACGGAAGAGTCTTCAGTGCAGCAAGATCAAAACTTTCCTAGTTTGTGTAATCTAACAAGATGTACAATTTAGTAGATTAACCACATTTCTAACATAGTTTGTTTAGAAAACAAACGCCTTCATTGCCAAACACAGTACTGTGTGAAATAAGGCTGTTCTGTTCCCGAAATCAGTTGCTTTCTTGAGAAGAGTCTTGAGGGCAGCAAGATCAAACTTTCCTAGTTTTTGTAATCTAACAAGATGTACAACTTAATAGACTAACTTCATTTCTAAAGTAGTTTGTTTAGAAAACAAACCCATTCATTGCCTAACACAGTACTGTGTGAAATAAGGCTGTTCTATTCCCCAAATGAGTTGATTTCTTACGAAGACTCTTCAGTGCAGCAAGATCAAACTTTCCTAGTTTGTGTAATCTAACAAGATGTAGAATTTCGTAGATTAACCACATTTCTAACGTACTTTGTTTAGAAAACAAACGCGTTCATTGCCGAACACAGTACTGGGTGAAATAAGCTTGTTCTGATCCCCAAATCAGTTGCTTTCTTACGAAGAGTCTTCAGTGCAGCAAGATAAAACTTTCCTAGTTTGTGTAATCTAACAAGATATACAATGTAGTAGATTAACCACATTTGTAACGTAGTTTGTTTAGAAAACAAACGCCTTGATTGCCGAACACAGTACGGTGTGAAATAAGCGTGTTCTGATCCCCAAATCAGTTGCTTTCTTACGAAGAGTCTTCAGTGCAGCAAGATCAAACTTTCCTAGTTTGTGTAACCTAAGATGATGTAGAATTTCGTAGATTAACCACATTTCTAACGTAGTTTGTTTAGAAAAAAAACACCTTCATTGCCGAACACAGTACTGTGTGAAATAAGGGTATTCTGTTCTCGAAATGAGTTGCTTTCTTACAAAGACTCTTCAGTGCAGCAAGGTCAAACTTTCCTAGTTTGTGTAATCTAACAAGATGTACAACTTAGTAGATTAACCACATTTCTAACGTAATTTGTTTAGAAAACAAACGCCTTCATTGCCGAACACAGTACTGTGTGAAATAAGCTTGTTCTGATCCCCAAATCAGTTGCTTTCTTACGAAGAGTCGTCAGTGCAGCAAGATCAAACTTTCCTAGTTTGTGTAATCTTACAAGATGTACAACTTAGTAGATTAACCACATTTCTAACATAGTTTGTTTAGAAAACAAACCCATTCATTGCCGAACACAGTACTGTGTGAAATAAGGCTGTTCTGTTCCCGAAATCAGTTGCTTTCTTGAGAAGAGTCTTGAGGGCAGCAAGATCAAACTTTCCTAGTTTGTGTAATCTAACAAGATATACAACTTAGTAGATTAACTGCATTTGTAACGTAGTTTGTTTAGAAAACAAACACCTTCATTGCCGAACACAGTACTGTGTGAAATAATGCTGTTCTGTTCCTGAAATCAGTTGCTTTCTTGAGAAGAGTCTTGAGGGCAGCAAGATCAAACTTTCCTAGTTTTTGTAATCTAACAAGATGTACAACTTAATAGACTAACTTCATTTCTAAAGTAGTTTGTTTAGAAAACAAACCCATTCATTGCCTAACACAGTACTGTGTGAAATAAGGCTGTTCTGTTCCCCAAATGAGTTGGTTTCTTACGAAGACTCTTCAGTGCAGCAAGATCAAACTTTCCTAGTTTGTGTAATCTAACAAGATGTACAATTTAGTAGATTAACCACATTTGTAACGTAGTTTGTTTAGAAAACAAACGCCTTCATTGCCGAACACAGTACGGTGTGAAATAAGCTGTTCTGATCCTCCAAATCAGTTGCTTTCTTTACGAAGAGTCTTCAGTGCAGCAAGATCAAACTTTCCTAGTTTGTGTAATCTAACAAGATGTACAACTTAGTAGATTCACTACAATTCTAACGTAATTTGTTTAGAAAACAAACGCCTTCATTGCCGAACACAGTACTGTGTGAAATAAGCTTGTTCTGGATACAAATCAGTTGCTTTCTTACGAAGAGTCTTCAGTGCAGCAAGGTCAAACTTTCTTAGTTTTTGTAATCTAAGAAGATATAGAATTTAGTAGATTAACCATTATTTCTAACGTAGTTTGTTTAGAAAACAAACACCTTCATTGCCGAACACAGTACTGTGTGAAATAAGGCTGTTTGATCCCTAAATCAGCTGCTTTCGGAGAAGAGCTTTAGTGCAGCAAGATCAAATCTTTCCTAGTTTGTGTAATCTAACAAGATATACAATTTAGTAGATTAACTGCATTTGTAACGTAGTTTGTTTAGAAAACAAACGCCTTCATTGCCAACACAGTACTGTGTGAAATAAGGCTGTTCTGTTCTCCAAATCAGTTGCTTTCTTGAGAAGAGTCTTGAGGGCAGCAAGATCAAACTTTTTCGAGTTTTTGTAATCTAACAAGATGTACAACTTAATAGACTAACTTCATTTTATAAAGTAGTTTGTTTAGAAAACAAACCCATTCATTGCCAACATAGTACTGTGTGAAATAAGGCTTGTTCTGTTCTCAAATGAGTTGATTTCTTACGAAGACTCTTCAGTGCAGCAAGATCAAATCCTTCCTAGTTTGTGTAATCTAACAAGATATACAATTTAGTAGATTAACCACATTTGTAACGTAGTTTGTTTAGAAAACAAACGCTCTTCTCATTGCCGAACACAGTACGGTGTGAAATAAGCGCGTTTCTGATCCTCAAATCAGTTGCTTTCTTTACGAAGAGTCTTCAGTGCAGCAAGATCAAACGTTCCTAGTTTCAGTAATCTAACAAGATGTACAATTTAGTAGATTAACCACATGTCTAATGTAATTTGTTTGTAAAACAAACGCCTTCATTGCCGAACACAGTGTACTGTGTGTAATAAGCTTGTTCTGATATTTCAATCAGTTGCTTTCTACGAAGAGTCTCTCAGTGCAGCAAGGTCAAACTTTCTTAGTTTTGTAATCTAACAAGATGTAGAATTTAGTAGATTAAACACATTTCTAACGTAGTATGTTTAG
>JAEOAD010002333.1:0-109660 GCA_036365145.1 Orientallactaga sibirica | reverse complement strand
CCTTAATGTCATTTTTAAAGCTCCGTCAGATGCACAAGGATTCATGCATCTGAGTTCATCTGAAGTGGCTGGAGGGCTCAGCACCCATTCTCTCCCTCTGTGCTTGTTTCTCTCAAATAAATAAAAATTATTTTTTAAAAAGCAGCCTCAGGGTTGACTGAAGAGAGGCTTAGTGCTTAGTTACTATTCGCAAAGGCAAAGGAGTCTGATTCGACATCCTGCAGTACCGATGCGCATGCATCTAGAGTTTATTTGCAGTGGCTGGAAGCCCTGGTGTGCACATTTTCTCATCTCTCTGCCTCTTTTCTCTCAAATAAATAAAAATAAAAATAAAAGCCTCCAGGTTTTTTCCTTAACTGGTGGCATAGATGTACAGATAAATCTTCTTCGCCCCTTTGTCATCAGCTCGACCTTTGAGTGCACAGGTACTATGTTTGACTGAGGGAAATATTGTTTCTGGGATGTGCCCTCACTATTGAGAGTACATTCTAATAAACCAGGTCACCCTTTGCTTGTCAACAATGTCCACATTCACTCTAAGGAGAGAAGGGTAAAACACACTGGCTTAGGTGGCCTGAAGAGTAGGTGCGTCTGGCCCCACAGGCCCCAAACCTTCCGCAGTCACTGGGGGCTCCTAAACCTGAGTTAAGACACCTGACTCACCTCTTTGCCATGCAACACAATCTTCGTTCTTTCTCATGAGCTTGTGCTCGTGCGGGTCAGCAGTGGGAAACAACTTAACAACTCCTCAGAAACCAGTCCTTGAACCCAGGGCGGGGGCGGAGCCCAACTCATTACACCTGCCACACACCCATCCACAAGGGTTACATTTCTCAGCTGCCTCCTACAAGGTCATTTCTATCCCTTCTCACCTGTAGCCACCTCAACCAAAGTGGGTGGCATTTGTGGAGTATAGCAAGGGAGATGGAGAGCACTGGGCACTCACATGACAGGAACCACTTGAACTTGCTTTCCCTCTTAATGCAGTTTTCTCCAGGTTTCACTGTGGGCTGTTCAGCCACATGGTTGCCTTCCTTGGTTGTAACCTCTCTCACAAATACCAAAATCTTCAAGCCGGGCGTGGCGCACGCCTGTAATGCCAGCCCTCGGGAGGCAGAGGTAGAGGATCGCCGCAGAGCCCGAGGCCACCCTGAGACTACAGAATGAATTTCAGCTCAGCCTGGTCTAGAGGAAGACCCACTCAAAAAAAAAAAAAAAAAAAAAAAAAAACAAACTTCAGCCAGAGTGGTGGTGCATGCCTTTAATCCTAGCACTCATGAGGCAGGGGCTAGGGAGGATAACAACAGTGATTTCAAGGCCACCCTGAGACTACATAGTGAATTCCAGGTCAGCCTGAGCTACAGTGAAACCCTCTACCTGACAAAACCATTTAATAATATAATATAATATAATATAATATAAATATATAAATATATATGATATTAGCAGGCTGAGAAATACCTTATTGGTTCACTGCACTTGCCTGGAAAACCCAAGAACCCAAGTTAGATTAACACAGAGGCGTGAAGTACAGCCAAATGCAGAAGGTGGCACATAAATATGGAGTTTGTTTGAACACAGTGGGCATGAAACCCTTGCAAGCCCATTATCTCTCTTACCTTTCATCTTTCTGTCAAATAAATAAGTAAACTACTATACAATATTTTGAATAATAATAAACTGCTTCATCTCACCCAGCTTTTCACCATATACTTTTCACCTCTTCATTAGTTATCTGTTAACATGTTGATCCAGGCAAAGGCAGAATTGCACCAAGCCATTATGGAGAACATATGGCTCAGTCATGGTAAGAAGTGTGCTGAAGTTTCTGACGTATAGACAGTCCCCAGAGACCCAAACCTCAGCATTGGGATAGCAGGGTAAATATATCCTAAACCCATGATGGCATTATGGAGTATTTGTGAGTAAAAATGGTATAAGTGTCTGGGAAGGATGGCTTAGTGCATAAGCCACTTGCCTGCAAAGCCAAAGGACCTTTGGCTCACATCCGTGAGGACCCACATAAGGAAGATGCACAATGTGGTTCATGCATCTGGAGTTCTTTGTAGTGGTTGAGTCCCTGGTGCACCCATTTCTCCCTCTCTCCCCCTTTGTCTCAACAAATAAATAAAAATAAAGTATCTTAAAATATACAATGATGGGCTGAGATGGCTCAGCTTCAAACTTGCCTTAAGCCTAAGGATCTGTTCAATGCTCCAGGTCTCACCTTTCCTATTTAAATGGTGACACATGCGTCTGAGTTTAAATCAAGTCCACCAGACCCTGCCATGCCCACTCAAAGCTCTCTGCCTGGCACTTAAAGAATAAATAAAAGTGTGCATGGTGGCATATGTATGTATGTATGTATGTATGTATGTATGTGTATGTATATGTTTAAATACCCAGAGAGGTCGTCATCACATATCTTGTCTTGAGTGGACATCTACATGACCAAAAAATTAAGCCCATGCAGGTATTGCTGCCATGACCCCTTAAGATCCACTCACCTTTATTCTTCCCTAGGGAGGCAGGAGAGCAAGGATCACCATGGGTTCGACGACCTTACCATGCCCAATAAATGTCAGCTCAGCCAGAGGATGAGAAACACCTAAACAAAAGAAAAAAAATAATATTTTAAACCTACTAAGCTGCCCTTCAAGTTATTACCCCAAACTTGCAACCCATTTCAGTGCTGGACATGAGTCTTTTATTTTTATTTCCACACTTTTGGAAATAGAGATTGCTCACCTGCGGTCCCTTCAGTACGCCATCTGAACACTCCTCTTCAGTGGGTTTCCTCCAGGTTGTGACCACAGGTGGCACAACAATACAAGGCTAGTTTCCTAGTTCCAGGAAATGCCACCTGACAAAAACTCACCAATAACGCACTCCAAGTGTCATGACCATCCCAAGAAGAGCACTAATCCAGAATTACCACACTGAAAAATCTTCTCCAGGAGGCACCAGTGTGTGACCAACCCCAAGAACAGTTTGTTTCACCCAAAATCATCTGATAACCCTTCTGAAAAACCCCAATCACCCTAAGAGACCCTCTTCTAGAATACAGCCTATGAAAACAACTTCCCAAGGAGTTCACTATAGACACACATGATGACAGGAGCTCATTCACACTATCACGGAGCCTGGAGTGAACTTCACCAGATGCCAGCCCCAAAGGATCCTGCCTACACACACAACATACCCCAGTGAGCTGGAAGAAATTCACAGCTGGGCATGGTGGCACACACCTTTAATCCCAGCACTGGTAAGACAGAGGAGGCCATGCAGAGACTACACAGTGAATGTGTGGTCAGCCTGGGCAAATATAGACCCTACATCAAAAAAAAAAAAAAAAAATCCCAGAATAGAAAAAAAGAAAGAATAAGAAAGTATTGTATCATAAAAAAATATGTTGCAGCTACGGTAAGTAGAAGCTGCACTCAAAAACAAAGTGTATCCAGAGTAGGAACAACGGAGTCACACAGCACACACAAAACTGTTTAGCCAAGATGTGAAGCCAAGATGTAGGTTGAATTCCATAGCACTATATATATATAATATTTTTTGTTTGCTTGTTTGTTTTTTGTTTTTTACGAGGTAGAGTGCACTGGCTGGAGGCCCTGGAGACTCACTATGTAGTCTCAGGGTGTCTGTCTGAACTCATGGTGATCCTCCTCCTCTGAATCCTAAGTGCTGGGATTAATTAAATTAACACCAACGCTAACTTTTTTAAATATGGTTTTTTTTTTTTTTTTTTTTTTTTTTTTGATGTTTTGCAAGGTAGGGTCTTGCTCTGGTCCAGCTGACCTGGAATTAACTCTGTAGTCTCAGGGTGGCCTCGAACTCTCGGCAATCCTCCTACCTCTGCCTCCCGAGTGCTGGGATTAAAGGCGTGGCGCCACCACGCCCGGCTATATATGGTTTTTTTAATGTCCTTTGCATTTTTCAAGGATAGAGAATGGATGTGATTGGGACCTCAACAATGGATACTTCAATAAACAAAACCAATTGTGCTGCACTCCTGCTGTAGCTGCCAGAGCTTTATCTTTGCTGGGGATGAACTTCAGACCAGGAACAGTTATGGAGGAAGGGATGACCTGAAGCTTACAGATCCAGGGAAATTCCATAATGGCAGAAGAAGCTGGCCTGCTTCACAGGACCAAACACAGAGGGAGAAGCCACCAGCCAAAAGCCACAACATTCACACACCTCCCAGGAACTCCAGTTCTAGGCACACTTTGCATATATCTTTAGATTGAAATTCTAAACCCACCACCACACCTTGATATCCACCCAGTGACACTGCCTCCAGCCAGGTGTGGCTGCAGAAGCAAACTAAACTAAGAAAACACTGCAGATGTTGAGGGGACACATAATCAAACTCCACACCTATCCCTGTACAAATGAGATCTGAGCTGGAACTGGAGGTCTCATTAGAGAAGATGTTAAGATAATGGTTTTTCCTTTTCCAGCTGTGGTTTTCACCCACTGAGCACAGGATAAATCCGTTTTTAATGGGCCAGGCTCAGATGGCACACCTTAATCCCAGCAGAGGGGAGTCAGGAGGTATGGAATATTCAGCCATAAAAAAGATACCAGGCTGGAGAGATGGCTTAATGGTTAAGTCAGCCTGTAAACACAGAGACCCCTACCTCAAAAACCAAATAAATAAATAAATAAGAATAAACAAGTGCAAGGTCAAAATGCCCTTGCTGCTTTTAAGTAGTGGGGTAGAAGAGACTGTGGCGCCATGGATGCTGGGCCACAGGAGTCAGGGATCAGCCTGGCATGGACTCCAGTCATTCACAACAGGAGGCAGGCAGCAGGCCAAGCAGAAGTTTTGCTGGCAACCTGCAGCCTGGCCTCTGTTCAGAACAGGAGGTGTAAAGCTGCCCTAGTCCTGTCATGAAATCCTGAAAGTAAGGAACTCTGTCTGCCCCAGCTCTGGCCTTATTCAGCATCTATTTAGGGCAGCTGAAATGAATGAGCTCCACTCAAAAGGTCCATGGGGTGAGAGAAGCCTGCTGGGTGAAACAAGCACCAGGCATCGTTTGATGGGTAATGTCTGTCCTAGCCTACATGCTTTGGGCCAGGGAAATGTAATGTGGCCAGCATGGGAGAGACACCACTCTCCCGGAGACACTCATTAGCCAAACCAGCCTAACTGCAAGCAGACAGGTTAGCTAGATAAAGAACACAGCCCACAGGACTCACTTCTAGTTAGAGAAGCTTCTCTTTTCAGATGGCGATGACCACTGGGATGACCCAAAGGCAACATAGTGCTGAGAAGAAGGGATGGAGGAGTGCCCAGCACTGAAACACCTCTGTCACACCCTCCAAGGCTCAGGGACCATTGCGGAAGAGGGGCGGATAGAATGGAAGAGCCAAAGGAAGGGGTATGACTTCTTACAATGCAACTGCCCAGACAGAAATTGGCCTCGATATCCATGACCTTGCAGTGCCTAGCAATACCTTCACAAGACCCTCAAAATAGAAGAAAAGATGATGACATCAAATTAAAAGAGAGACTAATGGAGAGGGAGGGATATGATTCCTGGGGAATCGAACCTGGGTCCTTTTGAGCTTTGCAGGCAAGACTTTAACTGCTAAGACATCCCTCCCAGCCACGCCTATTACCCTTTCTATAGTTGTTACCCTCACCCTCAACCAAATGTTTTTAGCTGCATTGATTTAGTTTGCGCAGTCATCACTCTTGATCATATCACAGATCAGATCACAGATAACATGGAGAGGTTGCAGGTATTCCTAATGGGGAGATGGGGGCCTGCTTCAGGTGCTTTCCAGGGGCCTCGTTATTGTTTTTCACTGAGTCCCTGGATCTTGCCTGATATCTGCTTTCAGCTGGACCTTGCCTTCGCTGGGAGAAAACCGTTTTACGGATGAATTGTGGGTGATTGGCTGAAATACACTGTAATCAGGTGCTGAACTGGATCTTATTTTGAAGTAAAACAATATCTTAAAATTCCCCACATCAGTTGGAAGTTTTAAAGCATGCCGGACATGGTGGAGCACGCGCTCGGAGCACTCAGGAATAAAGTATCTTAAAATATACAATGATGGGCTGGAGAGATGGCTCAGCAGTTAAAGCGTATGCCTATGAAGCCTAAGGACCCCCGTTCAATTCTCCAGGTCCCACCTAAGCCAGATGCACATGGTGACACATGCGTCTGGAGTTTGTTTGCAGTGGCTAGAGACCCTGCCATGCCCATTCTTGCTCTCTGCCTCTCTCTTTCTCTAATAAATAAAAGTGTGCTTTGTATATATGTATGTATGTATGTATGTATGTATGTATGTATGTATGTATGTATGTATATATTTAAATACCCAGTGAGGTCGTCATCACATATCTTGTCTTGAGAGGACATCTATGACCAGAAAGTTAAGCCCATGCAGGTGAGTGCTGCCATGACCCCTTAAGATCCTCTCACCTTCATTCTTCCCTTAAGGAGGAGAGCAAGTGACCCTACCCTTACGACCTTACCATGCCCAATAAATGTCAGCTGCCAGAGGATGGCAAGCATTAAACAAAGAAGTCACAGCATGCCAGCCACCCTGTGCTGCCCCCAAAGGGACCCCACACTTGCAACCCATTTCCCCAGTGTGGACCTATGGCTGCTCATCTCAGCACTTTTGGAAATAGAGAGTCGCATGACCGGCAGGGGTTCAGTACGCCATCTGAACACTCCCTCTTCAGTGGGCTCCTCCAGGTTGTGACCACAGGTGGCACACAATACAAGGAGAGAAGCACAAGCTTCCAGGAAATGCCACCTGACAAACACTTCTCCAATAACGCACCCAAGTGTATGACCTCCCCCAAGAAGAGTTCTCTTTCCAGAATTTACTCTCTGAAAAAATCTTCTCCAGGGAGGCACCCCAGTGTGTGACCAACCCCAAGAACAGTTTGTTTCCACCAAAATCATCTGATAACCCTTCTCTGGAAAAAACCCCAATCACCCATAAGAGCAGCTTGTTCCCGCAGAATACAGCCTATGAAAACAACTTCCCCAAGGAGTGATCACTATAGACACACATGATGACAGGAGCTCATTCACCGGGATTCCATAGCCTGAACAGAACTTCACCAGATGCCAGCCCCAGGGGAGGATCCCAGCCTCTACACACAACATATCCCAGAGCTGGAAGAAATTATGAGCTGGGCGTGGTGGCACACACCTTTAATCCCAGCACTGGTAAGACAGAGGTAGGAGGCCACCCGGAGACTACACAGTGAATTCCAGGTCAGCCTGGGCAAGGAGGAGACCCTAAATCAAAAAAAAAAAAAAAAAATAATAGAAAAAAAAGAAAGAATAAGAAAGTATTGTAAATTGTATCATAAAATATGTTGCAGCTACGGATCAAAGTAGAAGCTGCACTTCCAAAACAAAGTGGATCCAATAAAAGTGAACAACGGAGTCACAGCAGCACACAAAAAACTGTTTAGGTTAAGATGTACTTGGCAGCCAAGATGTACTCATGAATTTTATATATATATATATTTTATTTATTTGTTTGTTTTTTGTTTTTGTTTTTTTCGAGGTAGAGTCTCACTCTAGCCCAGGATGACCTGGAACTCACTATGTAGTCTCAGGGTGGCCTCGAACTCATGGTGATCCTCCTACCTCTGCCTCCTAAGTGCTGGGAATAAAGGTGTGCACCACCACGCTAGGCTTTATATATGGTTTTTTTTTTTTTTTTTTTTTTGTTTTTAGGTAGGGTCTCACTCTGGTCCAGGCTTTGGAATTAAATGTCCTTTCGGCAATCCTCCTACCTCTGCCTCCCAAGTGCTGGGATTAAAGCGTGCACCACGCCCGGCTATATATGGTTTTTAATGTCCTTTGCAAACAAATGATAATTGTATGGATGTATGGGACAAGTGATGTAATAGATCTCTCACCCCAGAAAGATCAATTCTGCTGCACCCCTGTTGTAGCAGGCAGCTTTGGGTTTGCTGAGATGAACTTCCAGACCAGGAACAGTTATGGAGGAAGGGATTTACTGAAGCTTACAGATCCAGGGGAAATTCCATCATGGCAAGGAAGCTGGCCTGCCTTCACAGGACCAAACACAGAGAGAAACCCACAAGCCAAAAGCCACACAGCACAATACACCCCAGGAACTCCAGCTAGGCACACTTTGCATATATCTTTAGATTGAAATCCCAAACCCACCACCACACCTTGAGATCTGCCCAGTGACACTGCCTCCAGCCAGGTGGCTGCAGAAGCAAACTACAAACTAAGAAAACACTGAATATGTTGGGGGACACCTATTCAAACCGCCACACCTGTCTTATGTAGAAATTGAGAAAGCTGAACTGGAGGTAGCAAGGGAGAGCATAAGTTAAGATGGGAGGAGGCATGAGGGTCTGTGGTACAACAATGTGAGCACAGTGAAGAATAAACCCTGTAGGCAGGACGTGATGGTGCACACCTTTAATCCCAGCACGTAGGAGTCAGAGGTAGGAGGATCACCATGAGTTCGAGACCACCCTGAGACTACATAGTGAATTCCAGGTCAGCCTGGACCACAGAGAGACCCTACCTCAAAAAACCAAATAAATAAATAAATAAGAATAAACCATGCCTATTTTAAAATCCCTAAGAGTCCCTTTCACCTGACTTGCTGCTTTTAAGTAGTGGGGTAGAAGAGACTGACGCCATGGATGCTGGGCCACAGGGTGGGGATCAGCCTGGCATGGACTCCAGTCATTCACAACAGGGAGGCAGGCAGCAAGTCCAAGCAGAAGTTTGCTGGCAACACACGCCTGGCCTCTGTTCAGAACAGGAGGTGTGTAAACTGCCCTAGTCTTGTCCACATGAAATCCTGAAAGTAAGGAACTCTGTCTGCCCCAGCTCTGGCCTTATTCAGCATCCTATTTAGAGCCGGGAGCTGAAATGAATGAATGAATGCTCAAAGGTCCATGGAGGTGAGAAGCCTGCTGGGTGAAACAAGCATCAGGCATCGTTTGATGGGTAATGTCTGTCCTAGCCTACATGCTTTGGGCCAGGGGAAATGGTCGTCAGCATGGGAGGAGACACCACTCTCCCGGGAGACAATTACTAGTCAAACTAGCCTAACTGTATGCAGACAGGTTAGCTAGATAAAGAACACAGCCCACAGGAAGTTCTATGTGGGGCAGCCTCCTGCCTTTCTTTTCAGAGCCCCCAAGGCAGCAATAGTGGCTTTGAGTAAAGCTTTGTCAAACCTCAGCTAGGAAGTGTCCCCAAGGAAAGCTGCATCCAGTTCTCCTCCAGTACTGCCAGGTCAGCCTGGACTAGATCGAGACCCTATCTCAAAACAAACAAACAAAAAAAGATGAAGAAAGAAAAAAAGCCACTAGCCAGGGGTGGTGGTGCATGCCTTTAATCCCAGCACTCGGGTGGCAGAGGTAAGAGGATCGCCTAAATAAATAAATGTATATATTAGTCCCACCAAGCTGCCCTGAAAGCACCACACTTAATGTTCATATTCACATATTAATGCTACTCTCACTTCTTGTTAGAGAAGCTTCTCTTTACAGATGGCGATGACCACTGGGATGACCCAAAAGGCAACATAGTGCTGAGAAGAAGGGATGGAGGAGTGCCCAGCACTGAGATATCTGTCACACCCTCCAAGGCTCAGGGACCATTGCGGAAGAGGGGCGGATAGAATGGAAGAGCCTAGGAAGGGTATGACTTCTTACAATGCAACTGTCCAGACAGAAATTGGCCTCGATATCTATGACCTTGCAGTGCCTTGCAATTCCTTCAAAGACCCTCATCATAATAGAAGAAAAAGGTGATGACAACAAATTAAAAGAGACTAATGGAGAGAGGGAGGGGTTACAATGGAGATTGGCATCTAAAGGGGAATGGGGGGAGGAGGGGAAATCATGCGTTTTTGTATGTAAGTATAGAAGTTGTCAACAAAAACAATATTGTAATACCAAAAAAAAGCTCACATGAAAAGGCTGGCTTGGGCACAACATAGTGTGTGCTTCATGGATTATTCCCCAGGCAACACTTCACTAAGATGGGGGGACCCCAAAAGCCTGCTGCCAGTTTCCCCCTTCCATCTAAGGCCTAGGGATTGCCAGGGGCATGATGCATTTACCAAACTGTCTGTGTGACCCACAGAACAACAGGCTACCTTCATTTATGATCTAGAGCAATGCTTCTTACACTTATTTTTATTTATTTATTCATTTGACAGAGAAAGAGGGAGAGACCCAAAGAGACAGAGAGAGAGAGAGAGAATGAGAATATGGGCCTGCCAGGGCCTCCAGCCACTGTAAATGAACTCCAGATACGTGTGCCCCCTTTTGCAGATGGCTAACGTGGGTCCTGGGGAATCGAACCTGGGTCCTTTGACTTTGCAGGCAAAGGCTTTAACTGCTAAGACATCCCTCCAGCCCTGCCTATTACCCTTTCTATAGTTGTGACCCTCACCCACCCTCAACCAAATGTTTTCCCAGCTGCACTGATTTAGTTATGATCATCACTCTTGATCATATCACAGATCAGATCACAGATAACATGGAAAGGTTGCAGGTATTCCTAATGGGGAGAGATGGGGAGCCTGCTTCAGGTGCTTTCCGGGGGCCTCGTTATTGTTTTCACACTGAGAGTCCCTGGATCTTGCTGCTATCTGCTTTCAGCTGGACCTTGCCTTCGCACTAGGTGAGAGAAACTTCATTTTACAGATAAGTTGTCAGATTGATTGGCTGGAAATACACTGCTTAATCAGGGATCAGGTTCTAGACTGAATCTTATTTTGAAATGAAACAATATCTTAAAATTCACCCCATCAGTTGGAAGTTTAAAGCATGCCGGACATGGTGGAGCACGCCTTGAATCCCAGCATTCGGAAGGCAGAGGTAGAAGAATTGCCGTGAGTTCGAGGCCACCGTGAGACTACAGAGCAAATTCCAGTTCATCCTGGTCCAGAGTAAGACCCTACCTCGAAAAACCAAAAATGTAAAAATAATAAATAAATAAATAAATAAATAAATGAAATGAATGAATGAATGAATCTTTAAAAAAGAAGAAGTTTAAAGCCTGCAGTAGCTGGGATGCATGAAATACAGGTGAATGGGCTATGTGGGGTGTGTTTCCATACGAATAACACACCCCAACTGGGACAACGTATGTAAGGTGATGTATGTAAGGCTGAGGGAGGAAGATCACCAGGAGTTCAAAGTCAGCTGGAATAGAGAGAGACCCTGCTTCCAAACAAACAAACAAATTGTTAGAGGAGGCCCAGCATGGTGGCACACACCTTAAATTCGAGCACTCAGGAGGCCAAGGTGGGAGGATCACCGTGAATTTAAGGCCAGCCTGAGAACAGAGTGAATTCCAGGGCAGCCTGGGCTAGAGCAAGACTCTACCTTGAAAAACCCCAAAAAAATAAAAAAAGGCTGGAGGGATGGCTTAGCAGTTAAGGCATTTGCCTGCAAAGCCTAAGGACCCTGGTTCGATTCTCCACATAAGCCACATGCACAAGGTGGCGAACACTTCTGGAGTTTGTATGCAGAAGCTAGAGGCTCTGGCCCACCCATTCTCACTCCCCCCTCTCTTTCCCTCTCTCTGTCTCTAAGGAATAAATAAATAAATGAATAAAACAAAAAATGTGAGAGGAGATTTGAGTTCATTTACTTTACTGGATCATCACTGTCACTGAAGATGAGAATCAAGCAACTTTCCTTAAGCACACAGGGATGTCTGTGCAGGGTGCTTGACAGAGAGGCAGGACTCCAACACTGACGTGGAGCAGCAGTGTTTATTTGTCAACGCTGACATGGGACCACGACATTCCTATCCAAATATTGAATCCCAGTCACAGTGGAAATCTTATTTAATTTTTATTTATTTCTTAATATTATTTTTTGGTTTTTCGAGATAGGGGATGACCTGGAATTTACTATGTAGTCTCAGGGTGGCCTCTAACTCATGGCAATCCTCCCACCTCTGCCTCCTGAGTGCTGGGATTCAAAGCGAGCGCCACCACGCCCACCTTATTTAGTATTTCTTTATTGGATTTCAGTAGAAATTTTGTAAGGACACATCCTATGTTGGCACCATTGTTTCCCTATGCCTGCCACCATCCCACGGAGGGTTTATCCCTGGGGTAAGGTGGGTATTCACCATGGGTTAAGGCGTATGAGTGTGGGAGCAGCAGTCTGTCAGTGGGGGGAGTCAAGGCCTCTGCATATTGCTGCACACCCTCTGACTCTTCCCCCTTCTCTTCCACACAATTCCCTGGGCTATACCAAGACACTACCTCAAAAAGGGGGGGCTGAAGAGATGGCTTAGTGGTTAAGGCGTTTCCTGCAAAGCTAAAGGACCCTGGTTTGATTCCCCAGGACCTACATAATCCAGATGCACAAGGGGGTGCATGCATCTGGAGTTTGTTTGTGGTGGCTGTAGGCCCTGATACCCATTCTCTCTCTCTCTGTCAAATAAATAAATGAATGAATAAATAAATAAATAAATAAATAAATAAATAAAATTATTTTTAAATCCAAACTACCAGGCCCATTCCAGGCTGAGGTCACGACATACACAGTTTTCTTCCCTTTGTTCTGGGATGGACTTGTTCTCAATGTGTTTTCAGAAAAAGTGGGAACAACTTCTGAGATTATGAATGTCTTAGCACAGACCTGGAATTCACTCTGTAGTCTCAGGGTGGCCTTGAACTCATGGTGATCCTCCTACCTGTCTCCAAGTGCTGGGATTAAAGGCATGCCCCACCAAGCCCGGCCCTTTAAAAAATTTTTTTACTATTATTTTTTGACAGAGAAAGAGGGAAAGAGAAGGAGAAAGAATGAACACACCAGACCTCCAGCCACTGCATGCACCCCCTTGTGCAGCTGGCACAAGGATGTGGGTCCTGGGGCATCGAACCTGTGTCCTTTGGCTTTGCAGTACAACCCTTTAACTGCTAAGACACCTGTCCAGCCCTAGATAGCACCATTTTTATCCAAGTTAGCCTGGGTTAGAGGGAAACCCTACCTTGAAAAACCAAAAATAAATATAAAATATATATATATAAATAAACAAAGCTGTTTGCAAGAGGGAGGGCATTCCTACAGGGTGAGTGGGACAGTCTCCACATGACACACCTCGTGCTGTGGGCATCCCTGAAAACAGACGTCATCAGATGTCCACTGAGCTCGGGATTCCGAGCCTTCCTTCCCCGCATCTGCTGTGGGAAATCCCTCGGCACCTCAAAGCATGTCTGTGATTCCAAGACACCTCTATGGGTGCTCGGTAAGAGGCAAGCAAGGCCTAGCAAACTGGCCTTCTTGGAAGAGGACAACCCATGTCCCGTCCATGGCAAGTTTGAAATCGTTATGTCACAAGACACAGTCAGCTAGGACGGCACATGGGTGGGATGCACACCGCGTCATCCTTTCTGATGGAGAACACCACGTGACGTGACAGTGTCCTACATGTATCCAAAACATGACTACACATTTGGTGGTGAATGGGAAGATGGGGGCAGAAATGAGGTACTGGCAGGTTTATTTCATGTTATTTTCCTTTTTAACTATTTTTTATTCTTATTTATTTATTTATTTGAGAAAGGGAAAGAGGCAGAGTGTGTGTGTGTGTGTGTGTGTGTGTGAGAGAGAGAGAGAGAGAGAGAGAGAAAGAAAGAGGGAGAATGGGCACACCAGGGCTTCCATCCACTGCAAACGAACTCCCGATGCATGCGTCCTCTTGTACATCTGGCTTATGTGGGTCCTGGGGAATCAAACCGCGGTCCTTTGGGTTTGCAGTCCAGCGCCTTAACCGCTGAGCCATCTCTCCACTTCTTTTTTTTGCGGTAGGGTCTCACTCTAGCCCAGGCTGACCTACATTTTACTATGTATTCTCAGGTTGTCCATGAATGCACGGCCATCCTCCTAGCTATGCTTCCCAAGTGCTGAGATTCAAGGTGAGCACCACCATGTCCTGCTAGGTTTTTGGTGTTAGCTTTTTTATTTTTCTGGTTTTTTGAGGTAGGGTCTCACTCTAGCCCAGGCTGACCTGGAAATCACTATGTAGTCTCAGGGTGGCCTGAACTCATGGTGATCCTCCTACCTCTGCCTCCCAAGTGCTGGGATTAAAGGTATGCACCACCATGCCTGGCTAGGTTTTTAATTTTTAATTGTGTGTGAATTTTTAGCACACATGCTGGGATATTTAATTCATGATAATTAATGAAAAATCAAAATGCTGCATGGGCATGGTTTAATACCTCAGTTTTATTATATTTGGTTTACTGACAAAATTGTTAGGTCTGACGGGTCTTAATATGAAGTCACTAAGGGCAGGAGGATGGCAACAGACACATAAGGAAGTGGATTATCCACATTCCTCAAGAAAATGTCCAGCCATCACCCCCTCCTTGCCTGCAATGCCCCCAGGTCATGGTTTCCTGCCCCCTTATTTTGTAAATCACCTGGTCACTGTTCTGGTGTCCCAGCCTGGCTATCTTAGATCTCCCCCCAGCTCTGCCCTTCCTCACCTTCCCCCAACAGAAAGCTCTATAAAGCCCATGACCTGAGGAACTCATGTGGCCTGTGCTTCTCTCTCGTGAGCCAGCCCTGGCAGCTCATGCTTTTCCTGAATAAAAGCCTTCATCTTTGCCTCAGAGTTGTTTTTGTGTGGTTGTGGTCAATCCCGAACCTTACCAAAATGAAGATCCAAAATATTACAAATAACGGAATAAGAAGAATAAATAATAAAATAAAATGAAGAAGAAATACAGCTGAACATAGCTGGAAGAGTTAAGACTTGCTACAGAGTAGATTTCTGTAGGGTCTTATTATAAACCCTTAGAAGCACAACCATGTGGGCCTGGAGAGATGGCTCAGCGGTTAAGCGCTTGCCTGTGAAACCTAAGGACCTGCCTTAACGGCTAAGCGAATTCTCCATGAAAGTGTTAATTGTCGTCTGTCCTGTGCTATTCCTGCAAGTGTGCCATTCAAGTACAGTAAATGCTTGAAAAAGGAAAAAGAAGCTGGGCGTGGTGGTGCACACCTTTAATCCCAGTACTCGGGAGGCAGAGGTAGGAGGATCACCCTGAGTTCGAGGCCACCCTGAGAATACAGAGTGAATTCCAGGTCAGCCTGAACTAGAGTGAGTCCCTACCTGAAATAAACCAAAAAATAAATAAGTAAAAAGAAAAAGGAAAAAATTGCTTTCTAGGTTCTATTTTAAATCAATTTTTCCTATTTATTTAAGAGAGAGAATGAATGTGCCAGGGTCTCCAGCCATTGCAAAAAAAAAAGAAGAAAGAAAAAATTCCTCCAGGTGCATGGATCTCCTTGTACATGTGGCTTTATGGTGGATCTGGGGGAACTGAAACTGAGTCCTTAGGCTTTGCAGGCCAAGGCCTTTAACCATTAGGCCATGGTCTCCAGCCCATGACCTAGTTTCTTCATTCCTTTATAGCATGTCTTCCATTTATTTTACTTTATTTTGTTTGTTTCTTTCATGACCCACCTAATCACTATGGCGGTCGAAACAGCCTCTGTAGTCACTCTAGACAGCTATGCACCCAGCCGCTTGCAACTCATGATGGCCCAAGAAGACGGCAAAGCATGGAATTTCCTACCCAGTTAATACATATATTCTGGGCTTAGCGGTTAAGGCACATGCCCGTGAAGCCTAAGGACCCTGGTTCTATTCTCCAGGTCCCATGTATGCCAGACACACAAGGTGGCGCATGCATCTGGAGTTCGTTTGTAGTGGCTGGAGGCCCTGGTGCACCCATTCTCCCCCTCTCTAATAAGTAAATACATGAAATTTATTTTATTTTATTTATTTTTGGCTTTTCAAGGTAGGGTCCCACTCCAATAAATAAAATGAACATTTAAATAAATAAATAAATAAATAAATATTTTCCTTGCTCCAGGATGAAAACAGAATGTTCAGCATAATTTGGGGGGCAAATAAAGAGGAGGAACAGTGACTGAAATTCATGGACATTCTTCACACCACTGGCCAGACACGGTTGTAAACACCTATACTTCCAGCATGCAGGAGGATGAGCTGACAGAAGAGGATCGTCATGTGCTCAAAGCCAGCCTAGGCCACACAGTAAAATCCTGCCTCAAATAATAGTAGAAAAAAATAGGTGGGAGTGATGTGGCCCATGCCTTTAATCCCAGTACTTGGGAGGCAGAGGTAGGAGGATCACTGTGAGTTTGAGGACACCCTGAGACCACATAGTGAATTCCAGGTCAGCCTGGACTAGAGTGAAACCTTACCGCGAAAAATGAAAAAAATACATAAAAAGATAAACTACTACCTCTATTAACTAAGTCACCATTTACATCGTGCAATATGCCAAGTTATCGTGGCATTCACAAAGTTTTAATTCTTTTCTTCTTACTTGTAGTGCTGGCAAAAAGAAAAAATACATTGTTGGGCATGGTGGTGCACGCCTTTAATCCTAGCACTTGGGACGCAGAGGTAGGAAGATTACTGTCGTATGAGACCACCCTGAGACTACCTAGTGAATTCCAGGTCAGCCTGGGCTAGAGAGAGACCCTACCTCAACAGGGTACCTTCCAAAAGGTGTTACTGACAACTAAAACATTATCAAAACCGGGCATGGGGGCACACGCCTTTAACCCCAGTACTTGGGAGGCAGAAGAAGGAGGATTGCTAAGAGTTTGAGGCCACTCTGAGACTACATAGTGAATTCCAGGTCAGCCTGGGCTACAGTGAGACCCTACCTCAAAAATCCAAACATTATCAAATGGCCAGTATATGATATAGCAAAGATGTGAGTGGCTCAAATTTCAAAATGGGTTTTCCCACGTAAACCAGATGCACAAGGGGCACATGCATCTGGAGTTTATTTGCAGCAGCTGTATGCCCTGCGTGCTCATTCTCAATCTCTTTCTCCCCCCACCCTCTTTCTCTGTCAAATAATAAGTAAATAAAAGGTAAAAATAAGAATAATTAAGGGATGGGAAGAGACGTGAAGGGAGAACAATATTCAAACATGCCCTTGCCCCTTCTAACACCAGTTGGAAAAATCAAGCAAATCCATGTTTATGTCAAAACAAAACATCAACAACAACAAAAAAAGTTTAGGACTACTGAGGCAGTTTAGGATGAACGAGTCCCCAAAGTGAAAAGGCAGGAATGTGCTCAAGCCTGCCATCTCTAGCATCACCATGTTACTACAGACCAGAGAGTCTTCTGCTTAGCTCATGCCTACAGGAGCTCTCAGATCATAAACATCCTGAGGCCCTCCCTGATGGGTACCACACCTGGAATTGACAATTCCAGGAAGGCTTACATTTGTAATGGCATTGTGGGTACTCAACCCCAAAACTTGGCATCATGGCAGGTGAGCTCAGCCCCATTCCAAATACATCCGTGACCCCAATTTGGGCCACAGGACAGGTTTTACCCCTAAACCTTCCATATGGCAGGACCTCTCCATACTTTCTCCACGTTCCTTCTCACAATCAAATAAAATCTCTCTAACCCTCACCTTATGAACTCTGAACTTCATTTTTAAAATTTTTTTATTTTTATATTTATTTCAGAGGGACAGAGAGAGAGAGAGAGGCAGGTAGAGAAAAAGATAGAGGCAGTCAGAGAGAGAGGCAGGCAGAGAGAGGCTAGAGGCAGGTAGAGAGAGAGAGAAGCCCTCCCCCCTGAGAGAGAATAGAGGCAGGTTAGAGAGAGATAGAGAGGCAGGTAGAGAGAGATTCTGAGGCAGAGAGAGAGCAGAGAGAAAGAGAGAGAACTCAGAGGCAGAGAGAGAGAGAAGCAGAGGCAGAGAGAGAGAGAACCAGAGGCAGAGAAAGAAAGGCAGAGGGAGGGAGAGAGAGAGGCAGAGGGAGGGAGAAAAGGTGCATGCTCCCCCTTGTGCAGCTGGTGAACATGGGTTCTGCTGGAGAATTTGGGGCGTTCTCCTGAGGCCCACACCTTTCTCTCCTCAATCATTTTTCTATTCTCCTAATGCAGACTCACTAATTCCATTCAGCTGTATTAAGAATCCCGGCTGCATCTGAGTGGAAGGCCTCCAGACAGCTGTGTTCCCACAGCCAGTGACATTTTCAATATAAGTCACATTTTGGCATTAGCCATCTGATCTGTTGCTAAGACAAGGCAATTTAGTTTATGGTACTGGCATAGATCTGGGAAGGGGTCAATCAGGCATTCACCCTAACCTGGGCATGGTGACAATATCTGCACCTGAGCAGACCTTTGAGAAAACTCTTAAGCAGCCCAAGGATTCCTCCTTCCTAATATCCATCAGTGCAAAACAATTTCCTCCACTCAGCACCATTTCACGTTTTAAGATCTTTTTTTTTCCATGTAGGGTTTCACTCCAGCTCAGGCTGACCTGGAATTCACTCTGTATTCTCAGGGAGGCCATTAACTCACCACGATCCTCCTACCTCTGCCTCCCAAGTGCTGGGATTAAAGGCATGTGCCACCATGCCAGGCCTTAAAATCATTTTTAAAATGCCCCCAGTCAGATGCACAAGGGGGCACATGCATCTGGAGTTCATCTGCAGTGGCTGGAGGCCTTGGGGCACCCAATCTCTCCCTCTCCCTCTCTGTGCCTGTTTCTTTCAAATAAATAAATACATAAAAAAAATTTTTTAAAAGCCCCCCAGGGTTGGGCTGAAGACATGGCTTAGTGGTTAAGGTGCTTGCCTGCAAAGGCAAAGGAGCCTGGTTTGATTCCCCAGGACCAATGCCCATGCATCTAGAGTTTGTTTGCAGTGGCTGGAAGCCCAGGTGTGCCCAATTCTCTCTCTCTCTTCCTCTTTCTCCCCCTCAAATAAATAAATATAAAAGCCCCCAGGGTTTTTCCTTAAACCCGGTGGCATAGATGTACAGATAGGGCCTTCTTGGACCTTTGTCATCAGCCTTGACCTTGAGCGCACACGTACTATGCTCTGACTGACTGAAATATTGTTTCCTGTATGGGATGGGCCTTCACATTTGAGAGTAAGTCATCATAGTAAACCAGGAGCCGCATCATTTGCTTGTCTACGCATGTCCACATTCTCAGAACTCATTCTAAGGAGAGAAGGTAAAACTCACCGACCGGCTGAGGTGGCGTGAAGACTAGGTGCGTGGGTCTTGGCCATGGCCAGGCCTGGAACCCGCTTTTTACAGTCTCTAACACCAGGGTGGGGCTCCAAATCCTTGCATGCCTGAGTTAAGCCACCTGGCTCACGCTCGCCCCACAACACACCTGTGCTCCTCTCATGAGCTTGTGTCTGCAGCCCAGGGCAGCAGTGGGAAACACCTGTGTGAAGCACAACCCCGCCACTGCCAGAAAGCAGTCCTTTGACCACCCAGGGCGGGGGCGGAGCCTTAACCTCAGAACACCTACACCTGCCACACACCCATCCACAAGGGTTACATTTCCTCAGCGTCTCCTACAAGGTCGTTTCTATCTCTTCTCACCTGTAGCCACCAACCAAAGTGGGTGGCGTTTGAGGAGTATAGCGAGGAGATGGAGAGGCACTGGGCACTCACATGACAGGAACTCCTTGAACTTTCTCTTCTCTTTCTGCAGTTTTTTGCCAGGCCCTCCATGGTGGACTCTCCAGCCACGTGGGTGCCTTTCCTATTTTGTGTACTTTCCTCAATAAGTGTAATAATTTAATAATAAAAGCCTTATGCTGGGCGTGGTGCTGAAATCCTTTAATCCCAGCACTCAGGGGAGGCAGGGGTAGGAGGATAACGGTGAGGTCAAGGCCACCCTGAGATTACAGAGTGAATTCCAGGACAGCCTGAGCTAGAGTGAAACCCTACCTTGAAAAAAACAAAATATATATTCCGTGCTGGAGAAATGGCTTAGTGGTTAATGCACTTGCCTGCAAAACCCAAGGACCCAAGTAAGTGAGATGCACAAGGTGGCACATACGTCTGGCATTCATTTGCAGTGGCTGGAGGCCCTGGCATGCCCATTCTTGCTCTCTCCCTCTCTCAAAAATAAATGAATAAATAAAAGAAAACAACATTTTTACTGAAATCCAATAAAGAAATACTAAATAAGCTGGGTGTGGTGGCGCACAGCTTGCATCCCAGCACTCAGGAGGCAGAGGTAGGAGGATCGCTATGAGTTCAAGGCCACCCTGAGATTAGAGTTAATTTAAGGTCAGCCTGGACTACAGTGACACCCCTCAGGAAAAAAAGAAAAACAAAAGAAAAGGTGTGGAGGGATGGCTTTGAAGACACTTGCCTGCAAAGCCCAAGGACCCAGGTTCAATGTCACATTACCCACATAAGCCAGATGCACAAGGGGGCGCACAGGTCTGGAGTTCATTTGTAGTGGCTGGGGGCCCTGGTGTACCTGTTCTGTCTCTTTCTATCTCAAATAAAATAAATAAATAAGTAAACAAATAAATAAACACACTTAAAAAACCTAGCCGCATAGAAACCCAAATCAAAAGTTATACATGAGCTGGGGGGATGGCTTAGTGGTTAAGGTGCTTGCCTGCAAAGCCAAAGGATCTACGTTCGATTCCCCAGGAACCATGTAAGCCAGATGCACAGGATGGCACATCCTTCTGCAGTTAGTTTTCAGTGGCTGAAGGTCCTGGCATGAACGTGCTCTCTCTCTCTCTCTTTGTTACTTTCTCTCTCGTAAATAAATGAAATAATTTTTTTAAAACATTATACATGGAAGTTGTAAAAGTTACAGAAGAAAACTCACATGGCCTTGTGGCCTAATAAGTTAAGAGGAGGATGCAGGCACAGAAACACACTGGGAAGATGACCCGTGGGCACTGGGGCTCTGCTGGCATAGGCTGAGAAAACACAGCAGTGGGAACATGGCCTGGAGCACAGCCCTCCCTACTAAATTGACACATAGCAAGGGACTGCCGACTCACGGACCTCACGGCGAGGAGAGAGCAAATTTCTATTCTTTATTTTATTTATTTATTTTTTGTGTATTTATTTATTTATTTTCGAGTTTTCGAGGTGTGGTCTGTCTTACTGTAGCCCAGGCTGACCCGGAATTCACTGTGTCACCTCAGGGTGGCCTTGAACTCACGGCTCTCCTCCTGCCTCTGCCTCCTGAGTGCTGGGATTAGAGGTGTGCACCACCACGCCTGGCAGCACATTTCTAGTAGAAGAGATGAGGATGGTGGTAATTTGTTACAGCTGTGCTAGGGAAAGGACAGGCAGATCAGCAGGTCTGCTCTGCCCAACTGTCCTTTCCTGACCAGAGGGGCCTAAGTCTACCACATGAGAGCAGCATTTAGGAGCAGAGCCCTCTTCCCTCACAGGCCCAGACTCCCAATGCCTGGCAGCTCTATCCTCAGCTCTCAATCTGGGGGGTCAGAGGGAGGATGAAGAAGAAGAGGAATAACTTTCTGGAACTGATGAGTGTGCACCCTGCTTTACCTGGAGGCCAGAAAGATCAGAGCTGCAGAGAAATACATGGAAGAGGGGGCAAAAAAGAATGTTAGAGCCACAAGTTGGGACATTATGCACAGAGACACTGCCTTTTTATGTAACTGTTGGCTACCCCCATAGTGCATGACCCACATTCCCCAATGAGGAGGGTCCCTTCAGAGGGGAGAGGACAGGGAGGAGGCTACCGAAGGCACCAACATGAATGTAAAATTAAAATAAATAAATAATATTTTAAAAAAACAGAAGAAGAAAGAAAGGTCAGACATGAAAACCACCTGACATACAGTGCTAAGTTTCAGGCCCAGCTGGAAACGATTTCCCCATCACCCTCACATACAGTGGTAGCTAGTACGACATATGGGACACACGCACACAAAAAGGCTCACAAGGGCTGGAAAAATGGCTTTCTGGTTAAGGTGCTTGCCTGTAAAGCCAAAGGATCCAGGTTCATTTCCTCAGGACTCATGTAAGCCAGCTGCACAAGGGGGCTCATGCATGTGGAGTTCTTTTCCAGTGGTTAGAGTGCCTGGAATGCCCATATGCCACTCTCTCTCAAATGCATTAATAAGTAAAATTTAAAAAAAGAAAATGAAAAGTTTTTTAAAAATATTTATTTATTAGCAACAGGCAGAGAGAGAGAAAGAAAGAGAGAGAGAGAGAGAGAGAGAGAGAGAGAATGGGTGTACCAGGGCCTCCAGTCACTGCAAACGAACTCCAGATGCATGCACCACTTTGTATAACTGGCTTATATGGGTACTGGGGAATTGAGTCTCGAACTGGGGCCCTTAGGCTTCACAGACAAGCGATTAACCACTAAGCCATCTCTCCATCCCCAAAAGTTTTTTGCTTTTGTTTTTAAAGCTCACACAAAAAGGCTTTCTTGGGCACAACATAGTGTGTGCTTCATGCATTATTCCCCAGGCAACACTTCACTAAGATGGGGGACCCCAAAAGCCTGCTCCCAGTTCCTCCTTCCATGCAAAGCCTAGGGATTGCCAGGGGCATAATTCATTTATCAAACTGACTGTGTGACACACACAGCAACAGGCTACCTTCATTTATGATCTAGAGCAATGATTCTTACACTTATTTTTATTTATTTATTCATTTGACAGAGAAAGAGGGAGAGAGCCAAAGAGGTAGAGAGAGAAGAGAGAGAGAGAGAGAGAGAGAGAGAGAGAGAGAGAGAGAGAGAGAGAGAGAATGGGCCTGCAAGGGCCTCCAGCCACGTAAACAAACTCCAGATACATGTGCCCCCTTGTGCAGCTGGCTAACATGGGTCCTGGGGAAGCAAACCTGGGTCGTTTGGCTTTGCAGGCAAAGGCTTTAACTGCTATGACATTCCTCCAGCCCTGCTTCTTATGCTTTTTACAGTTGTGACCCTCACCCACCCTCAACCAATTTTTTTCCCAGCTCCATTGATTTAGTTATGATCATCACTCTTGATCATATCACAGATCAGATCACAGATAACATGGAAAGGTTGCAGGTATTCCTAATGGGGAGAGAGTGAGAGCCTGCTTCAGGTGCTTTCCGGGGACCTCGTTATTGTTTTCACACTGAGAGTCCCTGGATCTTGCTGGTATCTGCTTTCAGCTGGAACTTGCCTTCGCACTAGGTGAGAGAAACTTCGTTTTACAGATGAATTGTCAGATTGATTGGCTGGCAATACACTGCTTAATCAGGATCAGTTGCTAGACTGAATCTTATTTTGAAATGAAACAATATCTCAAAATTCACCCCATCAGTTACAAGTTTAAAGCCTGCTGGGCATGGTGGAGCACGCCTTGAATCCCAGCACAGGGGAGGCAGAGGTAGAAGAATCGCTGTGAGTTCCAGGCCACCCTGAGACTACAGAGTGGATTCCAGGTCAGCCTGGTCAAGAGTGAGACCCTACCTCGAAAAAGAAAAAAAAACATAAATAAATGGAAAAAATCTTAATAAAAGAAGAAGAGGTTTAAAGCCTGCAGTAACTGGGGTGCCTGAAATATGGGAGAACGGGCTATGCGGGGTGTGTTACCATAGGAATAACACACCCCAATTGCGACGATGTATGTAAGGGTGAGGGAGGAAGATCACCAAGAGTTCAAAGTCAGCTGGAATAGAGTGAGACCCTGCTTCAAAACAAACAAACAAACAAACAAAAACATTGTTAGAGGAGGCCCCATAAGGTGGGACACACCTTGAATCCCAGCACTCAGGAAGCTGAGGTGGGAGGATCACTGTGAGTTCAGGGCCAGCCTGAGAAAAGAGTGAATTCCAGCGCAGCCTGGGCTAGAGCAAGACTCTACCTTGAACCCCACCCCCCAAAAAAAAGCCTGGAGGGATGGCTTAGTGGTTAAGTCGTTTGCCTGCGAAGCCTTAGGACCCTGGTTCGATTCTCCACATAAGCCACATGCACAAGGTGGCGAACACGTCTGGAGTTTGTATGCAGAGGCTAGAGGCTCTGGCCTACCCATTCTCACTCCCCCCTCTCTCTTTTCGTCTCTCTGTCTCTAATGAATAAATAAATAAATAAAATTAAAAATGTTAGAGGAGATTTGCGTTCATTTACATTACTGGATCATCACTGTCACTGAAGATGAGAATCAAGCAACTTTCCTGAAGCACACAGGGATGTCTGTGCAGGGTGCTTTACAGAGAGGCAGGACTCCAACACTGACGTGGAGCAGCAGTGTTTATTTGTCAACGCTGACATGGGATCAGGGGATTCCTATCCATAGACTGAACCCCAATCACAGTGGAAATTTATTTACATTTTATTTATTTAATTTAATTTTTTAGTTTTTTGAGGTAGGGGCTCACCTGGAATTTACTATGTAGTCTCAGGGTAGCCTCAAACTCATGGCAATCCTCCCACCTCTGCCTCCCGAGTGCTGGGATTCAAGGCGAGCACCACCACGCCCACCTTATTTAGTATTTCTTTATTGGATTTCAGTAGAAATTTTGTAAGGACACATCCTATGTTGGCACCATCATTTCCCTATGCCTGCCACCATCCCACGGAGGGTCTATCCCTGTGGCACGGTGGGTATTCACCATGGATTAAGGGGTATGAGTGTGGGAGCCGCAGTCTGTCAGTGGGGGGAGTCAAGGCCTCTGCATACTGCTGCACACGCTCTGACTCTTCCCCCTTCTCTTCCACACAATTCCCTGGGCATCGGTGGCCGTGTGTTAAGACTATTCTAATAGTGAGTTCTTAGCAGTTCTTGAAACCTGCTTCAACACGTTTTGTGTATCTCCCCATCACACTGGTGCAGGTTTTCAAATGCTCCCTGCAAGCTAGCAGCACTGTGGCTCATCTCATCAATTCCTATGTGCTCCACCTGGGTCCTATGTTGGTTTTTCCAGGTAGGGTCTCGCCTTAGCTCAGGCTATCCTGGAATTCACTATGTAGCCTCAGGGTGGTCTTAAACTCACAGCGATCTTCCTATATCTAGCTCCTGAGTGCTGGGATGAAAGGTGTGCACCACCATGCCAGGCTTTTGGCTCATCTTTTGATAGGGTTCAGGTATCTTTTCTGGAATTGTTGATCAATTTTGGTAGTCCTTGGATCTCACTGCCTCTGTACAAGACAGACTTTCAACCACAGTCTGCATTGGTGGATCGGTTTGTGGATCCCAGAAGGCGGCGGGATATTACGTTTATAGCCACTATCGTGTTTTTTGCACCTTTAATCCACCTTTGGTCTCACTTACGTGGCAGCATACTATTGAGGTACTTCGTGAAATTCCCAAACTAAGCTGGGCATGGTGTTGCACTCCTTTAAATCCCAGCACTCGGGAGGCAGACATAGGAGGATCACTGTGAGTTCAAGGCCACCCTGAGACTACATAGTGACTTCCAGGTCAGCCTGGGATAGAGCAAGACACTACCTCAAAAAAAGAGAGGGAGCTGGTGGGATGGCTAGTGGTTAAGGCATATGCCTGCAAAGCTAAAGGACCCCGGTTTGATTCCCCAGGACCCACGTAAGCCAGATGCACAAGGGGGCACATGCATCTGGAGTTTGTTGCAGTGGCTGAAGGCCCTGGGGCACCCATTCTTTTCCTCTCTCACTCTCTGTGTCTCTCTCATAAATAAATAAATAAACAAATAAAATTATTTTTAAATCCAAACTACCAGGCCCATTCCAGGCTGAAGTCACGACATACACAGTTTTCTTCCCTTTATTCTGGGATGGACTTGTTCTCAATGTGTTTTCAGAAAAAGGGGGAACAACTTCTGAGATTACGAATCTCATAATTAACCCTTTCTAGTGTCTTAGAACAGTAAGTGACAGATACCATCATTTTTTTGTTTGTTTTTCAAGGTAGGGTCTCACTGTAGCTCAGGCTGACCTGGAATTCACTCTTTAGTCTCAGGGTGACCTCAAACTCATGGTGATCCTCCTACCTGTCTCCCAAGTCCTGGGATTAAAGGCATGCCCCACCAGGCACAACCCTTAAAAAAATTTTTTACTATCATTTATTTATTTGACAGAGAAAGAGGGAAAGAGAGGGAGAGAGAATGAACACACCAGACCTCCAGCCACTGCAAATGAACACCAGATGCATGCAGTCCCTTGTGCAGCTAGCTAACGTGGGTCCTGGGGAATCAAACCTGTTTCCTATGGCTTTGCAGTCCAATGCCTTAACTTCTCTCCTGGCCCGTTGACCCTATTTACACCATAGAGAGTTTCCATGACAATGATCACAGGAACCCATTCTCGCAAATCTCCAGTCAAGTTGTAAGCCCCAAACGTGTGAGAGAGAAAGAGAGAGAAAATACACAAGGGGGGCATGTGTCTGGAATTCGTCTCCAGCAGCTGGAAACTCTGGTGGCCCCATTTTCTCTCTCTCTGACTCCTTCTGTCTCTCCTATAAATAATAAAAAATAATAAAATCATCATAATAAAATAAATAAAATGTATTTAGAGTGGTGCTCACGCCTTTCATCCCAGCAGCACTGGGGAGGGAGATAGAGAAGGAGGAGGGTTGTGGCTGCGAGTTCGAGGCCAGCCTGACATGACAGAGTGAATTCCAGCTCAGCCTGGGCTACAGCCAGACCCTACCTCTAAAAAAAAAAAAGAAGGAAAACCAAAGAAATAAATGTAACATCTAATCTACCATAAGTATAGTATTATGTAGCCAACAGCAGGAGGAGGTGTTTAGTGATAATATATATATATATATATATATAAATATATTATTTGATGTATTATTTATATATTATGTATTATGTATAATATATATATATAAGTATATTTAAATTCATATATCAACTTATATGTAAATATGTAAATGTATATATGACTATATATTTAAACTTTTACATATATTATATAAATAAGCATATATGATATATAGTTACATATATTTTATGTACAATATATTGTTTTATGTGTTATATATTATTATATATTATATATACTACATAATATATACATATACATATATATATACTTATATGTGAATATGTAATTTATGTATATGTCATAATAGGATGAGGGTTAAGGTTATATGTAAATTTATATACATAAATACATATATATATAAATTTTTATTTTGGTTTTCGGGGTAGGGTCTGGATCTAGCCCAGGCTGACCCAGAAATCACTCTGGCGTCTCAGGATGGCCTTGAACTCATGGCCACGACACATACCTCTGCCTGCCCAGTGTTGCGGTGATGAAATATTTGAGTGCCACCATGCTCAAGTGATTATTGCTATTATTATTATTATTATTTGGTTTTCCTTATTATCATCATTATTATTATTATTATTATTATTATTATTATTGGCTTTCATCATTATTGCTATTATTTGGTTTTAATTATTTCTTTTCATTATCATTATAGTATTATTTTTATCATTATTATTACTATTATCATTTGATTTTCCTAAGTACTACTACCACTACTTCTATTTTCTTTTTCTTCTTATTATTATTCTGATTATTAGGTTTTCCTTATTATTACTATTGCTATTACTATTATTTGGTTATCATTGTTATAACTATTATTAATATTGTTATTATTTGGTTTTCCTTATTATTACTGCTACTACTATTATCTCATTATTGTTACCAATATTATTACTATTATTAGGTTTTCTTTATTACTATAAATAATAATTTTTTTCCCGAGGTGGGGTGTGGCTGTAGCACAGCTTGACTTGGAACTGAGGCCGCCGTCCTCGTCCTCCTGTCCTCCTGACCTCCATTCTGTTCTGGATCCAGCGGAATCCAGGTCCAGGTCCAGGTCCAGGCACAGCGCGGGCATCACCCTCGGTGCTGGTGGCTTTGTGCACATGGGGGTGGGGGGCGGTGGGTTGGGGGTGGTGGGGATTCAAACCCAGGCTCCTTTGCCTTTGCATGCAGGTGGACAGACAGACAAATGAGCGAGTGAGCGAGCGCCTGAGCTGCTCAGTCATGAGTGCAGCCGCTCCTTACACCCCTTGGAGTAACATAAAAGTGATGTCCAATGGAAGAGGGCCTCGAGTTCAAGACCAGCCTGAAACCACAGACTGGGTTTCTGGGTCAGCCTGGCCTCATAGGAGTGAAGACGGGCTTGAGTGTACCAAGGTATGATGAGTACTTACAACGTTTCCTCTGAAAGAAAAGGCATAAAAGAATCCTAAAAATAAGCCAACCAGTCAACGAAAATGACAACGTTCTTGGGGTTCACCTTAGGAATGAGGTTCCTACTGGCCTGTGTCAGCACGTAGAAATAGAACACTGCTCCTTGTATGTCACAGAGTCCCGCCTCTCTTGCAGCACCCTGCACCAACAACCGAGCGCACTTGAGAAAAGCTGTCCCTCTCGTCATTAACAATAATGATAAGCGAGTAAGTAGTCCAAGTAATTGAACTCAAAGCTCCTGTAAGATTTTTCAGTCTCTCTAGCTTAATCTTTGAAGCAGGCTGTCACCCCCTAACATCTGGCTTCTAACTCCTTCACATACTTGTCCATCAGCCTTATAAGATCATCATAGCTGGGCTGGGAGTTCCCTAGGGAAACACACCCCTAGGGTCCTGTTCGTTCATTTTTCAGACATCCCCATTAGAGTAGGCTTGTAACGTCAGAGTGAAGGGATGAAGTCTAAGATATCGCTCAATTTCAAAGGATTCCCTGCACCACCTGTCCACTGACTCAGCCGTCCTTTTTCTGTCGACCGATTTGACAGCTTTATTTGGAGACAGCAGATTCTCCAACCCTGGGGTACAGCATGTTAGAATCTGGAACGTTCCAGGGAAAGAATGCAAGGAGGGCCCAGGGAATCGCTCTGTGATAGAATTGGGGCTCCTGACAAGCATCTGAGTCATCTGCTCACATCTTTCTGGGACCTCCAGAACTGACTGAGGATTTCAGACACTGGATATGAGTTTTGAGCACCCTTTCTGCCTGAGGACCACCCTTCTGGTAATCCAGCAGACATCAGGGAGAGTCCTAAGGCCTCAAAGGCAAAAATATTTATTTATTTATTTATTTATTTATTTATTTATTTATTTATTTATTTAAGAGAGAGAGAATGGAAACAACTGTGCCTACAGGCCCTGCAAATGCACTCGAGATGCTTGCACTAGTTTGTGCACATGGCTGTATGTGGGTACTGGGCATTCGAAAGTTTGCAAGCAAGCACCTTTGACCACGCAGCCATTATTCCAGCCTTCTTCTCCCCCCATTTTTCTTTTTTATATCACCTGTGCATGTTTGGACACCTTAGTATCTCTTCCCGCCAGACACGTCCACAATTTTTCCTTTAAAATTTTACGTATTTATGTCGGTATGTCTGTATGTATGTATGTGCGTGTGTGTTCGTTTGTGTGTTTGTGTGTGTGACAGTGTGACAGAGAGGAAGATAATGGACACTACCGTTTGTGCACATGTCTGTATGTGGGTACTGGGGAATAGAACCTAGCTTTGCAGACAAGCACGTATTAAATACGGAGCCTTCCTCCTCTTTTTTTTCTTTTTCCTTTTTACTTAAACGTACATGAATGTTGGGTTTCCTAGGAGATCTCGCCCCAAGACACATACAGTACTTGTTCGTTAAAATTTTGTTTATTTTTTTATTTAGGTGTGTGTGTGTGTGTGTGTGTGTGTGTGTGTGTGTGACAGAGAGAAAGAGAGAGAGAGAAAGAGAGAGAGAGAAAGTATCAGATAGCATCCTTTTTTTTTGGTTTTTCGAGGTAGGGTCTCACTGTATCTGAGGCTGACCTGGAATTCACTCTGTAGTCTCAGGGTGGCCTCGAACTCATGGTGATCCTCCTACCTGTCTCCCAAGTGCTGGGATTAAAGGCGTACCCACCAGGCTCGACCCTTTAAACAAATTTATTTTTACTATTATTTATTTATTTGATAGAGAAAGAGGGAAAGAGAGGGAGAGAGAATGTGCAAACCAGGCCTCCCGCCACTGCAAATGAACACCAGATGCATGCACTCCCTTGTGCAGCTGGCTTACGTGGGTCCTGGGGAACCGAACCTGTGTCCTGTGGCTTTGCAGTCCAATGCCTTAACGGCCAAGTCATCTGTCCAGGCCCAGAAAGCACCCTTTTTTTCCAAGTTGAAGGGAGTCTTCAAAATGACTTCCCTTCCAACATTTTCTTTTCCAACAACTATCAGGCCATTTGTACCCCTACAACTCTATCTTCTTTTTTTAGCTTTTCAAGTTAGGGTCTCGCCCTATGGCCAGGCTTACCTGGAGTTCACTATGTAGTCTCAGGCTGGCATCGAACTACCTCTGCCTCCTGAGTGCTGGGATTAAAGGCGTGTGCCAGTAAAGCCAAAGGATCCCGGTTCGATTCCCCAGGACCCACGTTAGCCAGATGCACAAGGTGGCGCATAAGTCTGGAGTTCATTTGCAGTGGCTGGAGGCCCTGGCGCGCCCGTTCTCTCTTTCCAGCATGTGATGTAAGAAATCCCACAGGACTTCAAAGCATGTCCGTGATTCCACGACACATCTATCAGTGGTTCGCAAGAAGCGAGCAAGGCCTAGAAAACCAGCCTTTTTGGAGGCCCTGAAGCACACACACTCTCTCTGTCCATCTCTCTTTATGTCAAATAAATAAATCAATAAAAGCTGTTTGCAAGCTGGGCAATGTGCCACACGCCTTAATCCCAGCACTCAGGAGGCTGAGGTAGGAGGATGGCCGTGAGTTCAAGGCCACCGTGAGACTACAGAGTGAATTCCAGGTCAGCCTAGGCTAGAGGGAAACCCTATCTTGAAAAATCAAAAATAAATAAAAATAAATATATAAATAAATAAACAAAGCTGTTGGCAAGAGGGAGGGCATTCCTACAGGATGAGAGGGATAGTCTCCACATGACACACCTCGTGCTGTGGGCATCCCTGAAAACAGACGTCGTCAGACGTCCACTGAGCTCGGGATTCTGAGCCTTCCTTCCCCACATCTGCTGTGGGAAATACCTCGGCACCTCAAAGAATGTCTGTGATTCCAAGACACCTCTATCAGTGCTTTGCAAGAGGCGAGCAAGGCCTAGCAAACCGGCCTTTTCAGAAGAGGACAACTGTGTGCCGTCCGTGGCATGGGGCGGTGGGTTGGGGGTGGTGGGGATTCAAACCCGGGCTCCTTCGGCGTTGCATGCAGGAGGACAGACAGACAGACAAATAAGCGAGTGAGGGAGCGCCTGAGCTGCTCAGCCATGAGTGCAGCCGCTCCTTCCACCCCCTGAGCCCCTCCCTACACCCCCTGGAGTAACATGAAAATGATGTCCAAAGGAAGGCGGCCTCGATTTCCAGACCAGCCTGAAACCACAGAGTGGGTTCCAGGTCAGCCTGGCCTACAGCTATACGCGACCTCAAAAAACCATATTGATAATAACAATGATTTAAACAATAATAAATAATAAAATGAAATGAAAAATAAAATATAATGATAAGTAATTAAATAGAAAGTTAAATAAATAATAAAATTAAATTAAAAATAAAATAAAGTAATAAAGTAATGAATCATAAAATAAAAATATATACTAAAATTAAAAAGTTAAATAAAATGACAAAGTAATAATAAATAATGAAATAAATTTAAAAAAACAAAAAAAGGAAAATTGCAGTCGATTTTCATAGAAGGAGGAGAGGCGTGGCCGTGAGTTTGAGGCCAGCCTGAGATGACAAAGTGGATTCTGGGTGAGAATGGCCTAGAGCCACACCCTACCTCAATGGTAATCGTAATAATGATAATGATCATTATCATCATCATAAAATAAAATAATAAACAAATAAACTGGGGCTGGAGAGAGGATCAGCAGTTAAGGCACATGCCTACGAAGCATAAGGACCCAGGTTCGACTCTCCAGGACCTACGTAAGCCAGATGCACAAGGTGGCACATGCAGCAGCTGGAGGTCCTGGCATGTCCATTCCCTACTCTCTCTCTGCCCTTCTCTTTCCCTCTCTACTTCTCTCACTCTCTAATAAATAAATACCTAAAATATTTTAAAAATTATTTTCATTTATTTCCTTAGCAGACACACACGGAGGTTGTGCACTGGACAGGCCTTGTGTGTGTGTGTGTGTGTGTGTGTGTGAGAGAGAGAGAGAGAGAGAGAGGGAGGGAGGGAGAGAGCATACCAACGTATGATGTGTACTTACAACATTTCCTCTGAAAGAAAACGTTCCAGGGAAAGAGAATGCCAGGAGGGCCCAGGGAATCGCTGAGTGATAGAATTGGGGCTCCTGACAAGCATCTGAGTCATCTGCTCACATCTGTCTTGGACCTCAAGAACTGACTGAGGATTTCAGACACTCCAATGAGTTTTGAGCACCCTTTCTGCCTGAGGACCACCCTCCTGGTAATCTAGCAGACACTGGAGAGAGTCCTAAGTTCTCAAAGAAAAATTTTTATTTATTTATTTATTTATTTATTTATTTATTTATTTATTTATGAGAGTGAGAGAGAATGGAAACAATTGTGCCTACAGGCCCTGCAAATGCACTCGAGATGCTTGCACTAGTTGGTGCACATGGCTGTATGTGGGTACTGGGCAATCGAAAGTTTTCAAGCAAGCACCTTTCACCACTTAGCCATTATTCCAGCCTTCTCCTTTTTCCCCCGTTTTTCTTTTTTATTTCACCTGTGCATGTTTGGACACCTTAGTATCTCTTTCCACCAGACACGTCCCCAACTTTTCCTTTAAAATTTTATGTATTTATGTCTGTATGTATGCATGCATGTATGTGCGTGTGTGTGTGTGAGAGAGATAGAGACAGAGAGACAGAGAGAGAGAGACAGAGAGAGAGAGAGAGAGAGAGAGAGAGAGAGAGACAGAGAGTAAGAGAATGGACACTACTGTTTGTGCACATGTCTATATGTGGGTACTGGGGAATAGAACCTGGCTTTGCAGACAAGCACCTATTAAACACGGAGCCTTTTCTCCAGCCTTCCTCCTCTTTTTTTCTTTTTGCTTTTTACTTAAATGTACATGAATGTTGGGTGCCCTAGGAGATCTTGCCCCAAGACACATACACTACTTGTTCTTGAAATTTTGTTGTTTAATTTTTTATTTGTGTGTGTTTGGAGAGAGAGAGAGAGAGAGAGAGAGAGAGAGAAAGTACCACATAGCATCCTTTTTTTACGTGGTAGGGTCTCACTGTAGCTCAGGGTGACCTGGAATTCACTCTGTAGTCTCAGGGTGGACTCGAACTCGTGGTGATCCTCCTACCTGTCTCCCAAGTGCTGGGATTAAGGGCGTGCTCCACCAGGCCCGACCCTTAAAAATTTTTTTTACTATTATTTATTTTAACAGAGAAAGAGGAAAAGAGAGGGAGAGAGAATGAGCACACCAGGCTTCCCGCCACTTCAAATGAACACCAGATGCATGCAGTCCCTTGTGCAGCTGCCTAGCGTGGGTCCTGGGGAATCGAACCTGTGTCCTTGGGCTTTGCAGTCCAATGCCTCCTCCAACATTTTCGATTCCAACAACCATCAGGCCATTTGTAGCCCTGCAACTCTATCTTTTTTTGCTTTGCTTTGCGTTGCGAGGTAAGGTCTCGCCCTAGGCCAGACTGACCTGGAGTTCATTATGTAGTCTCAGGCTGGCATTGAATTCATAGCGATTCTCCTACCTTTGCCTCCTGAGTCCTGGGATTAAAGACATATGCCAGCAAAGCCAAAGGATCCCACTTCGATTCCCCAGGACCCATGTTAGCCAGATGCCCAAGGTTGTGCATAAGTGTGGAGTTCGTTTGCAGCAGCTGGAGGCCCTGGCATGTCCATTCCCTCCTCTCTCTCTCTCTGCCCCTCTCTGTCCCTGTCTATTTGCCTCTCTCTCTCACTCCCTAATCAATAAATACCTAAAATATTTAATAATTATTTTCATTTATTTACTTAGCAGACACACAGGGAGGTTGTGACAGGCCTTGAGCCAGGATGTCAGCCACATGGCCTTTTAAGATTTCTTTATTTGTATTTCTTTCCTTGATATTTACAGTTATTTACTCATTTATTATTTACATTTATTTATTGTTATTTAGATTTATTTATTATTTACATTTAGTTATTATTTGTAGTTATTTCTTTATTATTGATATTTATTTATTATTTATACTTGTGTAATATTTATACTTATTAATTTGTTATATTTATTTACTGTCTATTTTCATTTATGTAATATTATATTTATTAGTTTATTATATGTATTTATCATTTATATTATTCAAGATGTATACTTGTTAGTTTATTATATTTGTTTAATTTTTTATTATTTATATTCATTCATTTAGTATTTATCCTTATTTGTTTATTATATTTATTCATTTATCATAGGTATTCATTGGATTATGTATTTATTACTTATATTCATTTGTTTAATATTTATCCTTATTTGTTTCTTTGTCATATTTATATATTGATTTATTTATTCATTATTTATACTCATTTATTTAATATTTACACTGCTTTGTTTATCATACTTATTTATTAATTATATTTTTTGGTTTATTTCTTTATTATTAGTTGTCTTTTTTTCCTTTTTTAAATTGTATTTATTTTTTCTGACAAATTCTTTAATTGTAGACAATATCCCATGTTTTTCCTTCGCTCCCCTGACTGTCCCTTTTGAAACGTCACCCTACATCATATACCCTCCCCGTCAATCAGCCTCTCTATTTTGTATGTATGTATGTATGTATGTATGTATGTATGTATGTATGTATGTATGTGTGAGAGAGAGAGAGAGAGAGAGAGAGAGAGAATGGACACTACACGGCTTCCAGGCACTGCAACTGAAGTCCAGATGCATGCGAACTTTTGTGCACATGAATGTATGCGGGTACTGGAAAATGGAAGCTAGCATTGCAGGCAAGCACTTTTAACCATCGTGCTGTTTTTCCAGCACATGCTCACCTGGAAATCACAGGGATCCTCCTAAGTCTCTGGGCCCCTCCTGAGTGCTGGGACGACAGGTGTCTCACTCTAATTCAGGCTGACCTGGAATTCACTATGTAGTCTCAGGGTGGCCTAGAACTCATGGCAATACGCCTACCTCTGTCTCCCCAGTTCAGGGATGAAAGGATAACTAAAAGACAAACGACAACACAAAATCAAACAGAGCCACCAATGGCCAGGAAATTGTGCAGACGAGAGTGTGCAAAAACGAGAGGGGGTGGGGCAATATGCATAGGCACTGAATCCCTCAATTGAAGGCCTGCTCCTTCTAAAAGTGTAAGTAGTCCAAGAAATTGAACTCAAAGCTCCTGTAAGATTTTTCAGTCTCTCTACCTTAATCTTTGAAGCAGGCTCTCATCCTCTAACATCTGGCTTCCAACTCCTACACATCCTCGTCCGTCAGCCATATAAGATCATCTTAGCTGGGCTGGGAGTTCCCTAGGTAAACACACCCCTGGGGTCCTGTTCATTCATTTTTCAGACATCCCCATTACAGTAGCCTTGTAACGTCAGAGTGAAGGGATGAAGCCTAAGATATCGCTCAATTACAAAAAAAGGATTCCGAGCACCACCTGTCCACTGGCTCAGCCGTCCATTTTCTGTCGTCCAATTTGACGCTTTATTTGGAGACAGCAGATTCTCTGTTAGAGAATCTGGAACGTTCTGGGGAAAGAGAATGCCACAACGTCCCAGGGAATCGCTCTGTGATAGAATTGGGGCTCCTGACAAGCATCTGAGTCATCTGCTCACATCTGTCTGGGACCTCCAGAACTGACCGAGGATTTCAGACATTCGATATGAGTTTGGAGCACGCTCTCTGCCTGAGGACCACCCTTCTGGTAATCCAGCACACACTGGGGAGAGTTATAAGTTCTCAAAGGAAAAATATTTATTTATTTATTTATTCATTTATTTATGAGAGAGAGAATGGAAACAATTGTGCCTACAAGCCCTGCAAATGCACTCGAGATGCTTGCACAAGTTTGTGCACATGGCTGTATGTGGGTACTGGGCAATCGAATCTTTGCAAGCAAGCTCCTTTGTCCACGGAGCCATTATTCCAGCCTTCTCCTTCCCCCCCCGTGCTCCACCAGGCCCGACCCTTAAAAAATGGTTTTACTATTATTTATTTATTTGAGAGAGAAAAGTGAGGAGAGAGAGGGAGAGACCAGGCCTCCTGCCACTGCAAATGAACACCAGATGCATGCACTCCCTTTTGCAGCTGGCTAACTTGGGTCTTGGGGAAAGGAACCTGTGTTTTTGGCTTTGCAGTGCAATTCCTGAATGGCTAAGCCATCTGTTCATCCCCAGATAGCACCCTTTTTAACAATTTGAAAGGAGTCTTCAAAATGACTTCCAACATTTTCTTTTCCAACAAATATCATGCCATTTGTAGCCCTACATCTCTATCTTTCTTTTTTGCTGGGGGGTTCGATTTAGGGTGTCGCCATAGGCCAGGCTGCCCTGCAGTTCACTATGTAGTCTCAGGCTGGCATCGAAATCATGGTGATTCTCCTACCGCAGCCTCCTGGGTGCTGGGGTTAAAGGCGTGCACGAGGAACGCCAAAGGATCCCAGTTCGATTCCCCAGGACCCACGTTAGCCTGATGCACAAGGTGGTGCATGAGTTTGCAGTCTGTTTGCAGTGGCTGGAGGTGCTCGGGCACCCATTCTCACGTAGCATGTGATGTAAGAAATCCCTCAGGACTTCAAAGCCTGTCTGTGATTCCATGACACATCTATCAGTGGTTTGCAAGAAGTGAGCAAGGCCTAGAAAACCGGCCTTTTTTAGGCCCTGAAGCACGCATTCTCTCTCTCTCTTTCTCTGTCAAATAAATAAATCAATAAAAGCTGTTTGCAAGCCGGGCAATGTGCTGCATGCTTTAATCCCAGCACTCAGGAGGCCGAGGTAGGAGGATGGCTGTGAGTTCAAGGCCACCCTGAGACTACAGAGTGAATTCCAAGTCAGCCTGTGCTAGAGGCAAACCCTATCTTGAAAAACCAAACACAAATAAAAATAAATAAATAAGTAAACAACGCTGTTTTCAAGAGGGAGGGCATTCCTACAGGATGAGTGGGACAATCTCCACATGACAGACGTGGTGCTGTGGGCACCTGTGAAAACAGACGTCTCCAGAGGGCCACTGAGCTTGGCATTCCGAGCCTTCCTTCCCCGCATCTGCTGTGGGAAATCCCTTGGCATCTCAAAGCGCTTCTGTGATTCCAAGACACATCTATCGGTGCTTTGCAAGAGGCGAGCAAGGCTTAGCAATCCGGCCTTTTCGGAAGAGGACAACCCGTGTCCCGTCCATGGCAAGTCTGAAATCGTTAAGTCACAAGACACCGACAGCTAGGACAGCACACGAGTGGAAAGCACACCATGTCATCCTTTCTGATGGAGAACTCCACGTGACATGACAGTATCCTACATGAAGCCAAAACATGATTACACATTTGGTGGTGAATGGGAATATGGTGGCAGAAATGAGGTACTGGAAGGTTTATTTTATTTTATTTTATTTTTTATTTTTTGTTTTTCTTTTTAAATATTATTTATTATTATTTATTTATTTGAGACAGGGAAAGAGGTAGAATGTGTGTGTGTGTGAGAGAGAGAGCAAAAATACACAAGGTGGGGCATGTGTCTGGAGTTCATCTGCAGCAGCTGGAAACCCTCTTGCCCCCATTTTCAATCTCTCACTCCTTCTGTCTCTCTTATAAATAATAAAAAATAATAAAATCATCATAATAAAATAAATAAAATGTATTAAGAGTTGTTCTCACGCCTTTCATCCCAGCAGCTCTGAAGAGGGAGGCTTAGAGGGAGTAGGGTTGTGGCTGTGAGTTTGAGGCCAGCCTGAGATGACAGAGTGAATTCCAGCTCAGCCTGGGCTAGAGCCAGACTCTACCTAAAAAAAAAAAAAAAAAGAAAACCAAAGAAATAAATGTAACATCTACCTTAAGTATGGTGTCATGTAGCTAACAGCAGGAGGAGGTGTGTGTGTGTATATATATATATATATATATATATATATATATATATATATATATATATATATATATATACACATGCATACACATACATACATATATAATATGTATAATACATATTCATTTGATATATTATATATTATGTATTATACATAATATATACAAATATAAGTACATATTTAAATTCATATGTAAACTTATATGTACATATGTAAATTTACATATGAATATATATTTAAACTTATACATACATTATATACATAAGTATATATGATATATATTTACATATATATTATGTACAATATATTGTTTTATGTGTTATATATTATTATATATTATATATACTACATAATATATACATATACAAATATATACACACTTATATGTGAATATGTAAATTACATATGTGTCATAATAGGATTAGGGTCAAGGTTATATGTAAATTTATATACATAAATACATATATGCATAATTTTTTTTTTGGTTTTCAAGGTAGGGTCTGGATCTAACCCAGGCTGACCCATAAATCACTCTGGCTTCTCAGGGTTGCCTTGAACTCACGGCCACGACCATTCTACCTCTGCCTGCCCAGTGTGGCGGGGATGAAATGAGTACCACCATGCCCAAGTGATTATTGCTGCTATCATTGTTATTATTATTGTTATTATTATTATTATTATTTGGTTTTCCTTATTATCATTACTGTTACTACTACTATTGTTATTATTGTTTTGTGTTCATCATTATTGCTATTATTCGGTTTTAATTATTATTATTTCTTTTCATTATCATTATAGTATTATTTGTATCATTATTATTACTATTATCATTTGGTTTTCCTAACTACTACTACCACTACCACTACTTCTATTTTCCTTTTTCTTCTTCTTATTATTACGACTATTAGGTTTTCCTTATTATTACTATTGCTATTACTATTATTTGGTTTTCATTGTTAGAACTATTATTAATATTGTTATTATTTGGTTTTCCTTATTATTACTACTACTACTATTATCTCATCATTGTTACCAATATTATTACTATTATTAGGTTTTCTTTATTATTATTAATAATAATAAAAATAATAATAATATTTTTTCCTGAGTTGGTGTGTGGCTGCAGCAGCGCAGGCTGACTTGGAACTCAGGCGCCGTCCTTGTCCTCCTGACCTCCATTCTGTTCTGGGTCCAGTGCCAGGTCCAGGTCCAGGCACACCATGGGCATCACCCTCGGTGGCCGTGGCTTTGTGCATGTGGGGGTGGGGGGCGGTGGGTTGGGGGTGGTGGGGATTCAAACCCGGCCTCCTTTGGCTTCACATGCAGGCAGACAGACAGACAGACAAATGAGTGAGTGAGGGAGCGCCTGAGCTGCTAAGCCATGAGTGCAGCCGCTCCTTCAAACCCCTGAGCCGCTCCTTACACCTCCTGGAGTAATATAAAAATGATGTCCAATGGAAGGCGGCCTCGAGTTCCAGACCAGCCTGAATCCACAGAGTGGGTTCTGGGTCAGCCTGGCCTACAGCTACACCCGACTCAAAAAAACATATTAATAATAATAACAATAATTTTAAAATAACAAAAAATAAAATTTAAAAATAAAATAAAATGATAAGTAATAAAATAGAGAGTTAAATAAATAATAAAATTAAATAAAATTAAATTAAAAGTAAAATAAAGTAATAAAATAATGAATAAGATAATAAAATAATATAGTAAAATAAAAAAATTAAATAAATTAAATTAAATAACAAATTAATAATATTAATAATAAATGCCACAGAGGTGGTCTGTGCAGGGATTAAGGTTAGTTCTACACAGTTCGGCTTTGAATCTGACCATCCCATCTCTCCACAATCGGAAGTTCTATCCTAAGAAGTGTACCTGCTGCTGTTTCTTGGGAAATTTGGTTTACAAAGGCAATGGGTGCAAAGAGGACATCTAGGGAGGGAAAGATGTCTCAGTGGGTAAGCGTTTGGCTGTGAACACTAAGAACCCCAGTTTGAAGCTCGATTCCCCAGGACCCACGTAATCCAGATGCACAAATTGGAGCACGCTTCTGGAGGTCGTTTGCAGTGGCTGCAGACACAGGTGGCCAATCCTGCCTGTCTCTCTCTCTCTCTCTCTCTCTCTCTCTCTCTCTCTCTCTCTCTCAGGCACTCATATAATTCTTAAACAAGTAATAATTTTAAAAAAAGGAAGACTGGGGATGGAAGATGGCTCAGCGATTAGGGTACATGCTTGCAGAGCCTGAGAACCTGAGAAAAATTCCCCAGTATGCAAGCAAAGTCAGATACACAGCCTGGGAGAAGAGAGCGAGTTACAGGTCAGCCTAGGCTGTCCCCAAACTCACTGATATCCTCCTGCCTCTGCCACTGATAGATTAAAGGTGTGCACTGCCACATTGGTCCATTGGAGATCTGAAATCTGTGTTGTGGCTGACTCCAAATAAGAGCTCTGCGAGATAAGGAACATGGGGTCTCGCTCCTTCCAGAGGGTTCTGCAGTGTTGCAACCCACTCTGGCTAAGGTTCTCTTTGCTGATTAATTCCCATCATCTTTGCACACTCATTCTAACAATAGTTGACACTTCAGAATGTAGGAAGGCTTTTCTAGATCTGAGATGGAAATTCAATGTCAGTCTTTTTTTTTTTTCATTTTGACTAAATCAAAACAACTGCAAGCAAAGAACTATAGTTCACTACAGAAAATAACAGTAACACAGGCTTCTGGCTTGACAGGCATATAGTGAGGCTGAAGAAGGTAGGATCTTACTATGTGCCTCTTAATTATACGTATTCTTTTTTATAAAAAATATATTATAGGGGGCTGGAGAGATGGCTTAGTGGTTAACTGCTTGCCTGTGAAGCCTAAGGACCCTGGTTCATGGCTCAATTCCCCAGCACCCACGTAAGCCAGACACACAAGGTGGTGCATGCATCCGGAGTTCTTTTGCAGTGGCTGGAGGCCCTGGCCCACCCATTCCCTATCTATCTGCTTCTTTCTCTCAGTCACTCTCTAATAAATAAATTAAAATGATTATATATATTTTAGCCGGGCACGGTGGCACACGCCTTTAATTCCAGCACTCAGAACGCAGACGTAAGAGGATATTTGTGAGTTCAAGGCCACCCTGAGACTACAGAGTGAATTCCAGGTCAGCTTGAGCTAGAGTGAGACCCTACCTCGAAAAACAAAACATATACATATACATATACATATACATATACATATACATATACATATACATAAATATATCTGTAGTCCGAGGGTGGCTTTGAGCTCCTGATGATCCTCCTGCCTCTGCCTCCTGAGTGCTGGCATTAAGGCCGCATGACACCACGCCACCCTAAAAAATATATTTTTTATTTATTTGCATGCAAAGAGTTACAAAGACAGAGAAGGAGAGAGAGAGACTGAATGGGAGCACCAGGGCCTTCCGTCACTGCAAAGGAACTCCAAATGCCTGTGCCACTCTGTGCATCTGGCTTACATGGGTACTGGGGAATCAATCCCAGGTTGTTAGGCTTTGCAGCAAGCACATGAACCGCTGAGCCATTTCTTCAGCCCTATATTCATTCTTTTTTGCATTACCAGGGAGTCCAGGGGGTTCCTTTCGTGAGGCAAGTCCATTCCACTGAACTATGCCCCCCCAGTTCCCAGTGCCAAAATAATTGCTATAGAAACTTCTAGATCCAAATATGATTGATACATCATCGTTAACAATTCCTTACTACCTGGAAATCATTCACTGTAATGCTTAAAGTACCAAGACCCTGTGATGTTGGGGAGGTCGAAGGCTGTGTTTATAAGGATAGTAAAAAGCTACTACATGGGGTTGTGTGTGCTTTTGTTGTTGTTGTTTTTTAATTTTATTTTCCAAGTAGGGTTCCACTGTAGCCCAGATTGTCTTGGAACATACTATGTAGCCCCACACTGGACTTGAACTCACAGTGATCCTCCCACTTCAACCTCCCGAGTGCTGGCATTAAAGGTGTGTAACACCACATCCAACTGCCATACAGTGTTTTTTTTTAATATGGAACTCTCTCTGTCTCTGATAGATACACTTTTTTTTATGGTTTTTTGAGGTAGGGTCTCACGGTAGCCCAGGCTGATCTGGAATTCACTAGGAAAAAAAGATGGAAATGCTTATTTCCCAGATTTGACCATTACACATTGTACACTCACTGAATTATGACACTATATCCCATAATTTTTTACAATTAAGTTAATTTGAAAAATTGAAAATAAGTAGAGACAGATGGCAACTGTGCTAATGGTACAGATGAGTAACAAATCCCTACAAGCACTTCTAGTACTGGTCTTTGTGTCTTAGAGCTGATTTGAGAGAGACAGAGATCTCATTAGTTCTTTCAGAGACAAAGGTGGAAAATATTTGCTTATATAGTCAAGGAATAATTTTGTTTCCTACAACCACAAAGCCAGAGACCATTTTGTGATATGTATAACCCAATGGCACTGTATGAAGACTTTCCATTGAATTTTTGATTTTATATTAGACATGTTAACTTCAAATGGTACATTAGTTAAGATAAAATGTTCAAAGGAAAATAACTTGCCTTTCCAAACCAACCTATTTCCATACAAACCAATATTTATCTCCTCACCGAAATCTGAACTTCAGGCTTCAGCCCCCTCCCCCACAGACATGTTCCACTGCACCATGGGGCTTTATTTACAAAACAGAAATTCAGAGATCAAATTATTCGGGAAAGGGAGGTGGTTCAGTTGGTACAGTGTTGCTGCACAAGCATGTCGACCTAAGTTCAGCTCCCCAGCACCCACGTAAAAGCCAGGCACAGGGGCACATACTGGCCATCTTGGCACCAAGGAGATAGAGGCAGGGGGACTCCTGAGATTCTCTGGCTAGCTAGTCTAGCTGAATTGGGCGAGCTCCTGGCTCAATTAGAGACCCTGTCTCACAAAATGAGGTAGAGGACTGGAGAGATGGCTTTGCTATTAAGGGACTTGCCTGCAAAGCCAAAGGACCCAGGTTTGATCCCCCAGGACCTGGAGTTTGTTTTCAGCGGCTAGAAGCCTTGACATGCCTATTTTCTCTCTCTCTCTCTCTCTCTCTCTCTCTCTCTCTCTCTCTCTCTCGACATTCCTATTTCTCTCTCTCTCTTTCTCTCAAATAACTAAATAAAAATAAAGATGAACACTTACGAAAACAAGGTAGAACAGCTGAGGAAGACACATGATGTCAAGTGGTAGCCCCTACATGTGTGTGCCCACATTCTCATATATACTGTCACACACCTGTGCACCTCCCACAAAAACATGCACACATACATATATGCACACCACATATGCCAGGCACAAATACATGTGCAAAAATATGAAATTATTAAGAATTGTAGGAAGAAGACAAACACCAACCACCTGACACAGAAATGTAATTCGTGTTTGTGGCACAGATGCCCACTCCTGTGAGGCCAGCCCAGTGCAGTCTCTGGGTCTTGCATATATGAACAGTGCTTCAGATTGAAATAGTAAATCTTTTAAAATGTTTTATATATTTATTTTGAGAGAGAGAGAGAGAGAGAGAGAGAAATAGGCAGGGAGGGAGAGAGAGAGAGAGAGCGAGAGGGAGAGAGTGAGCTCTAACTACTAAGCCATATCTCCAGCACAAATCCTTTAAAATAAACCAGTTGGGGTGGCTCATGCATAATATTGTACCATACAGGAAGTTTTGGCAGAAGTGTTTCCTGTTCAAGGAAAGCTTGAGATACACAGTGAGCTCCAGGCCAACTTGGCATCAAAGTGAGATCCCTGTATCAAAAAAAAAAAAAAAAAAAAAAAAACAGCCAGGCGTGGTGATGATGCATGCCTTTAATCACAGCACTTGGGAGACAGAGATAGGAGGATTGGCATGAGTTAATTCCGGGAGTTAATAGTTAATTCCAGGTCAGCCTGGACCAGAGTGAAACCCTACTTCGAAAAACAACAAAAAAAAAAAAAAAAAAAAAAAAAAAAAACACCAGGCATGGTGGCCTAGGCCTTTAAGCCCAGCACTCGGGAGGCAGACATAGGAGGATCGCTGTTAGTTCAAGGCCACTCTGAGACTACATAGTGAATTCCAGGTCAGCCTGAGCTACAGTGAGACCCTACCTTGGAAAAAAAAGAAGAAGAAGAAAGAAAGAAAGAAAGAAAAAGAAAAAGAAAGAAATGAATGAAAATGGTGTTGACAAGAATGCTGGCAGTGAACAGGGTTTGAGATACAGGGTGATGAATGGCCCTTTGTGGTAGTGATTGTCTCTCATTTCTCCTTCCCATCTTGGCCCTGAAAAGCAAAAGTACTCCACACTTTCCACCATGTCTGCCAAGTGTCTTTCTAGGTATCTGGCTTTGGAGTGAATTTAGGGAAAAAGAGAGAGAAAAACTTTTATTGGCAGCTTGAGGAATTGATTTCTATTCTCTCTCTCTCCATACATATATATGAAGTGCTACATACTTTGTATGGTTGCATCATGTGTTGGTACCGTGATTTCCTTCCCTCCCTGCCCCCATTCCACTCAGGCCTTCCTCAGTGGTATTGCTGGTGTTCACCATGGGGTTGTGTGTTATGAGTTGTGAGAACAGCAGTCATTCATTGTGTGTGGTGGGAACAATGCCTCCGGATATTACCTCCCACCAAGTGGCTCTTACAATCTTTCCACCCATCCTCTTCTGCAAAATTTTTAAGCTGCTAAGAGCTAAACACTAAAGTACACTTAAAATACACCCACCAAGGCTCACGGAATAACCCCTTTAAGGCTACTTCCTAGGCAGTTTGCAATGCAATTTTCTATACATTTATATATATTTGATAGTCTTTTGTAAAATCAAACTATATCTACTTATAAAAACAAAATCTTGAACTGGGCATGGTGACACACGTTTATTCCCTGCACTCTACAGGTAGAGGTATGAAGACTGCAGCAAGTTTGAGACCACCCTGAGAATACATAGTGAATTCCAGGTCAGGCTGGGCTACAGGGAGACCGTACCTTGAAAAACAAACAAACAAACAAACAAACAAACAAACAAACAAGCAAATCCCCGGGAACTGTAAATAAAGAATATCACCACGATTGTTGAAAGCTCTAGTGAGCAGTGCTATCTAGACAGCCAGGCCTTACAATGTTATACATTTGCAATTAATCAGTCAAAATTTAAAAAACAAAATAAAATCATTGAACATGGTGATGTAGACCTTTACTCAAAAAGAGGTAGGAGGATGATGTCAGTTTGAGGCCAGTTTGAGAGTAAAAAGTGAATTTCAAGGCAGCCTGGGCTATAGCAAGACCCTACCTCAAAAAAAGTAATAAAATCTTAACTTTACCACTATGATTATAATTAAATGTCAATATACTTAAAAATGGTTAACTTGGTCCCATGTTATTTACTCAATTGTGGCCTATATTGTTAATCAATCCACCTGATAAAACATTCCTTGGAGTTTTTATGAAGAAATAGGTGAAACTGTTCTTGAAAAACAGGTACTGTGGATATATCATGAATTAACAGGATCTTGAAAGCTCCAGAAAATGTTGTTAAAGACAAGAAATATTAAATATCCTGATACAATTAGTGAATATTGTATAAATGTACTGAAATAGCGCATGTTGGGCACTATGCAAAAGATTCTGGCCTAGAGGAAAAATGGATAAAACTAAAGTTTCAAGCACTGTCTCTAACTTCCTGCTGAGCATGACACAGCACCTTGCATGGCTGATGCAGTCCTACCTTCCCTGCACCATCCCCACACCCTCCCAATGTTCGTTGGAGGGTTCCACGCATGGTTTCCTTGTGAACAGCTCATGTCTCCATAGCGTTCCTCCTAAACAATACTCTCCTGACTAGAACAGCCCATGTCTCCATAGTGTCCCTCACAAACAATTCTCTCCCGATTAGCACGCCACTGCTGACCTTTACACCTATTGGCTCCCCTGTTGCTACCAGGAAAAGTTTCTTTGGAAAGTCCCTTTCTATTCTTTGGCATTTTCCTATATATACCTGTCTTGATATACAATAAACGAGATCCTGCTTTGACAGCCTCCAGACTCGGTGTGGTGTTTAGTTCCTCTGGCGCCTAGGAGGAAGGGCTGAGTCGTTGACACTCATCATCCCATTCAGCCCCGGAGAGGGACCGGCTGGACCAGTCCCCCTTCACTACGGCCTCTACCTGTCGGAGGGTCCGACAGCGCAAAGTACACGAAAAATGGTTATATTAATCAAAAATTATTTACAGAGTCTTTAAAAACATGGAAATGCTTATTTCCCTGATTTGATCACTACACACTGTACACTCACTGAATTATGACACTGTATTCCATGCTTTTAAAAAAATTTTTTTAATATTTATTTTTATTTTGGAGAGAGACACAGACATACACAGAGAGATAGGGAGAGGAAGACAGAGAATGGGAGCGCCAGCAGCCTCTCAGCTGCTGTGAACTAAATCCAGATGTGTGCGCCCCCTTGTGGGCAAGTGTGGCATTGCACCCTTGCGTCACTTTGCATCTGGCTAAACGTGGGACCTGGAGATTGGAACTGGCATTCTTAGGCTTAGGAGGCAGGCACCTTAACCGCTAAGCCATCTCTCTAGCCCCATAATTTTTTACAATTAAAATAATTTTTAAGCAGGGCGTGGTGGTGCTCGCCTTTAATCCCAGCACTCTGGAGGCAGAGGTAGGAGGATCGCCATGAGTTCAAGGCCACCCTGAGACTACATGGTTAATTCCAGGCCAGCCTGGGCCAGAGTGAGACCCTACCTCGAAAAACCAAAAAAAATAATAATTTGAAAAATTAAAAAGAAGTAGAGACAGATGGTAACTGTGCTCATTGAACAGATGAGCAACAAATCCCTAAAAGCACTTCTACTATGGATCTTTGTGTCATAGAGCAGATTTGAGAGAGAGAGAGATCTCATTAGTTCTTTTAGGGATAAAGGTAGAAAAAATTTGTTTACACAGTTAAGAAATAGCTTTGTTTCCTACAACCACAAAGCCAGAAGATCATTTTATGATATGTATAACCCAAAGTCACTGTATGAAAACTTTTCAGTGATTTTTTGATTTTATATTAGACATGTTAACTTCAAGTGATTAATTAATCTTGCCTTTCCAAACCAACCTATTTCCATACAAACCAACAATCGTCTCCTCACCAAATTCTGACCCAAAAACACAGACAGCACATTTTATTTCATAGCAGATGAAAAACAGAATAGTAAAAGCATGCACACAAAGACTTACCGAGGTGTACAAGAGTCCCTCACTGTTCACTGCCAAATACAGCTTGGTTTGAACTCCTTCAATAGCCACCACTCGAAGACCCACAGGGATGCGTTAAATAGAGCTGAAAATTCATAGAAAGTGAAAAGGTTACACTTCTTGATTTCATAGTTTTCCAATGTGTTCCACGGGAGAATCTGGCTCCCTAAAGGTAGTATGGACTGGACAAGTATATAAATAGACATGTAGCTACATAAAAACTAAAGCCTCATTCTACCTTCTAGTGTACTGACTCATGGTTTCCATTACAGTCATTTAACTGGGGCTATAAGTACATATTCTCAAACACTCCAGGTACAATGGAAGACTCTAGACTCAGTACCCTAGTTTATAGAATCAGAATGAGGAATATTAATGCTTCGTGAGTGACCTGCCACCAGGAATTGTTTTGCACATTAAATACCATCATCCTTTATAAAACTAAACTATTTTAAATGAATTTTTTTCTTAAATTTATTTACTTGAGACAGAGAGAGAGAAAGAGAGAGAGGGAGAGAGAGAGAATGGGCATGTCAGTGGCTTCAGCTGCAGCAAACGAACTCCAGATGCATGTGACACCTCGTGCATCCGGCTTCCACGGGTACTAGGGAATAGATCCTCTGACCATTGGCTTTGTAGGCAAGTACCTTAACCACTAAGCCATCTCTCCAGTCAAAAGCTAAGCTTTAAAATGCTTCCCTAGGTAGCTGGCCAAATTTACACAGCCAAGGTCAAAGATATCAGTCAGTTGGGAAGTGATTCCTATATTCTTAGAAGAGACATTATTGGTCCAATATCTTCATGTAAATAATCCATATAATTTCCAATCTAACCCCCTTCCCAACATATCTAGACCTTGCAATGATAAGTCATATTCTAGCAGAGAAGATTTTATTAAAGAACAGAAATTTTCCAAGTCACTCTTGAGAGGGGTCCTAGCTTTTAGTCTTGCAGAACAAAGATTAAATCAAGAAAAACAAGGAGGCAAGTTTTGTGGTGCATGCCTTTAATCCCAGCTCTTGAAACACTGAGGCAGGAGGTTCATCATGAGTTTGAGGTCAGCCTGGGGCTACAGAGTGAGTTCCAGGATACCCCACACTAGAGTAAGACACTGACTCAAAAAGAAGGTGTATTTTGTCAATTATTTTCCTGCAAAAGAGTTACAAGTTGGAATCCAAATGGTGCCAATGAGGCCTTCATCTCTTCATTGGAAGGTCTGACTGCATGAAACTTACACCCAAGCTCTCCTCACAACCACACACCACTCACTGGACACAACCAGTGGGTGTGCTCACACTACTAGCTGTATACTCCCTCCCACACCATGAACAAAAGAAGACAGTACATTTTTAGACCATAGGGCTTATCACAAACATCTTTTGAAAATAGCATGTGCACCTTTCTCTCAGGAGTCATGGACCAAGGGTAATGATTTTTGTCTTGTTTTCTAAGTTTACTGAGGATGATACATTGGTCCATTATTTCCATGAACAAAAATATAAAGATGTCAGTGCATGCTTAAGAAGACTGTTTTCGGGATCACTCGTTTCTGTGTGAATATATTCTCTGCAGTAGATAGAATAACATGGATGCAAAATATTATGAGGGAGGAAGAACTCCTTCCTGAGCCTACAGTGTATCTTTCCCTTAAAATTAAGGTACTTAACAAAGAGAAGCTAGGACATACTGTACAGTTCAAAGTACAAGTGTTCCTACCACAAGCCACTGGTGGCGCCTTGTTCAATACTTGTCATATTAAAATCTGTGCCCTTTTGTTACGTGACATAAAGGAAACTAATTTCACAGATTGCAAGACAGAATTCTGTGCTACATCTGACAATGCAATGTACAGGAATGAACCCTGCATTCGGCTGGCTTGGTATTCATATGTTCTTTTGAGTAAATGCAGGAAACAGAATTGCCCACAAATGAACAAATGTGTTGCACCATTTCACCTGATTTCTGAGGCCAACTTGGATGCTGTTCTACCCTGAGCTGCCACTATGATGGAACGCTTTCTTTAAAGGGTCCCTCGACCTTCTTTTCTAATGCTATCAGAACTGATGTAGATGCAAAATCAATTGTATGACTTATTCCCAATGCACTGGTCCTCTCCACCTGCCTGACCTCCCAACCATTTCAGTCTCAGCAACAAAGAAACTCTCGGGTTTGTGAACCCAGTAGAGCAGAACCACCTGAGCCTTCCCATGTCTTCCCTTCACAGAGATGCCACTACTGCTCCTCTGTCCCTTATCCCCAGGCTTGAACTGCTTCATCAGAATGATGGATGCCTGTCTGCAAAGCTGGGTGGAGATTTACAGAATGATGCCAAGAGTTCTGAAATCCCCTGCCTTTGCAAATTCAGCTTTCCCAAAAGTAAAGGACAACTCAGATTCATAGGGGTGAAAACTCCTGCTTTGTCTGTCTGGAACACCATGACAGTTTACCTGGCCTTGTTCATCACTACAGTCCCACCACTTGGTATAGAACTCATACAGTCTATGCTTTAGTCAAAATCCACTGACAGTGACTGATGAATGACAGATGTGTACTGACTCTGAGGAAGGAGGTGTTTCCCAGCTCAGAATGTGCAATAGGTTAATTTCTGGGAACCAGGAAATGATGCGATCCCATTGAAGGAAGGGTCACATGAAGCTTTGACCAGGGTCAGATATTCAAGTGAGCCCATGTTCACTTGGGCCTACTACCAAGGGTCCTTGTTTTCCAACTCATTTTGGAACCCTGACCTAGAGTATATATATGTATGTATATTACTAAAGATGGGCAAAGTTTTGATTCAAGAAAGGAACAGACTTTAAAAGGAATTAGAGGATTTTGAGGAGACAAGGAGAAATTTCTCATGTTCTTTTTCTTGCAAGTTAAATCAGGTTAACATTATACGTGTCCATATTTTAGCTATTTTCTAATATTGAAAATAATTCTTTGGAACTACATAACACTTTCAGGATTGACAAAGCTCTTAAGAAACTTGTCTTATGTGAAGTGCATGACAACAGGTGAGAGAGCCAGAGTAGATATTGACAGGCTCCATTATACAAACCAGAAAACATTCTCATCAACTTGCTTAACACCATGAAATTAATTGATTTATTAATCTGTATAGAATTACCTCCAAAGAGAAAGTGAGGTGGCTTAAAATTTTTTTTTTAAATCAGAGTCACTGAAAACACAAGGACAAGAACATTGGAATAAACGAGTAAGGGTCCATAGAAGATGCCAGTAGAGTTTCAAACCAAGGTTTCTTACCCCTCCTCTCACTCCCTTTCATCTCTATTAGGCTGCCACGGAAACTGTGTGATCCGCGGAGTGTTGACTGACAGTTTTGTTGGCATTCAAAAAATAAAAATACACAATGTCAGCCAAAGCAGTAATTTTGACTGCATACAGCATGTTGCCCAGCATCTATTGAAATAATATTCCATGAAACGTAAGCACTGCAACATCTAATCCAAACATGAATTCCTGTAATTATCCTGCTTGGACTAGAAACTTAATCAATGAATAGACAGAGGCGAGTTGAAATGAGCAGAGTGAACAATGAAAATTGGTCCATGAAATGTCAAGAGATTGTTTTGCAGAGTTGCATAGAAGTCATAAAAGAGGTGGCTGTTTCTGAGGTAAACTAATTCACTTGTGATCACAAAACATTTTACAGATGTCCACCTGTTCCTGTATTTTGATGAGAGTTTAAACAACGACATGGCTTTATCTGTTTTTTTTTTTTTTTAGACACACATTTAACATCGATTAACTACTTAAAGCTTCTGATTTAGTTTGTATTTGCAATATCTTTATGTGTGCCAAAAGTACTTTCCTCTGCTTGCCACCTCAAAAGAACAGTATTTGATAAATCCTCTTCCCTTTGCATGCCACATATTCTCTCAAGTGTTCTCATGGTATCAGCAATCACCATGAGATAACACCTAAGTGTTTTTTGTCATTTACTTTCTTTTCATAAACCATAGGTAAATATTTTCCTGTCTATTGCCAATTGTTTCCAGTTATCACCTTCATCAAAATCTGCCTCTTTCTTTCTTTCTTTCTTTCTTTCTTTCTTTCTTTCTTTCTCTTTTTTCTTTCTTTCTTTCTTTCTTTTTTTTTTTTTTGGTTTTTCGAGGTATAATCTCACTCTGGCCCAGGCTGACCTGGAATTAACTATGTAGTCTCAGGGTGGCCTCGAACTCTCAGTGATCCTCCTACCTCTGCCTCCACGCCCCGCTCCCCTTTTCTATTTTATTTCTATTTGGTTAATAGCTTTACCATCTAAATGCCAAAGGTCAAGTTGCCTGTGTCTTTTTAGACACCCAATGTCCCTTTGAGCACTATTGCAAAAATTTGGTCTACCTGGAAGCACTTTATATCTATCCATGCAGTGAATGCTGATACATATCATCATATGTATCCTGCTTCCCTTCTAAATGAAATCAGCTGAGACATCATAATTATTTTACTTATAAAATCAATCAATTCTTTTATTGATCTTCTTTTAGCCACTTCCATTGCAATGACTGTAAGAAAGGTGCTGGAGCCCCCAGGCAGATTCAAACAGTACCTGAGTGGTGAGTGAGGATTAAGGAAAAATAAGGACAAGAGAGACAAAAGATAACTTGGGAGGGCTGTCTGTCAAAGAAGGACATACATGGATAGTACATATTGGAACATACAGGACCTGTGCCAGGTTTGGATTACAAGTGGGCAGAAGTAATACTCCAGCATTAAACTCTATAGCAGAGGACTACCTCTTTATAAGAGGGAAGGTGAAAGTTAAATGGTGTTAACATTATAAGTGTCCATATTTTACCTATTTTCTAATATTGAAAATAATTCTTTGGAACTACACAACACTTTCAGGATTGACAAAGCTCTTAAGAAACTTGTCTTATATGATGTGCATGAGAACAGGTGAGAGAGCCAGAGTAGATACTGTCAGGCTCCATTTTACAAACCAGAAAACATTCTCATCAACTTGCTTAACACCATGCAGTTAATTAATTTATTAATCTGTACAGAATGACCTCCAAAGAGAAAGTGAGATGGCTTACAAAAAAATTTTTTTGAACTCAGAGTCACTGAAACACAAGGACAAGAACATTGGAATAAAGGAGTAAGGGTCCATAGAGGATGCCAGTAGAGTTTCCAACCAAGGTTTCTGATGCCTCCTCTCACTCCCTTTCATCTCTATCAGGCTGCCACAGAAACTGTGTGATCCACTGAGTGATGACTCACAGTTTTGTTGTCATTCAAAAAATAAAAATACACAATGCCAGCCAAAGTAGTAATTTTGACTGCATACAGCATGTTTTCCAGCATCTATTGAAATAATATTCCATGATAGATAAGCACTGAAACACCTAATCCAAACATGAAATCCTGTAATTATCCTGCTTCGACTAGAAACTTAACCAATCAATAGACAGAGGTGAGTTGAAACGAGGAGAGTCCACAAAGAAAATTGGTCCATAAAATGTCACAGGCCTGAGATTGTTTTTCAGATTTGCATAGAGGTCATGAAAGAGGTGGCTGTGTCTGAGGTAAACTAATTCACTTGTGATCACAAAACATTTTACAGATGTCCACCTGTTCCTGTATTTTGATGAGAGTTTAAACAACGACATGGCTTTATTTGTTTTTTTCCTAGACACATGTGACATATATTAACTGCATAAAGCTTCTGATTTAGTTTGTATTTGCAATATCTTTATGTGTGCCAAAAGTACTTTCCTCTGCTTGCCACCTCAAAAGAACAGTATTTGATAAATCCTCTTCCTTTTGCATGCCACATATTCTCTCAAGTGTTCTCATGGTATCAGCAATCACCATGACACCTAAGTGTTTTTTGTTATTTACTTTCTTTTCATAAACCATAGGTAAATCTTTTCATGTCTATTACCAACTGTTTCTAGTCATCACCTTCATCAAATCTGCCCTTTTCTATTTTATTTCTATTTGGTTAATAGTTTTACCACATAAATGCCAAAGGTCAACTCGCCAGTCTCTTTTGAGACACCCAATGTCCCTTTGAGCACTACTGCACAAATTTGTTCTACCTGGAAGCACTTTATATCTATCTATGCAGTGAATGTTAACACATATGATGGTCCTGCTTCCCTTCCAAATGAAATCAGCCAACACATCATAATTATTTTACTTATAAGATCAATCAATTCTTTTACTGATCTTTTTTTAGCCACTTCCATTGCAATGGCTGTAAGGAAGGCCATTAGATATTTTTCCTGTCCTATTTTATCTCTATGCATGGTGCATAGCATTTTCTAAAGTTTCATAGATTTATGGAAGATAATGATGCATATTTTATTGCCTTCTCTTGATGAATTCACGAGATTTCATTAAGCATTGTAGGGTCAGCAACATCAATTGCTCAAGTTATTAATGTGGAACACTGTCCTAATAGGGTGTGCTCACTACGTGGGAGGGGGTGATAACTATGTAGAAGGGACGTGAAGACATAATCAATACCAAATAATAGGAAGAATTGGAAATTCGTCCTGAAGAAGATTCTGACTTAATTCCTGGACCTTAATTCCTTAATTCCTGGAACTAACATATTTAAATATTTCCCCTAAAGGAACCCCAGGATCATCTGGAATCTTTCCTACTTCATGAAAACATAATGGTTTTTCCTTACTAGGAAATAAATATAGAATGTTCCATATTTTGCGACCTTTTAGCTTGCACTTCACAGATAGGAAACCCACCAATCTACAGTGCAGAGTCCCCTGAGAAGCTTTTCTTAGAAATGAGCTCACATAGACATTTACCAGTTTGCTGAAATAATGGTCAATTGGAATGGTAGGATCTGTATTTTCAGTATCAGTTCCCTAAAGTTAGTAACAAATACTCTAGTTTTCTTGAGTGGAGGACCCTGACATACTACCTACTTGACATGAGTTCCCTACTTGTATTATTTTCAAAATGTGCGATTTAAAAATTTATATCTTGCATGATTTATATTTTATTTTATTTCATTTTATTTGAGAGAGAGAGACAGAGAGAGAGAGAGAGAGCAGATTTGTTGAGCAAATGGGCATACCAGAGCCTTCAGCCACTGCAAATGAACTCCAGATGCATGTGCTACTTTGTGAATTTAGCTTACGTGAGGAATGACACCGGACCCTTAGGCTTCACAGACAAGCACCTTAACCACTTAACAATCTCTCCAGCCCACACGATTTATTTTTAATCAACATTTTTTATCACAGCACCAATAACAGTGATAATGAATCAGAAAATTTCTGTGTGTATTACCAGTAATAACTTCGCATACTCAAGAGAACACACGTGGTTCTATTGCATCCCATCCCATGCCTACATATTAGTTCCTGAAAGTATTTCTTTTACTAAAATCCTACTTTGACTATAACCCTGTTGTTCTAAAAGAGATCATTTAAAGTCAGAATCATCCACTATTAAATTATCCTACCATTAAGGTACAAGTCTGAAAAATAAATCATGTTTCCTATCATTTATACTAATAGCACTGGGTTAATAATAAAGTGACAGATTTCACAATTCTTACAATGTATTCAAATCTTTCTTTTAGGAAAAATAATAATAGTCCCAGTATTTCTTTAAAAAGGGAATGAATGGCCGGAAAAGGTGGCACATGCCTTTAATCCCAGCACGTGGGAGGCAGAGGTAGGAGGATTGCCATGAGTTGGAGGCCATCCTGAGACTACATAGTGAATTCCAGGTCAGCCTGAGCTACAGTGAGACCCTACCTTTGAAAATAAAAAGAAAACAAAGAAAGAAAAAACACGAATGAAAAGGTGTTGACAAGAATGCTGGCAGTGAACAGGGTTTGAGATACAGGGTGATGAATGGCCCTTTGTGGTAGTGATTGTCTCTCATTTCTCCTTCCCATCGTGGCCCTGAAAAGCAAAGATACTCCACAGTTTCCACCATGTCTGCCAAGACTCTCTCTAGGTATCTGGATTTGAAGTGAATTTAGGGAAAAAAGAGAGAAAACTGAATGCAGATTAAGAGTTTTATTGGCAGCTTGAGGAATTGATCTGTATTCTCTCTCTCTCTCTCTCTATCTCTATCTCTATCTCTCTCCATATATATATATTGCTAGCTAGACTTTGTATGATTGCATCATGTGTTGTTACAATGATTTCCTTTCCTCCCTGCCCCCATTCCACGGAGGCCTTCCTCAGTGGTATTGCTGGTATTCACCATGGGGTTGTGTGTTATGAGTTGTGAGAACAGCAGTCATTCATTGTGTGTGGTGGGGACAATGTCTCTGGATATCACCTCCCACAAAGTGGCTCTTACAATCCTTCCACCCTCCCTCTTCTGAAAAATTTCCTAAGCCGCTGAGAGCTAAACACCAAAGTAGACTTAAAATACACCCACCAAGGCTCAGGGAATAACCCCTTTAAGGCTACTTCATAGGCAGTTTGCAAAGCAATTTTCTCCATTTTCAATGCCCTGTTCTTTTCATAAAACATAGGAATACAGTATAAACACTTAGATAATTTATGTATTTGATAGTCTTTTATAAAATCAAACTAGATTGAGGAGGGACACAGGTTGTTTGTGGAAAAATAGGTCTAGGGAACTCCTTCAATCAGGAGATAAGGAGAGGAGAGATCCTTCTCTGATCTCTAGAAAAGTGGATATTGGAAGGGCAGATTTAAGGACATTTATGCTTTTTTACTTTCAGGGCCCAGTCACCCTAAACTAACCTAACAAAGCTACCTGACTCCTCCTCACTGGGATCACAGGTGCAGAGGATTCCTGTGGCTTCAGCATCCATCTCATGACAATCATGCTACCGTGAGCCACATGCCAAGTATGGATGAAGATGTAGTGCAGGAACCATTGAACTGTGAAGAATGTGCTGGATGGTAATGAAGAAGTCTCAGCCATGGACTGGGTGCCACCTACAAATTCGTCTGTGCCTGCACGTGATCCATGGAACTGTAAAGAATATGCTGGGTGATAATGAAGAAGTCTCTGTGATGGACTAACAACCAATTTATCTGTGCCTGCACTTCCTCCGCAGGGGAGAACATCCTCTTTATGGTAGCAGCTGGAGCCAGACTTTATGGACCTCAGCTTTAATGTCCCAAAGCGAGTAGATGACATGTCTAATTATTGGTGGGAGTAAGCAGACACCACGTACGATACAGATACACAAAGCTGCGATATTTCCTATCCAGGAAGTAAATGAAGACCATGACGGCCATGAAGATCTATTCCAGGAACATAAACTAAATTACATGGGACTTGGAGAATCGAACTGGGGTCCTTAGGCTTCGCAGCCATGGTCCTTAACTGATAAGCCATCTCTCAAGCCCTTTTATTTTTAGGATTTTATTTTATTTATTTGATTTAGAGAGAACATGGGCATGCCAGGACTTCTAGCTACTACAAAAACCTGCTGGAGCTGAGCTTCAAGCCTCCTCCATGTGAACCAGCTGACAGAAAGTTGGAAAAGGCTACCCTGCATGCAGTTTAAAGGGAGAGAGAAGACACCAGTGAACGTACTCAACAGTGAACACTGCAAGCTTTAAATTTAGTCAGCCAGGCCAAATGAGCCAATGGGTGCAATAGTGGCATGTCTCTTATGGGGGGGAACAAACCGCTCTCTAATTGGACTGGAGGCCCACTCCATGGGAGGGAATACATCCCTGATACTAAAAACCTATGACACAGGTAGTCATGAGCCCTACTGGTGTAATGTCTGCTGGTGTTACACTAAATGTATATACAATGCTCACCAAAATGCCCAGTAGGCTCTTCTCTTAATGTCCACACCCATATATTAATGCTACTCTCACTTGTGGTTAGAGAAGCTTTTCTTTTCAGATGGTGGCGACCTTGGGATGACTCAGAAGGCACCATGGTGCTGAGAAGTGACAGAGGAGTGCTCAGCCCTGAAACATCTCAAACCCACCTTCTAGGCTAAGGGCCCATTGCAAAAAAAGGGGTTGGAAAGAATATAAGAGCCAAAGGAAGAGTAGGACTCCTTACAACATGCTCCTCCAGACACAAAATGGCCTGGATATTCATGACCTTGCAGTTCCTGATCCTTATAATAGCAGGAAAAGATCATGACATCAAACTGAAAAGAGACTGATTGAGAGGGGGAGGGGGATGTGACGGAGAGTGAAGTTTCAAAGGGAAAGTGGGCGAAGAGAGGGAAGTACCATGGGATACTGTCTACAATTAAAGAAGTTGTCAATAAATATAAATTTAAAATAATCTTTAAAAAATCAAACTAGATCTACTTATAAAAACAAAATCTTGAACTGGGCATGGTGGCACACACCTTTAATCCCTGCACTCTACAGGCAGAGGTATGAAGACTGCAGCAAGTTTGAGGCCACCCTGAGAATACATAATGAATTCCAGGTCAGGCTGGGCTAGAGGGAAACCTTTCCTTGAAAAACAAAACAAACAAACAAAATTTCCAGGGAACTGTAAATACAGAATATAACCATGATTGTAGAAAGCTCTGCTGAGCAGTGCTATCTAGACAGCCAGGCCTTACAATGTTATACATTTGCAATTAATCAATCAACGTTAAAAAAATGAAATAAAATCATTGAACATGGTTACACCTTTACTCACAAAGAGGTAGGAGGATTGCTGTGAGTTTGAGGCCAGTTTGAGACTAAATAGTGAATTGCAAATCAGCCTGGGCTATAGCAAGACCCTACTTCAAAATAAATAAATAAATAAAATCTTAACTTTACCACTATGCTTATACTTAAATGTCAATATGCTTCAAAATGATTAATTTGGCCTCATGCTATTTACTCATTTTTGGCCTATATTGTTAATAAATCCACCTGATCAAACGTTCCTGGGAGTTTTTATGAAGAAATTGGTTAACTTTTTCTTGGAAAAAATGTAGTGTAGATATATCATGAATTAATAGGAGATTGAAAGCGCCAGAAAATGGTATTAACGACAAGAAATATTAATTATCCTGATACAATTAGTGAATATTCTCTAAATGTACTGAAATAGCACAAAGTACATGAGAAATGGTTATATTAATAAAAGTATTTACAAAGTATTTAAAAAGATGGAAATGCTTATTTCCCCAATTTGATCATTACACACTGTACACTCACTGAATTATGACACTGTATTCCATAATTTTTTATAATTAAAATAATTTGAAAAATTGAAAATAAGTAGATACAGATGGCAACTGTGCTAATTGAACAGATGAGCAACAAATCCTTAAAAGCACTTCTAGTACTGGTCTTTGTGTGTTAGAGATGATTTGGGAGAGAGAGACTGAGATCTCATTAGTTCTTTTAGGGATAAAGGTGGAAAATATTTGTTTATATAGGTAAGAAATAGTTCTGTTTCCTAAAACCACAAAGACAGAAGACCATTTTATGATATGTATAACCCAATGGCACTGTATGAAAACTTTTCAGCGAATTTTTGATTTTAGATTACACATGTTAACTTCAAATGATTAATTAGTTCATCTTGCCTTTCCAAACCAACCTATTTTCATACAAAACAATATTCATCTCCACAGCAAAATCTGAACTGAAAACACAGACCGCACATTTTATTTCGTAGCAGATGAAAAACAGGATAGTGAAAGCATGAACACAGACTTATCGAGGTGTACAAGTGTCCCTCACTGTTCACTGCCAAATACAGCTTGGTTTGAACTCCTTCAATAGCCACCACTCGAAGACCCACAGGGATGAGGTTAAACAGCGCTGAAAATTCATAGAAAGTGAAAAAGTTATACTTCTTGATTTCATAGTTTTCCAATGTGTTCCACAGGAGAATCTGGCTCCCTAAAGGTAGTATGGACAGGACAAGTAAGTACATTGACATGTAGCCACATAAAAACTAAAGCCTCATTCTACCTTCTAGTGTACTTGACTCATGGTTTCCATTACAGTCATTTAACTGGGGCTATAAGTACATATTCTCAAACACTCCAGGTATAATGGAAGACTTTAGACTCAGTACCGTAGTTTATAGAATCAGAATGAGGAATATTGATGCTTTTGGGGTGATCTACCACCAGGAATTGTTTTGCACATTAAATAGCATCATCCTTTATAAAAATAAGCTATTTTAAATAATTTTTTCTTAAATTTATTTATTTGAGAGAGAGAGACAAAGAGGCAGAGAGAGAGAGAGAGAGAGAGAGAGATAATGGGCATGTCAGGGTCTTCAGCTGCAGCAAATGAACTTCGGGTGCACGTGGCACATTGTGCATCCGGCTTCCACGGGTACTAGGGAATAGATCCTGAGACCTTTGGCTTTGTAGCCAAGTACCTTAACCACTATGCCATCTCTTCAGTCAAAAACTATGCTTTTAAACTGCTTCCCTAAGTAGTTGACCAAATTTACACTGCCAAGGTCAGAGATATCAGTCAGTTGGGAAGCGATTCCTATACTTTTAGAAGAGACATTATTGGTCCAATATCTTCATTTAAATAATCTGCCAGAGCCCACTGGCTGATTCAAATAGTACCTGAGTGGGGAGTGAGGATTAAGGAAAAAGAAAGACAAGAGAGACAAAAGATGAACTTGGGAGGGCTGTACATCAATACCTAGGCCCCAGCCTTACTTAGTTTAGCGTTTTTATACTTCTTCTCAGAGCACAAGGATGCAAATGGCAAAAATGGTAAATACAGAATTTCTCAGAAAAACATCTCAAAACAGTTAAATCTTTGCCTTTAGGTCAAAGGAACACTTCCTCCTCAATTTCCATATTCTGAGCAGGTAACTGATCTCTGCTTGGCCAAACATTCTGCTTATCTTTAGCCCATTGTCAAACAGAAGTTAAGTCCACATCAAATGACTCCCAACAATGATCTATATAATTTCCAATCCAACCCCCCTCCAAACATATCTAGACCTTGCAATAATAAGTCATATTCTCCCAGAGAAGATTTTATTAAAGAACAGAAATTTTCCAAGTCAGTCTTGAGAGGGGTTTAGCTTTTAGTCTTGAAGAACAAAGATTAAATCAATAAAAACAAGGAGGCAGGTTTTGTGGTGCCTGTCTTGAATCCTAGCACTTGCAACTCTGAGGCAGGTCAGCCTGGGGCTACAGAGTGAGTTCCAAGACACCCCACACTAGAGTAAGACACTGACTCAAAAAGAAGGTGTATTTTATCATTTTCTTCCCTGCAAAATAGTTACAAGTGGGAATCCAAATGGTGCCAATGAGGCCTTCATCTCTCTCTCTCTCTCTCTCTCTCTCTCTCTCTCTTTTTTGGTTTTGCGAGGTAGGGTCTCACTCTGGTCCAGGCTGACCTGGAATTCACTATGTAGTCTCAGGGTGGCCTCAAACACTCAGCAATCCTCCTACCTCTGCCTCCCAAGTGCTGGGATTAAAGGTGGGCTCCACCATGTCTGGCTAGGCCTTCATCTCTTCATTGGAAGGCCTGAGTGCATGAAATTTACACCCAAACTCTCCTCACAACCACACACCACTCACTGGTGTCCTCCCACTACTAGCTGTCTACTCCCTCCCACACCATGAACGAAAAGAAGACAGTACATTTTTAAAGCATAGTGCTTATCACACACATCTTTTGAAAATAGCCTGTGCACATTTCTCTCAGGAGTCATGGACCAAGGCTGATAATTTTTATCCTGTTTTGTAAGTTTACTGAGGATGATAAATTGGTCAGTTATTTCCATAAACAAAAATATAGAGATGTCAGTGCATGCTTAAGAAGAGTGTTGTCGGGATCACTCGTTTCTGTGCGTATATATTCTCTGCAGTAGATAGGATAACATGGATGAAAAATATTAATGAGGAAGGAAGTACTCCTTGTTAAGCCTACAGTGTATCTTTCCCTGAAAATCAGGGTACTTACCAACGAGGAGCTAGGACATAGTGTACAGTTCAAAGTACAAGAGTTCCCACCACAAGCCACTGGTGGTGCTTTACTCAATACTTGTCATAGTAAACCTGGGCCCTTTTATTATGTGAGATAAAGGAAACTAATTGCACAGATTTCAAGCCAGGACTCTGTGCTAATATCTGACAATGCAATGTACAGGAAATAAGTGTAATATCTTGAGTATGTCGTGTATATATGTCATATTTTTGGAAGATGCCTTTCTCACAGCGGTGCTCAAAATGTTTATAGATTGATAGAAAACTGTACAATGAAACATGATAATTATTTTTCAGAAGTAATAAATCACAATCCCATTATATAAGCCCATCATTAAAAAATCTGAAAGCTTACAACTAAATTTTTCCTTATGATTTGGTTTAAAGATATATTACTATGCATTACTTGACAACTATAAAACAAATGTAGGTCTGAAACCATGTTTGGTCATAGTAAAATCTAATGGAAAATAATGATAAATGAAATTCAGAATTATTTGTAGAACTTCATTAGTCTACATTATTCTAAACCTTCTTTGTCGTCATTTTGGAATATTTAAAAATTATTTGTGAGTAGAGAGAAAGAGAAAGAGTGCGTGCATGGGCTTGCCAGGGTCTTTTGCTCTAAAATAAACTTTAAATATATGTGTCACTATGTGCATTTGGCTTTACCTGGGTATTGGGAACCCAACTTAGGCCAACAGGCTTTACAAGCAAGGGCCTTTAACCACTGAGTCATTTCCAGCTCTTCTTACTTATCTTTTTTTGTGTGTGTGAGGTAGGGTCTCACTCTATCCCAGGCTGACCTGGAAATCACTATGCATTCTCAGGGTGGCCTCCAACTCATGGCAGTCCTCCTACCTCTGCCTCCAGCATGCTGGGTTTGAAGGCTTGTGCCACCACGCCTGGCTCTCAGTTATCTTAAAGCAACTTTTAACAGAAGAGTTCAGGATACACTCTGAGTTTCTGTGCCTGTCCCAGGGCAGTTGCACTGCAGCAAGCCCTTCACAGTGACAGAGGCGAGCAAGCCACCAGCTTCACACACACGCACACCGGCTAGGCGGCCTCATCCCTACAAGCTGGGCTTCAAACTCCCCTGACATGGCCGCCCAAACCCCTCCACCGTCCTCCAATCTAAGGGGGGGCATGTCAAAAGACAAAAGCCCCTTCCCACCTCGTCTCCTTCTGTGCCTTTTCTTGGAGCCAGAGTTGGACCGGGAAGGACCTTTACCTTGTTTTTGTCGCAGCTGGTCTAGCCTTTGCTCGGGCTGCGGACACACCAGCACGCATTGTATTTCTCGTGCTCGCCGCTTGTCTCTTCTGACGAGGAGCAAGCGGTGACAGCCAGCACCACGGCCATGACGCCCACACCACCCTTTCTTTTGGGGCCCTTGGTGGGTTCACCTCGGGCCCCAACTCTGCGCTGCCACCGGCCTGGGCTCTTCTTCGCCAGCGCTGTGCTCGGGCTTCTGCACACTCGAGTTTCCGCCGAGGATGGCCATGGTCCAACGCCCGTGGGCGGCTGGCAGTCTGGGTCCGAGCCGACGCCACAGCCCCGGGCGGGGAGAGCACGCTACACTGACTGGCAGGCTGAGAAGACCGGGCCGCCCTCAGACATGCTCGTGGCCCTGAGCCCCGAGGACACTGGGCAAGTCCCAGCCTGTCCTCTGGGAGTCACGAGGCATCCCCGCCCTGTGCGCGCGTGCGGAGAGTGCCTGAGGGGGAGGGGGAGCGAGAGCGCGGGCGCGGGGGAGGTCCCTCGGGAGAGAGGCCACGGGCGCGGGCGGGGGGAGGAGGCAGCGCGGGCGAGCGCGCTCCGGCCCTGGCCCCCTCCCTGTCCTCTTCCCCTAGTCCTGCAACTTCTAGGCCTGATGATCACAAAAGTTGGCCAGTGCCAGCTTTCCACCTGTGATCAAACAGGTAACATCCTCACATCCTCCCCATTGCTCTTCCTGCTGCCCTGTGTGAGGCGCAGTCACCAGACAGGAATTCATCTCCACAGGCCCACTTCCCCTCCCTCCTGAAGAGCACAACAGCCTCAGGGCGGCCCTCTTCCTGGAAGGTCAGTCCCCTCCTTCAGGGAGCCCAGCTACTGATTGTCTCCAGAGGGCCTCCCCCCACCCAACCCATCCCCCAAATACCCCGAGGGTCACTCAGCCTAACACCTGTAGAGGCCTAAGGTCCTGCCCTGGTGCACAAAGCTGGTGCCCTCGCTTGCCCCTCTGGACAGAGCTTTGGCGGTGAACAGTGATGGAGGAAGAGCCCTGGGAAGAGGGAGTTGCATTCAAGGAGCTGCGCTTGGCTCCGCTTTTGGGAAGGGGAGGAGTGGGATTGGGTTCTTCCCTGAGTGTCTGACTCTTAGCTGGTCAGTGGGAGCCTGGGCTGGAGCCCTTGGAAGTTCGCCAGACCCCTGTCCCAGCCTGAGTCACATAAAGCCCCCACCCACTGAGGTATTTTGCATGGCCACACCTGTTGCCAGCCGCTCAGAAGAGGCGACAGATGGGCTCAGCCCCAGCTACAGGGGCAGGGACAGCCACTACAGAGCTGAGCACCACACTGTCACCCAGTGGTTTTTGCTGATTTTTCATACCATGCCAATTTTTGTGAGCCAAACCCCCTTTTCTCCCTAGGCCCCCTCATCTCTAGCGGGTTGGGTTTGGGAATCCACGCAGTGAGCTTGAAAGGTTTGCCATAGGCAGTATCTGGGAAATACACAGCCCAGTCTCTTTTAGCTCTAGCCCATCTCCAATGTTTTGATTTCTTTTACCCGATCCTGAGGAAAGCACCTTCTCTTCCAAGTCTGACCTGGAAATCACTATGCATTCTCAGGGTGGCATCAAACTCATGGCAATCCTCCTACCTCTGCCTCCCGATTGCTGGGATTAAAAGCGCACACCACCATGCCTGGCCCTCTTCTCAGTTTTCTTAAAGCAACCTTTAACATAAGAGTTAAGATAATGAGGCAGAGGGAGAAAATGAAGAGACATTGAGATTTTTCTTGTTTTTTTTGCGTTTTTTTCTAACCACTCTCTGAGTTTTATTTTAATAAAAAAATAAAATAAAATTTAGCCAGGCGTGGTGGCGCACGCCTTTAATCCCAGCACTCAGGAGGCAGAGGTAGGAGGATCGCCTTGAGTTCAAGGCCACCCTGAGACTACATAGTTAATTCCAGGTCATCTTGGGCCAGAGTGAGACCCTACCTCGAAAAACAAACAAACAAAAATAAATAAATAAAATAAAATTCTTAAATTCCAACAGCTTGAAAGAGGTAGGAGGAACAAAAGCAAAAAACATCAGCCATCTATATATGGTCTTATCTACTCCTGAATAATGGTATGAATTAACTAGCAGAACATGTATTTTTCCTTATGAACTCCAAATTTCTGTGAAGCCTGATTCAAAAACACACATGCAAAACAAACAAACAAACAAACAAACAAACAAACAAACAAACACCACATCCCTAAAACCTGGAAGACAGCACTAAATGTGATATGGCTGGTCATCCATATTAGTCCAATATTTGTTTCAGACATTCAAGATAGATTCAGTATTCCATAAATCCTGTCCAAGATGTGTCAAGAGGTTAGTCTTGTAGATAAAATAATGAATAAGTTATATCAGAGAAAAACTTAGAGATAACCACTATCTTTCTGCATGCTTTGTTGTTTTAGTTTATCTGTTTTATTTTGAGACAAGGTGTTGCTTCTTTCTTTGACTGGTGTGATACTTGCTATGTAGCTCACACTGGCCTTGCTGAACTGTGGGCAGTCTCCCTGCCTCATCCTCCGTAGTGCTAGCATTTCAAACATGTATCACCTTGGTCAGAATAGCTTTGGTTTCTCTAATTGTGGACTATTTCTTCACAGATTGAAGGGTAAGATGAAAAAAATTTCAGGGAGAAAGCAATTACTTGCATTTGTGTTTTCAAAGCATATTTAATAAATACTAAAAATTCTTCAATTTCAATCATAGTTTTGAAGTTGTTAATGATTGCATTTCCTTATTACTTATTCTCTTTGTGTCTACTGAAAACAGCTGCTTTCTACATTAAAAGGATCATTTTCTCAGAGCTGTGCACCTAGTTGGCATGCAGTGTTTGCTGTATTCTACTCTATAGCCACACTTCTTCATCACTTAAGATAGAGTTATTTCTCTAACAGGCTAATTAATAAAGATATTATTTTAAAGAAAATTAGAGAATTGGCATATATAACTGGTAATATTATTACAGATTTGAAGAGAAAGGGAAACTTATCCATTTAACATAGCCTTCATTGTACCCAAAGCAGATACAATAAACCGTCATTATGAAATGCCTATCATTTGTTTCCTTTTCAAAAAAATAAATAATTTAGCTGGGCGTGGTTGTGCTTGTCTTTAATCCTAGCACTCGGGAGACAGAGGTAGGAGGACGACTGTCAGTTCAAGGCCACCCTGAGACTACAGAGTGAATTTCAGGTCAGCTGGACTAGTGTGAGACCTTACCTGGAAAAACCAAAATAAATAAATGAATGACTGAGTGAATAAATAAATAAATTATAAGTTCTAATTTGCACATTATGAAGTTTTATTGGACTGACGCTATTATAATAAATCTAGGTCACATAAGCTTAAATGTATAACATCAAACATGTTTTTAGAAATGGATATATTTGGGAAACTATGAAATCATTTGTTATCATGTTCTTTCTTACCGTTTCAAGTTAAAATAACAGAAAAACAATTATATTGAATTCAATGAGAAAGTCAGATAAGAAAAATTGAAAAAATAAAAGTGTAATACAAGTAATACAGATTAATGAAGTGCTATACAAATGACTGACAGTTGAAAAATACAACCTATAATCATACTCCACTCATTTAATTAATGAGTTAAAATGAATGCCCAAACTTGTTTGGCTTGAGGGAGGAAATATATATATATATATATTTCAATGGCTATACTTTCATATTGATAGATTAATCATTAAGCGTTCTGTTTTTGTGGTGGTTTCTGTATACATACCCCTAAATGGGGAAGTGAAGTTAGCCCCTCAACTTCCCCTCTCTCTTAACATCAAGCCTAGAGTCAAGCACCACTAATCTGCTATTTCTTTTGAGATAATTTCCATGTGCGTGAATCGAGTTGTGGTAATATGCTCCTTCGATTGACTTACCATTCTGTGCATTACTCTGACTAAACACAGATTATCATCATCACGCTATGTTCTTTAATAGTTTTCCGATGTCATTAGTACACAGAAATGTCATGCATTTTCAGTGGGAGTTCTAAGGCAACGAAAGGTAGAAGCTATGCATAGGTAGGAATGGAATAATTAGACCTATATTTAAAGATCTATAGTAACAAATGGAGCCTGGGTTTTGTGTGTACATGTTTGTGTTGTATATCTCCTAAAATGATTATATACAGTGTGATCTTGATGTGTTTAGCACAGCACACTTAGTAAGACACACAGCCCAATGAACCCTCAATTCTTTTTATACTTTTCCTTTCCAGGAAAGATATATGAACACCAGATCAAAAGACATATATATTTTTTGTATTTGGAACTAGACATTAAAAGTTGACAGGGCAAAACTTGACCAGGTGGGGTTCATTGGTAGCTTACCATAAACTTCCCTTTAACAGTGCCCATTGTTCCAAAGAAAACAGAGTAATATACTTCCATTAATACCTTCCCCAAACATCACTTTGTAATATAACTTGAGGAATGTTTCATTATTAATCACTATGTATTAATGTTGATTATTTAATTCTAGTAAAATATATTCCTTCATTTGGATTGTTGTTTTAAATAGAATGCATGCATAGAGCTGGAGAGATGAGATGGCTTAGCAGTGAAGGCCCTTGACTCCAAAGCCAAAGGACCCAGGTTCAATTACCCAGGACCCACATAAACCAGGTGCACAAGGTGATGCATACATCTGAAATTCATATGCAGTGGCTGGAGGCCCTGGCACGCCTATTCTCTTTCTCTCACTCTATCTGCCTATTTCTCTCTCTCAGTCTCTCAAGTCAATAAATAAATTAAAATAAAATATAGAATCTTATGCATGAAAGGGCATCTGGGATTCATTATGAAACTTTAATATCAACTCGGTAATACAGGAGTTTGCAAAAACAGAAAAATCATCTGACATAGAGGGTCTTTAATCTTAGGAACCAAGAGCTTTGGAAGAATCATGGAAGATGATTTCCTCTTCTTAGCCTAGGAAGCATTCTTAAAATGTGTAAAGCTCTTCAGTCCTTAATATCAAAAGCCTTGTCTATGACTTAGCTGTCTCTAGCTATGTAGTTCTGAAAGTAGTCTTTAGTGCTCAGATCTACTTTCCTCCATTTTTCCCTTCAGGCAACGATGGGGGTGTAGCAGACAGCTTCAGGATCACTGAGAAGCTGGCCTGCCTTCATAGGACCAAACACAGAGAGCAGGAATGATGTCCGCTCAGCTCCCCTCAGGCAATTTCCAAAGTACACATTTGACTGCTTGTCCCCGTGTCCCGGTCACGCCTTCCCAAAGCCTGGGAAGCGGGCAGGAGCGCGCGCGCGCGCGCACGCACACACACACACACACACACACACACACACACACACACACACTACATATCTGACGTTCAGGGGATACATCCAGGATAGGATATGCTTTGGGTCTCTGCGCCTGTCCCAGGGCAATTGCACTGCAGCAAGCCCATTACACTAACAAAGGCAAGAAAGCCATCACCTTCGCATGCATGCACACCGGCTAGGCGGCTTCATGCCCACAAGCTGGGCTTCAAACTCCTCTTACATGGCCACCCCAACCCCTCCACCGTCCTCAAATCTAAGGGGGGACATGTCAAAAGCCAAAAGCCCCACCTGGTCTTCTTCTGTGCCTTCTGTGCCTCTTCTTGGAGCCAAAGAGTTGGACCCGGGAAAAGATGTTCAACTTGTTTTTGTCGCAGCTGGTCTTGCCTTTGCTCGGGCTTTGGTCTGGGCCCCGAGTTCAAGAGCAGCCTGAGAACACACAGTGGGTTCCGGGTCAGCCTGGCCTACAGCCACACCCAACCTCAAAAACCCATATTAATAATAATAACAATACCAATAATAAAAAAAAAAATAATAAATGATAAAATTAAATTAAAAAGTAAAATAAAATAATAAATAATGAAATAGAAAGTTAAATAAATAATAAAATTAATTAAATTAAATTAAAAAGTAAAATAAAGCAATAAAATAAATAATAAGATAAATTATAAATACCAAAATAAGAATTTAAATAAAATGATAAATTATTATATAAATAATAGAATAAATAAAATAAAATAAAAAATAAGAAAATTGCAGTCAACTTGCTTAGAAGGAGGAGGAGGGTCGCGGCCATGAGTTTGTGGCCAGCCTGAGACGACAGAGTGGATTATGGCTCAGACTGGCCTAGAGCCACACCTGACCTCAATGGTAATCATAATAATGATGAGGATGATGATAATAATAATAATAAACAAATGAACTCGGGCTGGAGGGATGGCTCAGCAGTTAAGGGACATGCCTGCGAAGCCTAAGGATCCAGGTGCGACTCTCCAGGACCCACGTAAGCCAGATACACAATGTAGTGCATGGGTCTGGAGTTCATTTGCAGTGGCTGGAGGCCCTGGCGTGTCCATTCCCTCCTCTCTTCGGCGTCTCTCTGTCCCTCTCTCTTTCTCTCTCTCTAATCAATAAGTAACTAAAGTATTTTTTAAATATGCATTTTCATTTATTTACTTATTAGACACACAGAGAGGTTGTGCACTGGACAGGCCTTGAGCCAGGATGCCAGCCATATGGCCTTTTAAGATTTCTTTATCTTTATTTCTTCCTTTAATAATTTGTAGTTATTGCTGGGCATGGTGACACACATCTTTAATCCCAGCACTCAGGAGGCCGTGGTAGGAGGATCACTGTGAGTTCAAGGCCACCCTGAGATGACTACAAAGTTAGTTCCAGGTCAGCCTGAGCCAGAGTGGTGAGACCCTATCTCAAAAAAAAAAAAACAAACAAACAAAATTACAGTTATTTATTCATTTATTATTTGCATTTATTTATTATTATTTAGATTTATTTGCTATTTAAATTTATTTATTATTATTTGTCTTTATTTCTTTATTATTGATATTTATTTATTATTTACATTCATTTATTTAGTATTTATCCTTATTTATATAGTTGTTTATTTTTTTATATTTGTTTATTTAATATTTACACTGCTTTGTTTATTATACTTATTTAGTAATTATATTTATTTATTGTTTTATTTATTTAATATTTATATACTTTTTATTTTTATCCTTATTTATCATATTTATTTATTGTTTTGTTTATTATTTATTTTTGCTTGTTTAATATTCATACTGATTTTATTACATTTACTTACTTATCATATTAATTTATTGTTATATCTTTACTTATTATTTATTTATATTCGTTGATTTAGTATTTATTGTTTATAATCGTGTGTTTAATATTTATCCTTATTTGATTATTATATGTATTTTTATATTTATTTATTTATTATTTATATTCATTTATTTAGTATTTAATCCTTATTTGTTTATTATATTTATTATTTTATTTATTATTATGTATTTCATTTATTTATTTATCATTTATGTTCATTTATTTAATAGTCACCCTTATTTGTTTATTATATTTATATATATCTATATATTTACTTATTGCTTTTCTTATTTATTGGTTATACTCATTTACTTAATATTTATACTGATTTGTTTATAATATTTATTTATCATATGTATTCATTGTTTTATTTTTATTATTTTGTTTTTTTTTTTTTTTTTTTTTTTTTTTTTTTTTTTTTAGGTAGGGTCCCACCACTCTGGGCCAGGCTGACCTGGAATTAACTTTGTAGTTCCAGGGTGGCCTCGAACTCACAGCGATCCTCCTACCTCTGCCTTCCAGTGCTGGGATTAAAGGCGTGCAACACCATGCCCTGCTATTTTTATTATTTATATTTGTTTGTTTAACATTGATCCTTATTCATTCATTATATTCATTTATCATAATTATTTATTTGTTGTTTTATTGATTGATTATATATATCTATTTGTTCGTTTTATCATTTCACCATTTATTGGTGAGAGAGAAAGCATAGGACCATCGCATGCCATGGCCTCCCAGGGACCACGGGCACCGCTTTGTGCTTTGGGACCTGGGGATTCAAACCCGGGTCTTTGGGCTCCGCTGGCAGGCGCCCTAACCTCTGACCCACCTTTCCAGACCAAAAGTAGATAGAGCTCAATGAATGAAGCTGTCAGACAGCCTGAGAGAACAGAAACCAGCCCCTCAGTCCCTTACGCTCTCCCGATTAAAGAAAGGAAGGAAGCAGAGAGGGAGGGAGGGAGGGAGGGAGGGGGAAGGAAGGAAGGCAGGAAGGGGAGGAAAAGACTTCTTTAACTGACAACTTCTGTGGGACCCCCGATTGCGGGGACCTTCCACGCTCAGGCTGGGATAGGCGACACCCCAAATCACCACCACGAGAAACGGTCTTGATGCAAACGGCAAGAGGACTTTATTCCAGGGCACTGGGGCCCACAGTCATACACCACACGGGTGAAGAGGATTGTGGGGACCCCGAATGCAGGGTTAAGGCAGTTTTTATAGGGTTTACAACAAAGCCCAAGCATTGTGAACCAATCATTTCAAAACATCAGAAGCCCGCGCAGTGCTGACCAACCCATTTGTAACACACCACAGCTTTTTAGACCAATTATTTCAAATTGTCCAAGCCTGCGCACTGTAGACCAGTCATTTTAAATTGCCTAAGCCCGCGCTTTGTGGACCAATCATATTGTAACACATTAAGGTTCCTCTTCGCCACCTCAGAGGTCTGTAGCCTTAAGGGTGGGGTGACGAATTGTGGTCAGAGCCAGTCAGGTCGGGCTGGGCATTCCCCTGAGCATTCTTTTTCCCTCATGTCGCAAGCAGCTATCTACAGAAGCCAAATAAGCAGTTATTCATCCTATTTCCTAGTATTTATTCGGCTAGGGTCACATATCTATGAGCCTAGCCTATATTCTTTTTCCCAATTCTATACTGGGCTCTGAATGTGACCTTTTACCCACTTGCTGGCAGCAGGGCGAGTTCCCATTTTACTGGCAGGGCGGGCCTGGAATCTGAGGTATTCAGGGCTCCTAACTTCTGGGGTCTGAGAAGGGTCAGGCCATCCTTTCACTTCCATCAATAAAAACAATATAAAAAGATGAAAATATCATCCGTTTGTAGTGGTGGGATGCCCCCGCATTCATTCTCCCAGTTGAAAACCCCACAAGATATCTGCTTTTTAGCTGTTTCTGGGGAGTCCCTGCTGGATAGAGAAATCGTGTCTCGGGTCCCAACGGACTGTGGGTGTGGAACCTAAAATTATGTAGGAGACACAGACAAGGCTAGCATGTATCCCAACCGCCCTCCCCTTGCCCAGTGAAGAATGGGAAGAAGGGGCGGCGGGGGCGGCGCAGGCAGAGGCAAAGCATCAGTGAGGTACAGGACAGGGTAGGAGGAAAAAGCTCTCTCTCACTCTCTCTCAAGAGGCTCGTGACAGGATGGGAGTGGCGGGTGGCACTATGCATTCCCACACTCCCGCTTGAAAGAAAGAGAGAGAGAGAGAATGGAAAAGACATTTTTTCTTTTCACTTCCTAATGTATTGTGAAGAACTCTGACATGTGGGCATCATGTTGTGAGTGCTTGTTTCTTTAAGAGTGTTCACCTAAAAATCCATAGGAGAGACAGAAGAAACAAACCATGTCCATCACAAAGCAAGCTCCGCTTTCAAGAAATGTCGGTTTTATTTTACTTAGAAAAACCTGCAGGGCAACTAGAAGAATCACAGCAGCGGTTTAAGGAAGGAGGAGGAGGAGAAAGAATGGGCTGGGGAGATAGAAGTGGTTGATCCCATAGCTACTTAAAGGTGGGGTTCAATTCCCCACTAACCATGTAAAAGCAGGTACATGACGTGGCACTTGTATCTTGAGTTAGTTCCCTTTGCAGTGGCAGGAGAGCCTAGCATTCGTTCTTCCACATGAAAATCCTACAAGTCATCTGTGTAAAATTAAACATTTTTTTTCTTAGCGGTTTCTGAGGAGTACCGGGCAACACCAGTTACAGAACCAACAGTACGTAGGAGACAGTAGAAGGCTGGCATGTACACCAAACGCCCTCCCCTCACCCAGCGAAATACGTAAGACAGATGAATAAGGGGGCACATGCATCTGGAGTTTGTTTGCAGTGGCTGAAGGCCTGGTGTGCCCATTCTCTCTGTCTCTCTCTCTCTCTTTCTCTCAAATAAACAAATATAAAAATACATTTAAAATACTTAAAAAAGAAGGGAAGAAGAACACACACACACACACACACACACACACACACACACACGAACCCACAACAGTGGGTTAAACGTGAGACTGGAGTTCGTTTGCAGTGGCAGAAGACTCACCATTAGTTCATTCTCATCCATTCCTTTTTATCATCTATCTATCATCTATCTATCTATCTATCTATCTATCTATCTATCTATCTATCTATCTATCTATCTATCTATCTTTCCATATGTCTCTCTCCATGGCCTACCATTTCTCATCTCTTTAAATAAATAACTATGAATGATAGATAAGAAAAGAATGTAAAAATCTGGCTGTGGTGGCACACGCCTTTAATCGCAGCACTCGGGAAGCAGAGGTAGGAGGGTCGCCATGAGTTCAAGGCCAGTCTGAGACTACATAGGCTGAAGTCCAGGTCAGCCTGGGCTAGAGTAAGACTCTACTTCCAAAAAACAAAAGAAGAAAAAGAGAAAGAAAACAAAATAAAAGAAAGTAGTAGTAAGAGTAAGAAGGGGGTGTGAGGACAGAATGAAAAATCCTAAAGGTTATCTCTGTTGACCATTCAGAAAATATCTTTTTTTAAGGACACATAGTAATTTAGATAAAGATCACAAAGCAGCCTAACATGGTGGCGAAGCCCTTTCACTCCAGTGCTCACTGGCTCCAGATGCTGACTTAGGATTTCCGTGAGTTCCAGGCCCCTCTGGGGCTACAGAGTGAACTCTGCACAAGCGTGGCTGGTGTGGGTGAGGGCCTGTTTTCCCGACTTTCACTGTCTCAAGTTTCAAACAGCAACTTCTAGATGGCACCCCAGTCCCAGGAAAGCATTTGGCTAATATCACTAGGATGGGTCGCTCTTCTCTCCTCCCCCCCCTCAAATAAAAGCAGAAGTCAAGCCGGGTGTGGTGGTGCATGCCTTTAATCCCAGCACTTGGGATGCAGAGGTAGGAGGATGTCCATGAGTTCGAGGCCACCCTGAGACTACATAATGAAGTCTAGGTCAGCCTGAGCTAGAGTGAGACCCTAACTCAAAAAAAAAAAAAAAAAAGAAGTCACGCTGTTGCTGCTAGGGTGGGGCACAGCGGGGAGGATGGCCTAAACAACAAGTGCCACATGATGTCTTAACCAGCATGGCCTGCCTCATCGGAGCCCAACACCTGCCCCAGGGCAGGCTGCCATTGCCGCAGGCAGATACACACACACATACAATCTCTCTTTGGCCTTTCTGTCCCACCCAGACTCACAGGGCTTGATGTTTTCATGGAGCCATGCAAAATGAGGAGTAGCCAGCTTGTTCACCAGGCTACCTATATTTCTAAGGGTGAAAAAGATAGCCAGCCACTCCAAAAAATGTATTGTCTGGAGAGAGGGCTCAGCATCTAAAGGTTCCTGCTCGAAAAATGCATTCTAAAAAGAAAAAGGAAATTTAAAAAAAGAAAGAAAAAGAAAAATGCATTCAAAATAAAAAGGAAAAGAAAAAGGAAATGCACTCAAGAGCCTGACCCTCACCTCCATAGATCTGTATTTTCTTCTCTTGAATTTTATTTTCCTCTTCCTCCCGCTTTTCTTAAAACAATGGCGTCCAATTTGTTAACTTTTACACTTAAAACAAATGACAGTAAAGTTTTATTTAAAGATAAATAATTTTTGGAAATTTTAGATTTTAGGAACATATTTTAGGAAATCACTTTAACATTTAACATTACAATACACTAGCAGTTTTTTCGAGGACTGAGCAACCTCCATAACGTGACATCACTATGGCCAGCTCGGCCTACATTTCAACAAGCAGGCAGAAAATTCACACGCAGCCACGTGCACAAAATGGCGCCTACATCTGGAATGTATTTGCAGTACCCGGAGGCCCTGTTGTGCCCATTCTCCCTCTCCTTCCCTCTCCCCCAATAATAAATAAGAATACACTCTGAGACTACATAGTGAATTCCAGGTCAGTCTGGGCTACCGTGAGACCCTACCTCCAAAAACAAAACAAAACAACCCAAAAGACCAAAAAAAGGAAGGCTAGAGAGATGGCTCCATGGTGAAGGTTGCTGGCCTCCCAAGCAAGATTAGATACCCCAGTACCCACAATAGAGCCATGTGCATAAAACGGCACGTGCATTTACAGTGCCTGGAGGCCCTGTTGTACCCATTTTCTCTTTATCTGTAGCCCCAAGCTGGCCTGGAACTCCAAGAGCTAAAAATGGAGATCAAAAAGCAGGGCGTGGTGGCGCACGCCTTTAATCCCAGCACTGGGGAGGCATAGGTAGGAGGATTGCTGTGAGTTCGAGGCCACCCTGAGACTCCATAGTGAATTCCAGGTCAGCCTGGCCCAAAGTGGTGAGACCCTACCTTGAAAAAACAAAAAAAATGGAGATCAGAGTTTAAAAGACAGGCATGGTGGCTCATGCCTTCCATACCAGCACCCAGGAGGCAAAGGTAGGAGGATCACGGGTAGTTCAAGGCCACCCTGAGACTACATAATGAATTCCAGGTCAGCCTGAGCTGGAATGAAACCCTACCTCGAAACCAAATAAAGAAATAAAAATAAAGAAATAAATAAAAGTTAAAAAAAAAAAAAGGAAACCAGAGTTGGGTGTGGTGGCACATGCCCATGATCCCAGCACCCAGGAGGGGCTCAGGAATGTTTGTCCTCATTTACAAGGTGCATCCTTGGCTGGAAATTGCATGAGATTTTGAGTCTAACCTGAGCTAGACTGCTAAAATACCTTTACCCCAGTTTTCTTTTCTTTACTGAAATAATTAAAAAAATTCTTTGTTTTATGTGTAAAAAGCAGATGTCTTTTATTTACATTTATTTATTTATTTATTTTATTTATTTAAAATGAGATCCTTAAAATAAGAAGAAAATGTCAAAACAAGACCTGAAATTAAATCTAGTCTCAGGGTGGCCTTCAACACACACACCTCCTACCTCTGCCTCCCGTCTGCTGGGATTAAGGTCTGACTGCCACCTGCCCGAACAGATGTCTTTTTAATTCTTTTCTGACTTTCTGTTTTAAAAGATTGTCCTTTTGGCAGTGACTGTCTTTGGGAGAGAGGACAAGAGGAGGAGCCCTAGGGCACCTTTTTTGAAATCTCTCTGTATAAAATATAAAAGACCCTTTTAGGCTCACTTGTTTTCTTTTTTTCTAGGGAGGTAGGTCTGGCTCTCAGTGAGTTTTGCATTTTTTTAGCACGTTCCTCTTCCATCTTCCTTTGTCTACCTTTTTGGGAAATTGAACTTGGCATTTATCCTGCTCATCCAGGGGACATCTTAACCACTGAGCCATCTTCTCTCTCTCTTTTAAATAAATAAATTAAAAATTTGTACTCAACCTGTACTTAAGCCAATTACTAAGCACACTTTGGCAGAAATGGTAGTAGCAAATATGTTCAAGTCAATTAGTATTCCTAGAGTGAATTCACAGGTCAGCCTGGTGGCTCATGGGCTGGAATTGTTTAACATGTTAAATTTTGCCAATAAAGTGATTTTAAAAATTAAAACATATTTTTTTTTCAAGGTCAAATGGTCTCACTGTAGCCCAGGCTGATTTGAATTCACTACATGGTCTCAGGCTTGTCTTGAGCCTGCAAGATCAGCCTAGGGTGGGACTAACAAATTAATGTTCCACCACCAGGTATGGTGCTCAATTTAATCCCAGTTTTTTGAGGGTAGGGTTGCTGTGAATTCAAGTCCACCCTGAGAATACATAATGAATCTTTCAGCTTTTTTTTTCTCTTTTTTCTTTTTTCTTTCTTTTTGTGTCTTCGGTCACCATCTTTTCTCGGAGAACAGGCTAACCTGGAATTCACTCTGTATTCTCAGGGTGGCCTTGAACTCAATGAATGAGTTACTCTCTTTGGAGCTTATCTGCCTCTAAAGTGCTGGGATTAAACACGTGTTGTCACCAAACCTCATATACCTTGAACTCTTTGGGATCTTCTTTGTTATATCTGCCCCTGAGTGCTGGGATTAAAGGCATACACTGCCATGCCCAGGCCTAGGTGGTTTTTTTTTTTGTTTGTTTGTTTTTAGATTTTTAGATTTTTTATTTTTTTTTATTTTATTTTATTTTATTTTATTTTATTTTTTTTTTTTTGAGAGAGAAGGAGATGGAGACAGAGAATGGTGAATGAGCCAGCAGTCTCTCAACTGCTGTGAACAAAATCCAGATGTGTGCGCCCCTTGTGGTCAAGTGATGCATTGCAACTGCGTCACTTTGCATCTGGCTAAACACCAACCTGGGGATGGGAACCGCTGGAGATTGGAACCACTGTTCTTAGGCTTTAGGAGGCAGGTGCCTTTTGGTCATTTGCAAATCTCTCCAGCCCAGAAATTCCTTTTTGCCTTATAAGCCTTATGAGCTGAAGAGGGGGGCAGAAGGAATTGAGAACCTCAGACTTGGAAAGTGTCCCACCTTTTAGGCACGGAGTCCCCACAAGCAGGCGCTGAGAACCTTCCTGACAACACAGTGGATGCAGGTGTGGTGATGGACCAAAACGAACCCAAGGTATGGAAAAATCGCCAGTATGCCATCTGTTCATTCACTCACACTTGCAATCAGGGATGAAAGAATGGTCATTACACAACACCAGGACCCCTATTAACACAGTGAGACTTTGTGGTGGCCTGACGTGATGCAGAAAAGACTTAAAACTCCAAACCTGACGTTGAAGAGAAAGAGCAAATACTTATTAGTTACACTTAAAATTTTTCTATGTTTTATGTTTAAAAGGAAAATATCATTTCAAACAGTGATTCCACTGTCTGGAAACACTTTAGATGGTTTCTCAGGAGAATTACACCTTTACTTGCCAGGACAGGAACTCATTAGCATTGGGGACAAGTCTCTCATTTTCACACCTTCCTTTACAGGGCATCTCGCTTCAATTACAAGTGTTGAAAAAAACTATGTGTGAAATTTGACCCATGATTGCGATCTCGAGATTTTTGTCTGTGATTTTCAACCATCAGGAGGCACGAGTGTACTAAAAATCCCTTGAGCTTGACGTGGTTCAATGCACCTTGATCCCCAGCACTGACAAGGAGGATATACATGCTTAGGTATGAGTTCAAAGCCAGCCTGAGATAACATCGTGTGTTCTACTTCAGCCTGGGCTAGAGTGAGACCCTACCGTGAAAAACCAAAACATAGCCGGGCGTTGGCGCACGTCTTGAATCCCAGCCCTTGACAGACAGAGGTAGGAGGATGGCATAGAGTTCGAGGCCACCCTGAGACGCCATGGTGAATTCCTGTTCATCCTCAGATCGAGTGAGACCCCACATCATCTACAAAAACCAAAATAACAAAATTTTAAAAAAAATGAAAGAAAGAAAGAAAGAGAGAGAAAGAAGAGAGAAGGAAGGAAGGAAGGGAGGAACACAAAGATGCAACGCAAGATGTCTCAAAAAGAAAAGAGAAAGAAAAAAAACCAAAATATACAATACAACAAAAAATAAATTACGATCGAAACAGCCTGAATCTTTGACCTTACATAGCCTAAATGTCGCTGGATATTGGAAACAGTGTTCTTAGGGTTAGGAGGCAGGCGCCTTAACCCCTAAGCCATCTCTCCAGCCCAGAAATTCCTTTTGTCTTATAAGCCTTAGGAGCTGAAGAGTAGGCAGAAGGAATCGAGAACCTCAGACTTGGAAAGTGGACCTTGAGGCACGGAGTCCCCACAAGGAGGCGCTAGAGAACCTTCCTGAAAACACAGTGGATGCAGGTGTGATGATGGACCACAACAAGGGCAAGGTATGCAAAAATGGCCAATATGCCATTTCTTCATTCAGTCACACTTGCAAAACATCGCAAAGCCAAAATAACAAAAAGAAAAAAGAAAGGAAGGAAGGAAGGAAGGAAGGAAGGAAGGAAGGAAGGAAGGAAGGAAAAGGAAAAAAGGAAGAAAGACAGAAAGCAAAGACGCAAGCAAGCAAGCAACAGAAAAGAAAAACTAAAATATACAATAAATCAAATAAATTACGATCGAAACAGACTGAAGCTTTGACTTTACATAGCCTAAATGCCGGGAATAGTTGTAAGCTGAAGCGATTACATACAACACATTTGGCAAACGTCTATTAGGTCCTGCTAAGGAGAGGACTCGACAATCTTTGAAAATTACAGAAAAACCCTATGTGCTCTATCTCTGCAGGAGACACACAGATGGCTATGCAGACCTTTGTCATGATAGAGAAAATTCAGAGTTGGTTTCAGAAACTTTCCAGAAGATCTCCTGGGAAAGAAAATTCCACAGACACAAGGCCAGTGTCACCTGGTGTCATCACGTGAAAAGACGACATCATAGAAGCCTCCCTTCAACTGAGATCCAGAGAATGCTCGCTGGCACTTAGTATGTATGTTAGGACATTAGAAGGATTTAATTCTGCGATTGATAGTTTTTAGAAGTTATTCTCACTTTTCCTGGAAACCAATGGTGAATAAGTACATGTTAGAAGGCTCTTGGCTGTGAGTTCAAGGCCAGCCTGAGACGCCACAGTGAATTCTGTGTCAGCAGGGGCTACAGCCAGTCCCTACTTGGCACCCCCCTCAAAAATTATATATATGTGTGTGTATGTATGTATTTATGGATGTAAATTTACATATGGCCTTAAACCTAATCCTATTAGGATATGGAGAAAAATTATATATATTACATATATATATATATTATATATATTTGTATATGTATATATTATGTAGTATAAATAACGTATAGTAATCTATAATACATGTAATAATATCTTATCCATGTCATATATGTAAATATATATCACATATATATATATATATATATATATATGTAAATTTTCATGTATATTCATATATGAACTCACATATTTACATATAATTTTTAAAAATTTAAATATATAATTATATGTCTATATATTATTAATAATGTATAACACATAAAATAAATACATAATATACATAATATATATATATGTGTGTGTATATGTGTGTGTGTGTGCATCTAAAACATCTCCTCCTGCTTTTGGCTTGATTGCATGACACTGCACTTAGGGCAGATGTTACATTTATTTCTTTGGTTTTTGGGGTTTTCTTGGTTTTCCAGATAGGGTACTGGCTCTAGCCCAGGCTGAGCTGGAATTCACTCTGTCGTTTCAGGGTGGCCTCGAACTCACAGCCACGACGCTCCTCACTCTCTGCCTCCCCTCCTAGTGCTGCTGGGATGAAAGGCGTGAGCGCCACCATAGATATATTTTATTTTATTAATGTTATTATTATTATTATTACTTCAATTTATTATTTTTATTAATGATAGGAGAGATAGAAGGCATCAGAGAGAGAGAGAGAGAATGTGACTTCCATGTCAGCCTAAGCTAGAGTGAGACCGTACCTCTAAAAACCAAAACCAGCCGGGCGTGGTGGCAGAATCCCAGCACTCGGGAGGCAGAGGTAGGAGGATCGCCGTGAGTTCCAGGCCACCCTGAGACTACAGTGAATTCCAGGTCAGCCTGGACCAGAGTGAAACCCTACCTCAAAAACCAAAAAAAAAAAAAAAAAACCAAAATAAATAAAATATAGAAGGGCTGGAGCGACGGCATAGTGGTTTAGGCATTTGCTTGCGAAGCCAAAAGAACCAGGTTCGATTCCCCACATCCCACCTTAGCCAGATGCACATGGTGGCGCATGCATCTGGATTTCATTTGTATTGGCTGAGGGCCCTGGCGTGTCCATTCTCTCTCCCTCTCTGTCTTCTTCTGTCTCTCAGAAATCAATCAATCAATCAATCAATCAATCATTCAATAGAATCAACAAGTGATTCAGAAACACATTTGGCCAAGGTCTGTTAGGTCCCGCTAAGCAAAGGACTCGATATTCTTTGAAAATTAGAGAAAAACTCTATGAGCTCTATCTCTGCAGGAGAGACCCAGTCTGTTATGCAGGCCTTTGTCATGATAAAGAAAATTCAGAGTTGGTTTCAGAAGCTTTCCAGGCGAGAGAAAAGGGGACCGGATGGTATGTAAACCACAACAGTGGCTCTCCTATAAAATCCCACTGCCTTCTGTGACATAGAAACCGATTCGCCAATGCAGACTGCGGCTGACGGTGTGTTTTTTTTCTTTGTTTTTTTTTTTTTTTTTTTTCTTGCACAGAGGCAATGAGATCCGAGGACAAATTCGACAAAATTCATGAAAAGATACCTGAAATGCTATCAAAAGGGAAGTCGAGCTTGCCAGCTGAAACAGCACCCCAGACACTGCACAGAGATCTTGAGGAGAAGAGCCACATGGCCAACTTTGGAAACCTACACCAGTGTGATGGGGAGGAAAAACAAAATGTAAGATGGAGCAGAGTTCTTGAGGCTGCTGAACTCTGAGTATTAGAATAGACTCCAACCATCACAAAGGTGAAGGAGATAGGAACAGAGAACACTCGACTCTCGCACAGTCCAGAGTCACAGAGATCCAGAGACACAGAGGCTCCCAGACCTCATCAGCGAAGTAGCCATAACACTCAACCGGGCAGGCTCATAGAGATTCATGCAAGTGTGGGCTGAAAGACTGTGAGAGCCATAAGCAGGGACAGAGACATATCCTCGCCCCGATAACTGATGGCTACCCCAAATGCATGACCCACAATCCCCATGGGGATATAACTGGCACCCCCAGGTATCAGGGTCCCTTGGGGGGAGGGGCGGGGATGAGGGTGAGGATGGCACCCACACGTGCTGTTTACACACTCACTGAGTGGGTCTATAACTAAAAAGCAAACACGCACCAGCAAAAATCAATCAAAGCCACCAATGCTCAGGAGATTGTGCGGAAGAGAGTGTGCAGAATCCAGAGGGCATGTGGCAACATGGACAGGCACTGAATCCCACCACTGGTGGACTGCTGCTGCCAAAAGTTAGGAACCAGAGCAACATGGGGAATGCCCACAATCCCACAGCGACGGGTCCTCCATTGCCTGGCCCGGGTGGAGATGGCATGATCGTACTAACGTATGGTCGGCACTTACAATGGGTTCCTCTGAAATGAAAAGAGTCAAAGAGTCATAAAAATAAGCAACTAAATAAGCGAGAATGACAATGCAATTGGCCTTCAGCCTAGGAATCCGGTTCCTACTGGCATGGGTGAGCGGGCAGTAAAAGAACACTGCTCTTTGCACATCACGGAGTTCTGCCTCTCCTTCCAGGGTCCTGCACCGACAACCGAGCGCACTTCAGAAAAGCTGAGTCCCTCTCGTCATCAACAACAATGACAGGCGAGTCAGTGGTCCAAGTAATTGGACTCAAAGCCCCGGGAAGATTTTTAATTCTCTCTACCTTAGTATTTGAAGCAGGGCCTCACTCTCTAGTGGCAGGCTTGTAACTCCTTGAGGCCCTTGCCCATCAGCCCTCCAGGATCTCCTTCGTTACACTGGGCTATTCCTAGGAAAACACAACTTCTGTGACCTGTTTATTCTTCAGACATCCCCCTTTTGGCAAGCTCGTAACTTCGAGTGATGGCATGAAATCTAAGATATCGCTCCGTTTCCAAAAAGACCCTTCCACGCACCACCTGTCCCCTGGCTCAGCAGTCCAAACTCAGGCGGCTCTTTTGAGCGTTTTTTGGGAAAGAGCACATTCTCTAACCTCAGGTGAACGTAGAACCATTCACCCGAGGTTAGAGAATCTGGAGCTGGACAGGCCAGCAGAAGGTCTGGGAGATCCAGAGTCTCTCTGCGTGGTAGAAAAACGGGGCTCCCGACAAGCACCTGAGTCATTTGCTCACATCCGTTTGGGACCTCCAGAACTGACAGAGGATTTGAGACGTTCAGTAGGACTTTTGAGCACCCTTTCACCCTCTGGCTCACCCTTCTGGTAACCCAGCAGACATGGTGGAGTGTCCTAAGTCCCCAAAGGAAAAACATAGTGGCACCTTAAACCCATATGCATCTACAGAAAATCCTTTTGCCTTATAAGCCTTATGCACTGAAGAATGGGCAGAAGGAATCGAGAATCTCAGACTTGGAAAGTGCACCCTGAGGCAGGGTGTCCCCACAAGGAGGCGCTTAAGGACCTTCCCAACAACACAGTGGAAGCAGGTGTGGTGGTGCATCACAACTAGAGCAAGGTATGGAAAATCGCCAATATGCCATTTGTTCATTCAGTCACACTTGCAGTCAGGAATGAAAACATGGTCAGTACACCACACCAGGATATTAACACAGTGAGAATTTGTTGTGGTCTGACGTGTTGTACAAAAGAATTAAAACTCCAAATCTGATGTTGAATAGAAAGCACAAGCGCATAGTTACACTTTACACTTCTATGGAAAATATCATTTCAGACAGTGATTCCACTGTCTGGAAACGCTTTAAAAGGTTTCTCAGTAGAATTACACCTTTACTTGCCAGGACAGGATCTCATTAGCATTGGGGACAAGTCTCTCGCAATCACATGTTCCTTTCCAGGGCATCTCGGTTCAAATACAAGTAATGAAAACTATGTGTGAAATTTGACCTATGATCCGATCTTGGGATATTTATCTGTGATTTTCCACCATCAGGAGGGATGAGTATACCAAATCCCTTGAGCTTGACATGGTTCAATGCCCCTTTATCCCCAGCCCTGACAAGGCAGATATGCATTCATTAGGTATGAGTTCAAAGCCAGCCTGAGATAAGATCGTGTGTTCTTGTTCAGCCTGAGCTACTACAGTGAGACCCTACCGTGAAAAACCAAAATATAGCCGGGCATGGTGGCGCCAGTCTTGTATCCCAGCCCTTGGGTAGCACAGGTAGAGGGTGGATGAGTTCGAGTCCACCCTGAGACTCCATGGTGAATTCCTGTTCAGCCTCAGATTAAGTGAGACCCTACATCGCAAAAACCAAAATAACAAAAGAAAGAAAGAAAGAAAGAAAGAAAGAAAGAAAGAAAGAAAGAAAAGAAAAAAGAAAAAAAGCAAGCAAAAAAAGAAAAAAAAAGAAAAGAAAAAGAAAAAAAAATAAAATATAAAATAACATAAAATAAACTACGATCAAAATGGACTGAAGCTTTGACCTTACATAGTCTAAATGCTGGGAATAGTTGGAAGCTGAGCGATTACATAAAACACATTTGGCAAACGTGTATTGGGTCCCGCTAAGGATAGGACTTGATATGCTTTGAAAATTAGAGAAAAATCCTATGAGCTGTATCTGTGCAGGAGAGACACAGACGACTATGGAGGCCTTTGTCATGAGAAAGAAAATTCAGAGTTGGTTTCAGAAACTTTCCAGAAGATCTCCTGGGAAAGAAAATTCTACAGACATAAGGCCAGTGTCACCTGGTGTCATCACGTGAAAAGTCGACAACATAGAAGCCTCCCGTCAAGTTATAACCAAAGAATGCTCGCTCACACTTACTAAGTATGTTAGGACATTAGAAGGATTTAATTCTGAGATTGATACGTCTTAGAAGTTATTCTCACTTTTCCTGGAAACCAACTGTGACTAAGTACATCTTAGAAGGGTTGTGACCATACGTTCAAGGCCAGCCTGAGACACCACCGTGAATTCTGTGTCAGCCCGGGCTACAGCCAGTCCCTACCTCGCACCCCCCCAAAATTATATATATATATATTTATATATATGTATATTTATATATATGTATGTATTTATGGATATAAATTTACATATGGCCTCAACCCTAATCCTATTATGATATATATTTACATATTTACATATAATTACATATATATGTATATGTAAATATTATGTAGTATATATAATGTATAATAATCTATAACACATGAAATAATATGTTATACATATTATATATGTAAATATATATCATATATATTTACATATATATGTACAAATTTACATATATATTTATGTATGAACTCACATATTTACATGTAAGTTTATATATAATTTAAATATATATTCATATGTATATATTATGTATAATTTATAATATCTAAAATAAATATATATTTTACATATTATATAGCCATATAAACATATATATATATATATATATATATGGATATATATATATATATATATATATATCATGCTCTAAACACCTCCTCCTGCTTCTGGCTACATGACACTGTACTGTACTTATGGTAGATGTTCAATTTATTTCTTTGTTTTTTCGGGGTTTTCTTTTTTCGATTTCCAGGTAGGGTCTGGCTCTAGCCCAGGCTGAGCTGGAATTCACTCTGTCGTCTCAGGATGGCCTCGAACTCACAGCCATGGCCCTCCTCACCCTCTTCCTCCCTCCCTCCCCCCGTGCTGCTTGGATTAAAGGTGTGAGCACCACCATATATTTTATTTTATTAATATTATTATTATTATCATCATTTCATTTCATCATTTTTGTTATTTATAGCAGAGTTAGAAGGGGTCAGACAGAGACAGAGAGAGAGAGAGAATGGGGGCGCCAGGACCTTTGGCTTTGTAGGCAAGCACCTTAAGCACTAAGCCATCTCAAATCAAAAACCAAGCAATTAAACTGCTTCCCTAGGTAGCTGACCAAATTTACACAGTCAAGCTCAGATATATCTGACAGTTGGGAAGTGATTCCTATACTCCTAGAAGAGACAATATTAGTCCAATAGCTTCATTTAAATAATCTGTATAATTTGAAATCTAACCCCCGTCCAAACATATGTAGACCTTTTAATAAAAAGTCATACTCTCAGCAGGGCGTGGTGGCACATGCCCTTATTCCCCGCACTGTGGAGGCAGAAGTAGTTGGATCCTTATGAGTACAAGGCCACCCTGAGACTACAGAGTGAATTCCAGGTCAGCCTGGACCAGAGTGAGACTCTACCTAGACAAACCAAAAAAAAAAAAGTCATGTTCTCCCAGATAAGATTTTATTATAGAACATAAATTTTCCAAGTCACTCTTCAGCTTTTAATCTTGAAGAACAAAGATTAAAGCAATAAAAATAAGGAAGCAGGTTTTCTGGTGCATGCCTTGAATCCCAGCACTTGAAACACTGAGGCAGGAGGATCGTTTGAGGTCATCATAGGCTACAGAGTGAGTTCCAGAACACACCACGCTAGAGTAAGATACTGACTCAAAAGGAATGTGTCTTTTATCAAGTTTCTTTCTTTCTTTCTTTTTCTTTCTTTCTTTCTTTTTCTTTGTTTTCTTTCTTTTTTTTTTTTTTTTTTTTTTTTTTTTTTTTTTTTTTCTGAATTTTTTCTTTTTGAATTGGGTTTTTTTTTTTTTTTTTTTTTTTTTTTTTTTTGCAAGGTTTGGTGACTGACCTTTTTTCTAACCACTCCTCTGAATTAAAGGTTTTAATAAAAAAATAAAATGCTTAAATTCCAATAGCTTAAAGGGGTAGGAGGAAAAGAAGCAAAAGACATCAGCCATCTATACCTGGTCTTATCTACTCCTGAATAATGGTATGAATTTAGTAGCAGAACATGTATTTTTCCTTATGTACTCCAAATTTCTGTGAGGCCTGATTCAAAACACACATGCCAAAAAAAAAAAAAAAAAAAAAAAAAAAAAAAACAAAAAAAAAAAAAATCCTAAAACCTGGAAGACAGCACTAAATGTGATATGGCTGGTCATCCATATTAGTCCAATATTTGTTTCAGACATTTAAGATAGAATCAGTATTTCATAAAACCTGTCCAAGCTGTGTCAAGAGGTTAGTCTTGTAGATAAAAATATGAATAAGGTATACCAGAGAAAAACTTAAGAGGAAACCACTATCTTTCTGCACGCCTTGGTTGTTTTAGTTTATCTGTTTTATTTTGAGACAAGGTCTTGGTTCTTTCTTTGACTGGTGTGATACTTGCTATGTAGCTCAGACTGGCCTTGCTGAACTGTGGGCAGTCTCCCTGCCTCATCCTCCGTAGTGCTAGCATTACAAACATGTATCACCTTGGTCACCATAGCTTTGGTTTCTCTAATTCTGGACTATTTCTTCACAGATTGAAGAGCAAGATGAAAAAAATTTCAGGGAGAAAGCAATTACTTGCATTTGTGTTTGTAAAGCATATTTAATAAATACTAAAAATTCTTCAATTTCAATCATACTTTTGAAGTTGTTAATGAATGCATTTCCTTATTACTTATTCCATTTGTGTCTACTGAAAACAGATGCTTTCTACATTAAAAGGATCATTTACTCAGAGCTGTGCACTTAGTTGGCACGCAGTGTTTGCTATATTCTACTCTATAGCCACACTTCTTCATCACTTAAGATAGGGTTAATTTCTCTAACAGGATAATAAAGATATTATTTTAAAGAAAATAAGAGAATTGACATATATAACTAATAATATTATTACAGATTTGAAGCGAAAGGGAAACTTATCCATTTAAAATAACCTTCATTGTACCCAAAGCAGATACAATCCACCATCACTGTGAAATGCCTATCACTTGATTCCTTTTAAAAAAATAAATAATTTGTTAAATCTAATTTGCTCATTATGAAATTTTATCGGACTGACACTACTATAATAAATCTAGGTAACATAAGCTTAAATGTATAACATGAAACATTTTTTGGAATGGATATATTTGGGAAACTATGAAATCAGTTGTTATCATGTTCTTGCTTACCATTTCAAGTTAAAACAACACAATCAATTATATTGAATTCAATGAGAATGTCAGATAAAAAGAAAAATTGGAAAAAATAAACGTGTAATACAAGTAATGCAGATTAATGAAGTGCTATACAAATGAGTGACAGTTGAAAAATACAACCTATAATCCTACTCCACTCATTTAATTAATGAGTTAAAAATGAATGCCAAAACTTGTTTGGCTTTGAGAGAGCAAATATATATAAATTTGAATGGCAATACTTTCATATTGATAGATTAATCATTAAGCATTCTGTTTCTGTGATGGTTTCTGTACTACATAAACAAAATTCATGTGTCTAACTCTTGGATTCAGGCAGACCTGCAATTCACTATGTTGTCTCAGGGTGGTGCCACCACACCCGGCTTTTCACAGCTGGCTTTTAATCTCTGATCTCCATTTTTATCTCTTGGAGTTGCAGGCCAGTTTGGGACTACAGGGAATATTCCAAAAAAAAACAAAAAAAAAAAAAAAAATGTTAAAAAATAAAAAAAAAAAAAAAAAAAAAAAAAAAAAAAAAATATCTAGGAAGCAGGCAGACAGTTCATGTAAATAAAAGACCCTCAAAACTTTAAAATATGTTCTTTTCAGAACAAGACAGGCTAAGTGAATATCCAAAGTGCACCATCCATCCATCCATCTATCCTTCTTTCACCTGGCCTGGTTGTTGAGCTGGATTCTCACTTGTAACTGATACTGGAGCTTGCAGAACTCCTGATATACCTGTTTCTGGCTTTAGATGTGTAAAGGAATGCCATCTGGTCCTGTAGGTTTGCAAGCAGCAAGCACCTTTGCACACAGAGCCATATCTCCAGCCTCCAGCCAGCCTTCCTCGGTTTCTTTACCTTTTTCTTTCCTTCTTCTTCTTTTTTTTTTTTTTTTCGAGGTAGGGTCTCACTCTGGCTCAGGCTAACCTGGAATTCACTATGTGGTCCCAGACCTTTTTCTTTTTATTTATCAGAGAGAGACTGGGCACAACAGGGCCTCCAGGCACTGCACATGGACACTGGATGTATTGCCATTTTGTGCACATGGCTGTACATCTGTCATGGGGAATTGAATCTGGCCTTGCTGGCAAGCACCCTTGACCATGGAGCCATTTCTCCAGTCTTCCTCATTTTTTCTGTTTACATGACCATATATGGGCATCCTAGTATCTCTTACCACCTGACAAATACAAAAAACTTTTTTTAAATTTTATTTATTTATTTATTTATTTATTTATTTATTTATTTATTTATACTACCTTCTGTGTATACAAACAGATTCCAGGGATGAGAGTAAGGATGGAACCCACACGTGTTGTTTACACACTGAGTAGGTATATAACTAAAAAACAAAACATAAAACAGAGCCACCAATTTTCAGGAAATTTTTCAGAAGAGGGAGTGGAAAAGCCAGAGGGTGATCCATAATAAGGCCGGCCTATTCTCATTCATATTATCCCTCTCAAATAAATATGTTTTTTTAATTTAAAAAATGTATGTATGTATGTATGTATGTATGTATGTATGTATGTATGTATGAGAGAGAGAAATTTATCTGAGGGAGAGAATGGGCACAGCAGGTCCTCAAGCCATTGCAAATGAACTCCAGATGCATGTGCCCAGTGGGGACACAGTGAAAGTAACTTTTTTTTTGTTATTTTTGGTTTTTCTAGATAGGATCTTGCTGAAGCTCAAAGCTGACCTCCTACTCACTATGTAATATCAGAGTCGTCTTATACACACAACGATGCTCCTACTTCTCCCTCTTTAGTAAAAATAGTGGCGCATGAGTCTGGAGGTCCTTGGCAGTGGCTAGAGGCCCTGGGCACCCATTCTATCTCTCTCTGTCAAATAAATAAATGAAAATTAAAGAAAAATACACACACAGAGAGAGAGAGAGACACACACACACACATTGGGCTGGTGAGATGGCTTAGTGGTTAAGCAATTCCCTGTGAAGCCTAAGGACCCCGGTTTGAGGCTCGATTTCCCCAGAACCCATGTAAGACAGATGCACAAGGTGGCACATGTGTCTGGAGTTCATTAGTAGTGGCTGGGGGCCCTGGCGCACCCATTCTTTATATGCCTTTTTTCTCTCTGTGTCTGTTATTTTCAAAATAAAATAAATAATAAAATAAAAATATGTAAATAAAATAAAATATAGTGTGTCTCTAAGAGTCCCTGGAAAACCATGAGGAAGTAGGCTGGGCTGGGCTGTTCTGTTGTGGGGGGTTGGCTAGAAGTGGGTAATGATCTAAAGAAAGACTGAAATTTAAAAGTATGACTGGGCTGGAGAGATGGCTAAGCAGTTAAGGCTCTTGCATGCAAAGCAAAAGGACACAGGTTCGATTTCCCAGCACCCATGTAAGACAGATGCACAAGGCAGCACATGTGTCTGGAGTTCGTTTGCAGTGGCTGGAGGCCCTGGTCTGCCCACTCTCTCTGATCCCCCCCAATAAAATTAATTAATTAATTAATTAATTAATTAATTAAAGTTTGACTTCTGGGAAGAAGACCATATAAGAGAGTGAAATCCACCTTTGTCCAATTCCCTCCTTACACCATTGTCAAATGCTCCCTCATGGAGGATACTGTTACATTTATTATGCATCTTCTGTGTTCCATATATTATGCTAAAGTAAATGAATGACTCACATTACCTACAATCATCCCTTCAATGCTTGTTTTGTGAAGGAAGGAAGAAAACTGGGTCCCAGTCACGTAGGATTTCTGGTCCACAGAGAATAAATTCTAGAACTGGAAAACTGAATATCCTTTCTTAGATTTTTGAGCCGCAAATGACTTCCATCTCTCAGATGACTGGCTAGAAGAAAACATGAAACACAGAGACAAAACAAGACAAAGAAGGGGCTGGAAGGATGGCTCAGCGGTTAAGGTGCCTGCCTGCAAAGCCTAACTGCCTGGGGTTCATTCTCTCTTCCTCTCTCCTTGCACACAAATAAATAATTAAATAACACTTTTTAAAAAGAAAGGTTTATTTATTTAATTTTTTTTTTGGTTTTTGCGAGGTAGGGTCTCATTCTGGTCCAGGCTGACCTGGAATTCACTATGTAGTCTCAGGGTGGCCTCGAACTCTCGGCGATCCTCCTACCTCTGCCTCCCGAGTGCTGGGATTAAAGGCGTGCGCCACCACGCCCGGCTAAAAGAAAGGTTTATAAAGCACTTTGTCATATTCTGATTTTAATGATTATAGTGGTTTTGCAAGGAAGCCTTTTTTTTGTCTTGAGGTAGGGTCTCACTCTAGCCCAGGCTGACCTGGAATTCACTATGTAGTCTCAGGCCCATCTGGAACTCATAGTGATCCTGCTCCCTCTGCCTCCCAAGTATTGGGATTAAAGGCATGCACCACGATGCCTGGCAAGGAAGCCATTTTGTTTGTTCATTTTTTTCAATAAGACAGGGAGAAAGAATTGGTGTGCCAGGGTGTCTAGTCACTGCAATCAAACTCCAGATGCATGTATGACCTTGTGCACATGTCTCACCTTGTGTGTCAGGCTTACATGGGTTCTTGGGAGTTGAACCTGGGTCCTTAGGCTTTGCAGGAAAGCTCTTTAACTAGTAAGCCATCTCTCCAGCCCTTATTCATTCATTTTATGGATAAAGAAACTGAGGCTCATAGTGTAACTTGCCTATGGTTATACAATTAACAAGAGAGCCAGGTTCAACACAGGACTCTCAGACTTGATCTCTGGTCAGTCTTTTGACTCCATCAAAAAAGAAGTACAAGCCGGACATGGTGGTTCATGCCTTTAATGCCAGCACTCAGGAGGCAAAGGAAGGAGGCTCACCATGAGTTCAAGGCCACCCTGATACTACATAGTGAATTCCACACCAGCCTGAGCTAGAGTGATACCCAAACTCTAAAAAGTAAAAAAAAAAAAAAAAAAAAAAAACCCGCAGGGTGAAGACATGGCTTAGCAGTTAAGGTGCTTTCCTGTGAAGCCTAAGGATCTGTGTTTGCCACTTCCGATCCCACATAAGTCAGTCACACAAAGGTGAGGCAAGTGCAAAGTTGCACATGCCCACTAGCTGTTGCAAGCATCTGGAGTTCGATTGCAGTGGCATAGGCCCTGGTGTGCCAATTCCTCTCTCTCTCTCTCTCTCTCTCTCTCTCTCTCTCTCTCTCTCAAAATAACAACAGCTGGAGAGATGGCTTAGCTGTTAAGATGCCTGCCTGCAAAGCCTAAGAATGCTTGTTCAAATCTCCAGGTCCCACATTTAGCCAGATGCAAAAGTGACAGGAGCACGCAATGTTGCACATGTGCATGTGTCCAGAGTTTGTTCACAGTGGCTGAGAGGCTGCTGGCACACCCATTCTCTTGGGAGGCTAATGTAGGAGGATCACCATGAGTTCAAGGCCGCTCTGAGACTACATAGTGAATTCCAGGTTAGCCTAGGCTAGAGTGAGACTCTACCTTGAAAAACAAAACAAAACAGCCAGGTAAGGTGGCTCACACTTAAATCTAACCACTCAGAGGTAGAAGTGGGAGGATAGCTGTGCATTCCAAGCCAGCCTGAGGCTACATAGTAAATTACAGATCATTAGGGTCTCAGGAGACAGAGAGACAACAAATACAGATTGTTAAGTGTGCTTGTTCAAGTTGCAGACATTATGGTAGCTGTTGTTTTTTTTAATTTCCTTTTAACTGACAATAGTAATTGTTTGTACTTGTGGTGTACAGTGTGGCATTCCCGTGCATGGATCAATCTTTTTAAAATATATTTTTTTAAATTATATTTTATTCACTTATTTATCTGAGAGAGAGAAAGAAGGAGAGAGAGAGAGATAGAGAGAATGAAAATGGACACACCAGTGCCTTTGTCCACTGTAAACAAACTCCAGACACATGCGCCCACTTGTGTATCTGGCTTATGTGGGTCCTGGAGAGTCAAACTGGGATCCTTTGGCTTTGCAGGCAAACGCCTTAACCACTAAGCCATCTCTCCAGTCCACATGAATCAATCTTTAACAATCAATGAGATCAGAGTAACTGGCCTACCACCTCAGAGTTGGCCACCCACAATCCTCTCTAGTGTCTCTTTGGAAAGATTACTATCAAACTTGTCCTTTCATGCTGTAGAACATTAGAAATCACTCTTCCTATCCAATGGCACCCCTATCACCACTAGCCACGCTTCCTCCGTTTGCTTTCTCCCCACACTTCCCGGGCTCTGGTAATTACCTTTCTATCCTCTATTCTTTGGGAGCAACTTTATTAACTTCCACATGTAAGTTAGAGCATGTGCTATTTACTTTTAAGTGTCTGACTTTTTTTCTTTGGGGTAGGGGCTCACTGTAACCCAGGGTGAAAGGGAACACACTCTGCAGACCCAAGCTGGTCTTGAACTCATGGCGATCCTCCTACCACTGCCTCCTGGGTGTTTAAAGGCATGTGCCACCACCACAAAGGGCATATCTGACTCTTTTTTTTTTCCAATCCACACAATATCCTCCAGTTCTTTCCATGTAACTACAAATGCTTGAGCTTTCACTTAATGTCTGAATTATATTCTACCACATATATTAACTACACATGCACATATATAGCAGTTAACCTTATTAATAGCACATGAACAGTGAATGTTCATCAATTGAGATCAAAGGAACCTCTCATAAGAGATGCTGGTAGCTCTAGCTGAGGGCAGACAGAGCCATTGAATTGAATAGAAAATGACTACTTTTGAGCCTTTTTTTTTTTTTTTTTTTTTTTTTTTTTTTATTTGAGGTAGGGTTTCACTGCAGCTCAGGCTGACCGGGAATTTACTATGTATTCTCAGGGTGGCCTTGAACTCATGGCAATCCTCCTACCTCTGCCTCCTGAGTGCTGGGATTAAAGGCGTGCGCACCACATCCTGCTTACTTTTGAGCCATTTTATGAGGAAATACCGTTAAGGGCTTAGGTTAATTTTGAACAGTAGATAAAGCTATTGAGACATTATCAGGATAATATAGAGCTACATAAAACATTCTTTTATTATTTATTTTAGAGGAGGGGAGGCAGGGAGGGAAAGAGACAGAGAGAGAAAGAGAGAGTGGGTCAGGGCCTCCAGCCACTGCAAATGAACTCCAGACACATGTACCACCTTGTGCATCTGGCTTATGTGGGTCCTGGAGAATTGATCCTGGATCCTTTGGCTTTGCAGGCAAATGCCTTAACCATTAAGCCATTTCTACAGCCCAGAATTATCATATTGTTTTTAATGATTTTTTTGAAATATTATTTATTTATTTAGAGAGAGAGAAAGAGGCAGAGAGAGAAAGAGAGAGGGAGAGAGAGAATGGGCATGCCAGAGCCTCCAGCCACTGCAAAAGAACTACAGATGCATGTGCCCCCTTGTGCATCTGGCTTACATGGGTCCTGGATAATTGAACTGGGGTCCTTTGGCTTTGCAGGCAAACACCTTAACCACTAAGCCATCTCTCCACCATTAATCATTTTTTTATCATTTTCATTCTCTAGGTATACAATAATATAATCTATAAGAAGTGATCATTTTACCTCCCATTTCAGATTTTATATTCTTTATTTTCCTCTCTTTTCTAATTGAATTAGCTGATACTTACTGATTCTATGAAAACTAACAGTCACGGTGATCATCGTGCCCATTGTGTTATTATTGCTCTTCCTTGAATGTATGACTGGAGTTGTCTAAAGTCTGTGTAAATCTTTTCTCAATTGTGAAGTGGGGAAGTGTCCCAGTTAGAAGAGTTGGAGTGGGACAAGTAGACCTGAGATTCCCCAGCCTCCCTTATCCCAGCCATGAGCCAGTCAGTAAAGCAGTGATGAAGGACTGGGGTGGGGACCAGTCACTATAAACAGATCTCTGTAGAGGTAAAGGAACGAATACAGGCAGATCTGCTTAGAGGAACTCCACCACCCCTACAGAACCACTAGGTGACCGGTGAAAATGCTAATGTCTTTGACACCTCTGTGGGCTGTCATTGCTACAGTGTCTTCAAGAGGTCACGATGGTCCCAGAAATCACTGGAGACCAGAGGTCACGCTCATGGGGATGGCCATGCCATTCTTATAGTCAGAGACCGATTTCCATGAGGCTTGGGTTACAGTTCATTCCAGTAAACTGCTGGATGACCTCTTTAAATCTCGACTTATTTTTGAAACCACTGGATAGGCTCAGACACATAAGAGTTCAAACCTCAGTAGATCTGTCTTGCTCTTCTTATAAATGCCATTATTCTTTTAAATCACTTATTTATTTATTTATTTATTTATTTATTTATTTATTTATTTCAGGGATAGAAAGAGAAATAGGGGCTGGAGAGATGGCTTAGTGATTGAGGAGCATGTCTATGAACCCAAGGACCCAGGTTTGATTCTCCAGGTCCCACAGAAACCAGATCACATGGTGGCGCATGCATCTGGAGTTCGTTTGCAGTGGCAAGAGGCCCTGGAGTGCTCATTCTCTCTATCTCTCTCTCCTTCTCCCTTTCTCTGTCTCTAATAAATAAATAAAATAAACAAATCTTTAAAATGAGAAAGAGAAATAGTGAGGGAGAGAGAGAAAATGGGTGTGCCAGGGAAACTGGAGTCAAGGAACGACAGCCTTGAACCTCTGAAACCATCAGCCAATGTCCCAGAAATTAACCTGTTTCTGCCTCCTTTCTTTCTGTAGACACACTAGGATTACAGATATCTGACACACAGTCCAGATTTTATGTGGGCTCTGGGGGTTTGAACCAGGTACTTAGGCTTGCAGGGCAGGCAAGTGCTTTATCCACTGAGCCTTCTCCATATCCCTTACCTTATTTTTGATACAGGGTCTAGAACTGAACCCAGAACGCACTGATTTGGCTACACTAGCCTGTCAGCAAACCCGAGGGCTCCTCCCAGCTCTGCTTCCCCAACACTGAGACTACAGGCACGTGCCACAATACACGGCTTTAATGTGGGTGCTGGGGATCCAAACCCAGGTCATTTTTACCCTCTGAGCCATCTTCCCAGCTCTCACAGCTCCATGTTAAAGTTTTTATTTTATTTTATTTTTTGGTTGGCATACAGAGATTTAGGTATCATTTAAAATGTATTGTGTTTTAGTTGATTCCTGCCCCCTCCTTCTCTTCCCCTCTCCCTATATCTTCTCTTCTTCTGTTTGCACATTCATTCCAGGGTCCCATAATATTCCCTTTTATCACATTGCAATACTCAAGGGCATAGTTAGGACAGTAGGAATTTCTCAAGACAATAATGGACTCCTGTAAACCTTCATTTGTGAGGCAGAAGCAGGAAGATCACAGCAAGTTCAAGGCCAGCCTGGCCTAGATAGTGAGTTCCAGGACAGCCAGGGCTACATAGAGAAAGCCCGTTCCAAGAAAGAAAACAAAACAAACAAAACAAGCACCCAGCCACACAACAAAAAAGATTTAACAATGACATGGTGGCATTTTCCTAGCAGAGTGACCATGTCAGATGACATAGAACTTCCTGAAGTGGTGAGCTGAGCACCAAGTCAGTTCTTTGCACATGTCTTTTCTGGAGAATGTCTCCTGGGATACTTTTTTTCTGAGAGTGTAAGAAGTGTCCTAAATGCCCGGCGTGGTGGCGCACGCCTTTAATCCCAGCACTCGGGAGGCAGAGGTAGGAGGATCGCCAAGAGTTCGAGGCCACCCTGAGACTACATAGTTAATTCCAGGTCAGCCTGGACCAGAGTGAGACCCTACCTCGAAAAAAAACAAACAAAAAAAAAAAAAGTCCTAAATATCCTGAACGGGTTTTACTACAAGAAACATATGTTCCTCCAGTCGGGGTGAGCGTTTAATGCTTTCCTATGTTACCAGCTGAGTCTCCACTAGGTGGAGCTATCACATAAGCTATGGTACATGAACCCACACTGAGGATTTCTCATTGCGGCTCAACTGCGGCTCTGCCCACTTGACTGACATTGTAACTTGATTCAGAGTGAGGAAGTGAAGTCTTTGCAAAATCAACGAGTGAGGTGACCAGTGCGCTGTCTTCACTGCTTGTGTGCATGGAACGTTGTGAGCCACAACGCACTGAATCTCAACACCCAGCTCCTTGCAGCAAAAACTGTCGTGGCATTTGTAAGAAAGGAATGAAATTTGAGATTTCCTGCTCTGTAGATAGGAATGTATTGACATTCGGTGTTTAAAAAAGTTTTCTTATGAAATCAACCACGAGTCTGAGAAAGTTTAAACGTTGTACAAGTAAAAGCAGATTTGGTTTAATGGTGACCTGGGAGCTGCCTTGAAATATTTTTCCATGGAGTTTATACTCTGTATCTATCTTGGAGTTGGGGACATTAGAAAGCAGGCTTTATTTATTTATGTGCAGGTGGTGTGTGTGTGTGTGTGTGTGTGTGTGTGTGTGTGTGTGTGTGTGTGTGTGTAGGCATTCCAGTTCTCTTGCTACTGTAAACACGTGATCTTCTGTTTTTATGTGGGTGTTGGAGACTTGAACTCAGCCTGGCAGGATTTACAAGCAAACACCTTTAACTGCTGGGCCATCTCCCAATTCCCTGAAAGCAAGACTTTGGACATCTAAGTATGCTTGGAAGTAGTTTAATGAACCTGCTTCACATAGAATTCATTTTGTAGTTCTATTATACCTGAACTGCAAAATTGTCAAGTAATGTTTATCAGCACTATTATTTAAGTGCTGGGAAATATATTGTAAGTGACATACTATTAGTTAGTGTAAGATAATATTTCATTTTTTCCTTTAATCTTTTAAATGCCTCTAACTCAAGAAATGATTAATCCTTTCCCTAGGCTTCTTGGCTGTTCACGGATAGAACAGTGGCATCTAAGAACAACGGGTGGAAAAATCACATCTAACAGAAGTGTATTGCTTCTTTAATTATAAATGTATACCCAGACTACTCAATCACTATTTGTGTTTCTGACATCATCAGAAATCTTTGGTGCTTTAATTTTTTTTTAAAGTTATTGGGAAATGGAGAGAGAGAGAATGAATGAAAATAGGCACCCAACGGCCTTTGGCCACTGCAAATGAACTCCAGATGCCTGTCCTACTTGGTGCATTTGGCTTTACCTGGGCACTGGGGAATCTGTATAAGAGATAGAAAGGAAAGAATAAGGAAAAAGATGCAGTTTACAAGTAGAGATAGAAGGAATAGAACTCTCAGGATGAAATATTTTTCCTATGACGTCTCGGGGGAAAACGCTGTTGAGTCATGTTTGCACATATTAAATGCTCATGTTAGGAAAGTGAAGTGCATCATGGGATGTTTGTACAAATATAAGTAAGTCAATAAATCAGCAGTCTATTGTAAGCATATAAGACAATGCAATAGAAACAAAGACTAGACTAGAAACAAAGAGCTGTTGACTTGCCTCTCTTCTGAATCTGTATTAAAGCTCTCTTAGTCTTTTGAGAGAACTGGAGAAATAAAAAGTCTGGGTCAAATAGGGGTTATGAGTATGCTGGACGGTGGTTGGCAAATCTCCAAGGCTGTAATTGCTAATCTGACCTTTCTGTTTGCTTCTCCAACGTGGCTTTGAGAGAGGGATTGAACAAGTTACAAAACAGGGCTGGCTCTGAATGCTACAGCTAAACACTCCAGGCTTCACTGGTTTCTACACAGCTGGAGAAACTGGGAGTTTCAACAACCCCTGTTATAAGTTTAGTTGAAGTGAATTGGGAAAGAGTTGCATTGACTGTCTTTGGTATTTTTACAAAAGGGATTAGGTTAGACTCATGACAAAATAGCAACAAGAACAACAACAAAACCCCAGAGATTTTTTTCCCCTACAGAAAGAGCATTGCCCACCCTTGTGCCATAGCTTTTATTTCTGCCATCTGGGAAGATGGTGTGCAGTTGCTTATACTCTGCTCCCCTCACAAGCATCTAAGCATCGTCTCCAAAACAATGACTTTGCTCTGTGTGTGTGTGTGTGTGTGTGTGTGTGTGTGTGTGTGTGTGTGTGTCCCATGTCCTCCTAGAAGGTACAGCATGTGCATGGCACAGAGGGGTGCTCAGTACATATTGGTGACAAGAATAAATGGATAAATGGTCATGATTGATTTTATCCTTTGGAGGGGGATTTGAGAAAGGGATGGGGTAATTTGTAAAACATTCGAGATCAGATTCACTATATTTTAATGCAATGACATTCCACTTTGATTTGGGGAATCAGGTATATTCTCAGTGTTAACTAATGCTTTCTGTATGGAAGGCCCTCCTGTGTCCTCCTTCTTAAAAGGAGGGGTCTGCTATTGCTTGTCAGAATGTAAATTAGTGCAGACATTATGGAAAACAGTGTGAGGATTTCTCTACTAAAATGGGTTCACACAGCCATCCCACTATGAAGTATATGTCCAGAGGAAGTGAAATTAAATCAGTATATAGCACAGAACCAGGCATGATGGCATGTGACTGCTTTCTCGGCACTCTGAAGTCTGAGGCAACAGGATAATAAGGCTAACCTGGCTATGTAGAAAGATCCTGCTTCACAAGAAAAAAGAAAAGAAAAGAAAAGAAAAGAAAAGAAAAGAAAAGAAAAGAAAAGAAAAGAAAAGAAAAGAAAAGAAAAGAAAAGACAAGACAAGAAAAGAAAAGAAAAGAAAAGAAAGGAAAAAGCAATTTTACTACCATGTCTGCAGCAGCCAGAATATGCAATCAACATAAATTTCCAAAACAGATTTATGGATAAAGGAACCGTGGTGTGTATGTGTACAAAATGTCACCGGCATGACACATTCCCATTCCCTCATTTCAACATGGATGAAGCCAGAGATGATTATACTCAATGAAATAATCCCAGCACAGAAAGGAGAGCATCTTAGGATCACATCCACAAGTGGAAGGTACAAAAATGGTCTCACAGAAGTTGGCAGTAGAAGAGTGGTGACCAGAGGCTGGGGGTGGGGTGTGGTGGGGAAGGTTACTTCATAGGAAAAGAGTTATTGCTTGATACGAGGGGATACATTTTACACTCTACACCACAATATGATGAATGCGACAAACAAATTAATGATGGTGATGAATTTGCTACTTACTCTAAGTTGCTCACGACCTATTGTGCACATGAATGAAGATAGCGTATCATATCTCGTAAATATATACAGGCAGCATGCCAATCAAAAACTCAATAAAGCCGGGCGTGGTGGCGCACGCCTTTAATCCCAGCACTCGGGAGGCAGAGGTAGGAGGATCGCTGAGAGTTCGAGGCCCCCCTGAGACTACATAGTTAATTCCAGGTCAGCCTGGACCAGAGTGAGACCCTACCTTGCAAAACCAAAATAAAAAATAAAAAAAAACTCAATAAAATACACAATTTGTGAGCTTTCTAGGTGGCTAAAAACATTTGCTATGATGCTTGATGAGTGTAGTTCAAATCCCCAGAACCTACCTAAGGCAGGATGCAGATGGGACATGTGTCTGTCCAACACACCTACAGTTATAACTGTTACTTCCACTGCCTAGCATTTCTGCCTTCCCATAAAGGTCGTCGACCAGTTTGAGTTGATTTTGGTGCAGGATGAGAGATGTGGGTCTAATTTTGTTTTTCTGCAATCGGGTTTCCCCCTTGCATTCCTGAATCTGAAGAACGAATATGTTTCAGTCAACTCTAAAGGCTATTCCAGCTCACCCTTTTCTTCTCTCTCCTTTTACTGTCTCTGCCTGGGTACTTATGCGTGGCTCCCCTCTTCTCTGGGGGGGAAGGGAGCAGAGCACTGTTTCTTCATCTGGATGGTTTTCTGCTTGCCTTTGGTTTATCATTTGGGGTCACTTCTCACTGTAATTACATGTATGATTTCCCTCTGGTCCCTGAATCTACCACTTGTGTATTTCCCTTACACTCCAGATCCACCATGGTGAGCGCTCCCTCGAACTCTAGGCCTCCTACCTGTGTAATTTCTCTCGACTTGGGCTAACCATTGGTGTGACCCTCTTCTCTACTCCTCCTCTCAATCGCTTGGTCTTGCTTTGATATTTTTTTCTCTCTGCTATTCTTCCCTAAGCCACTACCACTTATTTGCCCTCTTAATGTTCTTCCCTGGGGAAACTCAAAGTGGATGCTGTGGTTGTTCCTTCTAAATCTCCCTACATAAGCATGTACGTTCTATCTTCCACGTGTTTATGGTTCTGCCCCAGCCATGTCTCTCAAATGAATCTGATGGACTCTGCTGTGTCTTCCACGTGAGTCTGTGTTTCCCACTTCCCAATGTGCTGGTGCCTCTGCTCTGGACTTCTTCCTGGATCCCAGTTTCCCTTAAGTAAACCCCACTATTTGTGATTTCTCCCTAAATCAACTTAATGATTCATAAATGATCCTTCTTGAGTCCATCTTTATTAATTCTTTGTTAGAGATAGGACAGGGCCCAACATTTGGGTTCATAAATTTGGGGAATACCACCATGTGGTAGTTTGAATCCATGGCCCCAATACATTCAGTGTTTTATAAGTTTGTTGTGTGCATCTGCATCCACCTGGCTGGAGGCAAGGTCACTGGGTGGATCTTAAGGTGTGGGGGTGGGTTTGAGATTCCATTGTAAGGATATGCAAAGTGGGCCTAGTTCCTGAGGTATGCTGTGCTTTTGGCTTTTGGCTTTGCTCTCTGTGTTTGGTCCTGGGATGGCAAGCCAGCTTCTTCTGCCATTATGGAACTTCCCTGGATCTGTAAGCTTCAATAAATAATATCACTTCCTCCATAACTGTGCCTTGTCTGGAAGTTTATCTCAGAGAACCTACAGCTGTCTGCTACACTCCCAAACCCCAAAATCTTGTGTCACCACTTTTCATTGTCATTCTGTCTTTGTGTTTTTGTTGCTATTTGGTATTGAAGTGCTTTGACTCATTTCATTTTCTTTTTGTAAACTTCTGTAGTATACATGGGGTTACTTTGGGGCTTATGTAAAATAAACTAGTCCATTTTAAGCTGATAACAAGTGGCAAGTTCAGTTGTATACAAAAGTTCTACATTTTAACTCCTCTCTCCCTCTTCCCTTTATGTTATTGGTGTCACAATTTAGATCTACTTATATTGTTTATGTTTTAACATATTTTAGAGTCCTTTTAAAGATTCTATTCATGTATTTTTGCTTCTTTTTTTTTTTTTGGGTTCGAGGTAGGGTCTCACTCTAGCGAAGGCTGATCTGGAATTAACTATGTAGTCTCAGGGTGCCTCAAACTCATGGCCATCCTCCTACCTCTGCCTCCTGGGTGCTGAGATTAAAGGCATGCACCACCATGCCTGGCTAACTATTTTTTCTTTTATATTTATTTATGAGAAAGGGAGAGAGAGAATGGGCATATCAGGGCCTCCAACCATTGCAAATAAACTCCAGACACATGAGCCACCATGTGCATCTGGCTTATGTGGGTACTGGGGACTCAAACCTGTGTCCTTAGGCTTTGTAGGTAAGCACCTTAACTGATAAGCAATTTCTCCAGCCCTATTTAAGTTAATATATATATATATATATATATATATATATGACAAAGAGAGAGGCAGAGAGAGAGAGAGAATAGGTGCACCAGGGCATCAGCCACTGCAAACGAACTCCAGACACAGGCGCCCCTCTTGTGCATCTAGCTTATGTGGGTCCTGGAGAATTGAACTGGGATCCTTTTGGCTTTGCAGGCAAGTGCCTTAACTGAGAAACCATCTCTCCAGCCCTATTGTGTTCTTAAAATATATTTATTGGAGAGGCGTGGTGAGGGAGAATGGGTATCACTAGAAATGACCTCCATATACATGCACCACTTTGTGCATCTGACTTCACGTGGGGATTGAGGAATTGAACCCAGGCTATCAGCCTTTGCAAGCAGCACCTTTAACCACTAAGCAATCTCTTCAGCACTTTGATAGTCCTTTGAAAAGTGGATTCTTTGGCATGTGCATGTGGATAGTAATATGTTTGATATGATGTGTGAGGTATATTCCCGTGTGTGTGTGTGTGTGTGTGTGTGTGTGTGTGTGTGTGTATATGCTCTGTACATGTGCATGAAGAAGACTGAGGAGAAAGTTGTCCCCTCCCTACCATTCATCCCCTGTGGTTAGACTTCATCAGATCCAGCAGAGCTCCAAGCTTTCTGAGATAGAAGCTGGTTCCATGGACAGTTCCAAAACTGTTGGGGCACTGGACACATAGAATAACTCTTAATCCCCAGAGGGAAGGTTAGAGCTTAGGTTTTTTAAATTACTTGCTCTGTGCTGAAAGAATTTTTTTATTATTATTATTATTATTATTATTATTATTATTATTATTTTGGCTTTTTTGGCTTTCAAGGTAGGGTCTCACTCTAGCCCAGGCTGACTTGGAATTCACTATGTAGTCTTAGGCTGGCCTCTGCCTCCCTGCCTCCTAGTGAGTATTGGGATTAAAGGTGTGTGCCACCATGCCCAGCAGGTAGAGAGAGAATGGGTGTGCCAGGGCCTCTAGCAGCTGCATACAAATCCCAGATGCATGCACCACTTTGTGTAACTGGATTTACATGGATTCTGCAGAGTCAAATAGGTCTTTAGGCTTGGTAGGCAAGTGCCTTAACCACTGGGTACTTTCTCTAGCCCTGAAATAATTTTTTATTTCATCTTATTTGCTCCGTGGATTAATAGGGTGGAATTTATGGTGTCTATTAACCCAATCCACTAACTCTGGTCTACAGGTAGGAAGACAGTGTTGGTGTCCTCAAGGCTCCAAGATGGGTAAGACAGGAGCCAATCCTTTAGGCAATCCATTCAAAAACATAGGAGCACTAAATGCATGAGCCAACCCTGTCCCTACATTGAGGCTAGGCGGCCTGTTCCCAATCCTCTTGCACTGCATTTGGAGCACAGAGTCTGTGGAAACGGTATTCAGTTACTTTGCCACATTTCGAATACCTTGGCTCTCTGAAGTTGTACTTTGCCTAGTAGTCATGAATACTGCTTAGAAGCAGGTAAAATCAACTTCAAGACTGGAAGAAAGAGGTCTGGAGAGAAGGCTTAGCAGTTAAGGTGTTTGCCTGCAAGCCAAAGTGTTCTGGTTCCACTCCCCAGGACCCACATAAGTGAGATGCACAAGGGGGCGCACACATCTGGAGTTCATTTGTAGTAGCTGGAGGCCTTACGGGGCCCATTCTCTCTCTCTCTACCTGCCGATTTTTTGTTTGTTTCTGTTTCTTCAAGGTAGGCTCTCACTCTAGCCCAGGCTGACCTGGAATTCACTATGTAGTCTCAGGCTGGCCTCGAACTCATGGCGATCCTCCTACCTTTGCCTCCCGAGTGCTGGCATTAAAGGTGTACGCCACCACGCCTGGCTGTCTACCTACCTATTTCTGTATCTCTCTCTCTCAAATAAATAAAAATATTTTTTAAAAGATTGGAAGAAGGAGTTGGAGAGATGGCTCAGCAATTAAAGGTGCTTGCTTTCCAAGCCTGTTGGCCCAGGTACAATTCACCAGCCACCCATGGAAAGCCTCATGTTCATTTGCAGAAACAAGAAATCTTCACATATACCCATACACAAATAAATCAAGGAACTTTTTTTTGAGGTAGAGTCTCACTCTGTCCCAGGCTGACCTAGAATTAACTATGTAGTCCCAGGGTGGCCTCGAACTCACAACAACCCTCCTGCCTCTGCATCCCTAGTGCTGGGATTAAAGGCGAGAGCCACTTTGCCTGGCTAGAACATTTTTTAAAAAGATAAAGAAGATGCCAGCTTTTGGGGGCAGGTTTTCTTTTCTTTCTTTTTTTTTTTTAACAGATGCCCTAGACCACTATCTTAAGATACTTGTGTGTTAAGACTGAATACTCTTTCAATCCCTACAGCATCAGTGTTTCTTGCTGAAAGAAACTATTTCATATTTTTCTCTGTGTAGCATCTAGCAAAGTATTACATACTTAATAGTTTTCAATGTAAACTCATGATATAAAACTGGAAAGAGGAAAAAGTTAGCTATAGGTAGAAAGAATGACAAATAAGGAAAAGATCTGATATGACAAGCTAGCTATCTATTTAGCCACAAATCAAAAGTTAAGCTTATAACACTGTATGGACTCTTAGGCTTTTGCAGTGCTAACGACCAAGCCCTGGCCCTGAATCACCAGGTCACAACCCAGCCCCTCCGTGGGTGTTTAAAAGTTGTTTGAATGAGTATTGCAAGCAACCATTAGCAATGATTATGCTGTTTAGCTAAGATATATTTGTTTTTAAGTCATAGTCTGACTTGACTACAGGACTGTTTCCCCTAGACAACTATATTCATGTATTCATGCAGGTAACATTTCATAGAAAAGAGCATAATTTTGCTTCATTCATATTCCCCAATGAGAATCACATCATCTTCACTCTGCTGCAGAACATAAAGCGAGCTCTTTGTTCTGCCTGGAAAGGTGATGTGGGATGAACCCAGCCTGCCTTCATTTGTTCATATCATCTGCATATTAGTGTTAGTGAAGAGTCTGTCCAGGCAGGTGCTCTTCCCAGCTCTTGGTGGTGCTGACACACAGAGGAACATTGTGTTTTATATCTTACAAGGCTAAGGAGATGAATACAGCCTTACACAATAAGGTTATACAAGCATGCAGTAAATTAAATAGTCCTATCATGGGTGTGGTGTGTGTGTGTGTGTGTGTGTGTGTGTGTGTGTGTGTGTGTGTGTGTTTCACATCAACTTGTTGGGCTTAATGTTATAACATATTTTAACTGATGAAAAATGTAAAGTAACAAGTTCTTCTATCTCTGGAGTCTATCACTCTGTGATTTCCCACTCTATTTTTATTATACGTTTATTTGTGTTCCAGCTCAACCCTGCTTGTTATTTAATAATGAGTGTACTTATGCATAACATAATGTTATGTATATTAAATATAATTGAAGAAAATTTGATTCATTGTACTTTAAGGCTGATGAGAGAAAATCAGTGATGAAAATAAATTCATGTTTTGGATACAGATTCATTAAAGAAATTAATTCTAAGACTACAACAGAGTGTCTGAATCTAGATTTTCCTGTTTTCTTTAATTGCTATGTTTATTTTGTCCTTATTCAGAAATTGGAAAGATTAAAAAGGATGGGATCCTTTGGCCTATTTTTTCTACTCTTAAGTGATAAGACAAATATTAATTAATAAAACAGTATATCAGGGATCATAAAGGGGTGACAGGTTATGGCACCTTCTAAACCAAAGATAGCAGGAGAGAACTTAGTGATGTAATAGAGAGGAAGGAGACTTATTATTATGATTATTATTATTATTATTATTAATTGATTTGTTTTTTGAGGTAGGGTCTCACTCTAGCCCAGGCTGACCTGGAATTTACTGTGTAGTCTCAGGCTGGCCTTGAACTCATAGCAATCCTCCTACCTCTGCCTCCTGAGTGCTGGGATCAAAGGCGGGCACCACCATACTTGCTCAGATATTTTTAATATAATAGGATCCATGATATCCTTTCCAGAAAAATAATGAAGCTAAGACAATCATGCCTTTATAAAAGCAATAAGCATGCACAGTTTTCAAAATCACCATTTTCAAAAATCTGGAAACTCTTCCAGACTTGTAATAATTTGAAGAACATTCATTCATGAAAAAAAAAAAAAGACGTCGTAACGCACGCCTTTAATCCCAGCACTCAGGAGGCAGAGGCAGGAGGATCGCCGAGAGTTCAAGGCCACCCTGAGAAGACATAGTGACTTCCAGGTCAGCCTGAGCCAGAGTGAGACCCTACCTCACAAAAAAAACAAAAAAAAAAAAAACAAAAAAAACAAACAAACAAACAAAAAAAGACTAACTCTTGGTAAGGCCGTGAGATTTGAAGTGTCTTAACTCACCTAATTCTCAGTCTCCTCTTATTTGGAGATAGGTCAATTGAGATTTTCCTCACCTTACAGAACAACAACATCAAGCCTCAGACACATTAAGACCCACACTGTGAAGGGGACTGGCAGATGCATAATGGGTCTCAGAAGGGGAGGAGAAAGCAACAGGAACCAAAAGAATGCTGGAGGAAATGGTATTTAAAATTCCCAGGTGATTTGAAAGTCATCAATGTGTGTAATAAAGAAGAAGAAAAAGGAGCAGGATGGGGAGAACTCTACATTAAAAAGAAAAGGCAAAGAGATACACATGTAGACACCACCTAATCTCACTGCTCAAAGCCAACGGGGAAGACAGAACACAGCAAGCGGAGAGAGAACCAAGTCTTTGTGTGCAAAGGGGGCTCAATACAACTGACAGCTAACTTCTCAGCAGAATCTGTGAGGCTAGGAACGAGGTACAATGCACCCAGAGCGCTAAAAGCAAAACAGAAATGCTATGCAAGAAGAGGGTAAGTTAAAACACTGCAAAAAAATTCCTTCAAAGATGAAGACGTTTAAGCACTCTAAGACTGAACCACGAAAAGATAATTTGATTCTACCAGATCTGCCTTATGAAAGGACATAAATGAATGGAAGTTCTTTAATTCAATAGAAAGGACACTGGAAAGTTAACTTCAGTCTACACAAAGAACTAAAGCGCTTGTGAAGATAAATGAAGATTAGAGTAGTGTGAACGTTTTCAGGATCAAAATGGAGTCACTTATGTCAAAACCTAAGAGAAAAACAAAGTAGGCAAGAGGTTATGAAGAGATTTCTTGACAATATATACCTAATAGCTGGGACTAGCACAGAAGGCATCAAGATGAACAACCTTGAACAAAGGTCACTAGGCCCTTATTCAAAAAATACTTGTGTGGGGACATGGTTCAGCATCTGCCTATCCACTTTGGACTGACACACCTGTCATTATTGGTCCTCATATTCCATTTTCCAACTCTTTTTTTTCCACTTTTAGTTTTAAATTTTATCTTTTCTTGGCTTTGGTCCCTTGAATATGCTTACATATATTTCTATTATAGTGTTCATTTATTAATAAATTTATTATTTTGGAAAAACCTCTGGTACTTAGATTAACAGCAGAAATAAAATAGAGAATAGAGAAACAATAAAGAATTAATAAAACCCCCAATTTTTTAAGAAAAAATCAAGTAAACACACTGTGAAATAGATTGATCAAGGGGAAAAAAACAGTAAGACTCAAATACTAAAACCAAAACTGGAAAAAAAAAATCACTTTTACCACCAGGGTTTATTCCAGGAACCCAAGATGACCAATATTAAGAAATGCTCAGCCAGCAGTGGTGGCGCAGCACTCGGGAGGCAGAGGTAGGAGGATAGCCATGAGTTTGAGGCCACCCTGAGACTACAGAGTGAATTCCAGATCAGCCTGAGCTAGAGTGAGACTCTACCTCGAAAAGCAAGCAAACAAACAAACAAACAACAAGAAAAAGAAATGCTCAATGCAGGGGAAGGCAATAGAAAGGGGCCAAAATAATGTTTTGACATGTGAAAGTAAAGTGTTACACCATGTTAGCAAAATAAAGATGAAAAGCCACATGATAATCTTAATGCATAAAAAAACAATGACAAAATTCAACACCCTTTTATGATAAAGACACTCAGAAGCTGACTACATTTAGACCAGAGCTCTATCATCTTTATAAAAAAAAATAACTGGAGATGGCACAACTATTACTTTTGTGTGGGGCAGATAAGTGGATAGAGACAGGGTCTCAGTAGGCTGTCCTTGAACTTGAAATCCTTCTGCTTTGGTCTCCAGAGTACTGGGATTGTAGCTGGATCGCTTGCACCGGCCCACTGCAATCATATTTTAATGGTAAAACGGGGCATTCTTGTTCTTTAAGATGAAGGCAAGCATGCTTACCTCTCTAACTCCATATTGGACTGGAATTGTTACACAGGATAATTGGCAAGACAAAGGCATTAAAAGCATGCTGATGGAAAATGGAGAGGAAGAAGCAAAACAATTTCTGTTTATCAATAATATAATCTTAGCTGGGTGTGGAAGCGCACGCCTCTAATCCCAGCACTTGGGAGGCAGAGGTAGGAGGATCACCATGAGTTAGAGGCCACCTGAGAGTACATAGTAAATGCCAGGTCAGCCTGGGCTAGAGTGAGACCCTACCTCGAAAAACCAAAATAATAATCATCATCATCATTCTACATAGAGAAAACCCCAAGGATTCCACTAAATAATAGTATAGTAATTTAGTAAGGTCTCAAGAAACCATATTAATATACAGAAAACAACTGTATTGCTATAATTCAGCAATGATCAATATCAAAGTGAAATTAAGAAGACACCATCCCATCTTAGTACTATGATGAAATTCAATACTAAGAAACAGAGGTGACAAAAGAAGTACAAGCTTAGGAAACTGAAAATTACAAAAATAGCTGGGTGAGGTCATACACGCCTTTAATCCCAGAACTCTAGAGGCAGAGGTAGGAGGATCACGGTGAGTTTGAGGCCAGCCTGGGACTACAGAGTGATTTCCAGGTCGGCCTGGGCTAGAGTGAGAAGCTTTACCAAGGTAGTAAATGGGAAAGACAGAAGAAGACCGTGCCATCCCCTACAGCTGTGGAAAATCATATAAACATCAGGCCCTGGGCTTTCATTATAACACCCCCTTCTTAGCTAATTACTGCCAGGATTAACTTACAGAGTCGGGAGGCCCCACTCAATCCCAAATTCATTCATTTTAGGTCACACTTTGGCAGAAAACCTGTAACAAAAGGCCAAACCTTTATCCACTGAGTCTTTTATTTGTAACTAAACAAAAGTCTTGACAAGTAGTATAATTTGCATCAAGCAGGGCTACACCAAAGGCTGATTAGCAGTTTTTCATTTTTTTAAAAATAAAGATTTGTTGACCTTGGAGTGTGCTGTGGAGGACTTCTCATTTTGAATTTCCAAACACTTGGATGCTAATAGGTCATTTTCTTACCAGTTCAAGCATTGTATTTTTAGCATTATGAATCTGACCAAGAACAGGCAACACAATTTTAAAAAATTAATTTATCTTATTTATGTATTTATTTGCAAGCAGAGAGAGAGAGAGAGAGAGAGAGAGAAGAAAGACATACAGAGAGAGAATGGGCGTGTCTGGGCCTCAAGACACTGAAAAGGAACTCCAGATGCATGCGCCCTTGTATATCTGGCTTACGAGGGTCCTAGGGAATTGAACCTGGGTCCTTTGGCTTCACAGGCAAATGCCTTGACTGCTATGCCAGCTCTCCAGCCCAAGAAACATCATTTTTTATTTTTTTAAGTTTTTAATGAATATTTTTATTTTTACTTATTTATTTGAGAGAGGGAAAGAAACAGAGAGAGAGAGAGAGAGAGAGAATGGGTGTACCAGGGCCTCCAGCCACTGGAAACAAACTCCAGGTGCATGGTTGTGCATCTGGCTTACGTGAGTCCTGGGGAATTGAACCGAGGTCCTTTGGCTTTGTAGGCAAGCGCCTTAACCACTAAGCTATCTCTCCAGCCCAGGCAACATCATTTTTAAAGAGAGATCAAAGAGGACTGGAGAGAAGGCTTACTGGTTAAGCTTGCAAAGCCTTAAGGACCCCAGTTCGATTCTCTAGGTCCCATGTAAGCCAGAGGCACATGGTGGCGTGCACAAATAAAATAAATTAATTTTTTAAATTGTGATGCCTGTTCTTGGTCAGATTCATAATGCTAAAAATACAATCCTCTCTCTCTGTCTTTCTCCCCCTCCCTCTCTCTGCCTTAAATACATACATACATACATACATACATACATACATACATACATACATACATAAAAAAATTTAAAAGAATAGATTGAAGAGGCTGTCTTTTACTATTGTGTGGAGAGACAATATTTTTGGTGGTATTGGCTTTTTATGATATTTGGATTAGACAGATGCACTATTCTAACCCTTTGAAATTCCATTGCTATTGCGCACAAGTTGTCAGTCCAAAATGTATTTTGAGA
>JAEOAD010000517.1:0-92642 GCA_036365145.1 Orientallactaga sibirica | reverse complement strand
CTGAATCTATTAAGTTGTACATCTTGTTAGATTACACTAACTAGGAATGTTTGAACTTGCTGCACTCAACCCTCTTTGTAAGAACGCAAGTGATTCCGAGAACAGAACTAGATCATTTCACACGATACAGTTTTCGGAAATGAAGATGATTGTTTTCTAAACAAACTACTTTAGAAATGAGGCGAATCTACTACTTTGTACAGCTTGTAAGATTACACAAACAAGGAAAATTTCCACTTGCTGCGCTCAACTCTCTTCGTAAGAAAGCAACTGATTCCGAGAACAGAACTAGCTCATTTCACACAGTATTGTGTTCGGCAATGAAGGTGTTTGTTTTCCAAACAAACTGCTTTAGAAATGAGGCGAATCTACTACCTTTTACATCTTGTTAGTTTACACAAACAAGGAAAGTTTGAACTTGCTGAACTCAACCCTCTTCGTAAGAAAGCAACTGATTCGAGAACAGAACAAGCCCATTTCACACAGTACTGTGTTCGGCAATGAAGATGTTTGTTTTCTAAACAAACTACTTTAGAAGTGAGGCGAATCTACTAACTTTGTACATCTTGTTAGATTACACAAACAAGGAAAGTTTGAACTTGCTGCACTCAACCCTTTTTTAAGAAAGCAACTGATTCCAAGAACAGAACTAGCTCATTTCACAGAGTACAGTGTTCGGCAAATGAAGATGTTTGTTTTCTAAACAAACTACTTTAGAAATGAGGCGAATCTACTAAGTTGTACATCTTGTTAGATTACACAAACAAGGAAAGTTTGAACTTGCTGAACTCAACCCTCTTCTTAAGAAAACAACTGATTCAGAGAACAGAACAAGCTCATTTCACACAGTACTGTTTTCAAAATGAAGATGTTTGTTTTCTAAACAAACTACTTTAGAAATGAGGCTGAATCTACTACTTTGTACATCTTGTTAGATTACACAAACAAGGAAAGTTTGAACTTGCTGCACTCAAGCGATTTTGTAAGGAAAGCAACTGATTCCAAGAACAGAACTAGCTCATTTCACACAGTACAGTGTTCGGCAAATGAAGATGTTTGTTTTCTAAACAAACTACTTTAGAAATGAGGCGAATCTACTACTTTGTACATCTTGTTAGATTACACAAACAAGGAAAGTTTGAACTTGCTGCACTCAAGCTCTTTTGTAAGAAACCAACTGATTCAGAGAACAGAACTAGCTTATTTCACAGAGTACAGTGTTAGCAAATGAAGATGTTTGTTTTCTAAACAAACTACTTTAGAAATGAGGTGAATCTACTAAGTTGTATATCTTCTTAGATTACACAAACAAGGAAAGTTTGAACTTGCTGCACTCAACCCTCTTCTTAAAAAAGTTACTGATTCAGAGAACAGAACCAGCTCATTTCACACACTACAGTTTTCAAAAATGAAGATGATTGTTTTCTAAACAAATTACTTTAGAAATGAGCTGAATCTATTAAGTTGTACATCTTGTTAGATTACACTAACTAGGAATGTTTGAACTTGCTGCACTCAACCCTCTTTGTAAGAAAGCAAGTGATTCCGAGAACAGAACCAGCTCATTTCACACAGTACAGTTTTCAAAAATGAAGATGATTGTTTTCTAAACAAACTACTTTAGAAGTGAGCTGAATCTACTACTTTGTACATCTTGTTAGATTACACAAACAAGGAAAGTTTCAACTTGCTGCACTCAACTCTCTTCTGTAAGAAAGCAACTGATTCGAGAACAGAACTAGCTCATTTCACACAGTACTGTGTTCGGCAATGAAGGTGTTTGTTTTCTAAACAAACTGCTTTAGAAATGAGGCGAATCTACTACCATTTACATCTTGTTAGTTTACACAAACAAGGAAAGTTTGAACTTGCTGAACTCAACCCTCTTTGTAAGAAAGCAACTGATTCGAGAACAGAACAAGCCCATTTCACACAGTACTGTGTTCGGCAATGAAGATGTTTGTTTTCTAAACAAACTACTTTAGAAGTGAGGCGAAGATACTACTTTGTACATCTTGTTAGATTACACAAACAAGGAAAGTTTGAACTTGCTGCACTCAAGCGATTTTGTAAGGAAGCAACTGATTCCAAGAACAGAACTAGCTTATTTCACAGAGTACAGTGTTCGGCAAATGAAGATGTTTGTTTTCTAAACAAACTACTTTAGAAATGAGGTGAATCTACTAAGTTGTATATCTTCTTAGATTACACAAAGAAGGAAAGTTTGAACTTGCTGCACTCAACCCTCTTCTTAAGAAAGTTACTGATTCAGAGAACAGAACCAGCTCATTTCACACAGTACAGTTTTCAAAAACGAAGATGATTGTTTTCTAAACAAATTACTTTAGAAATGAGCTGAATCTATTAAGTTGTACATCTTGTTAGATTACACACTACTAGGAATGTTTGAACTTGCTGCACTCAACCCTCTTTGTAAGAATAAGTGATTCCGAGAACAGAACTAGCTCATTTCACACGATACAGTTTTCAAAAACGAAGATGATTGTTTTCTAAACAAACTACTTTAGAAGTGAGGCGAATCTACTACTTTGTACATCTTGTTAGATTACACAAACAAGGAAAGTTTCAACTTGCTGCGCTCAACTCTCTTCGTAAGAAAGCAACTGATTCCGAGAACAGAACTAGCTCATTTCACACAGTACTGTGTTCGGCAATGAAGGTGTTTGTTTTCTAAACAAACTGCTTTAGAAATGAGGCGAATCTACTACCATTTACATCTTGTTAGTTTACACAAACAAGGAAAGTTTGAACTTGCTGAACTCAACCCTCTTCGTAAGAAAGCAACTGATTCGAGAACAGAACAAGCCCATTTCACACAGTACTGTGTTCGGCAATGAAGATGTTTGTTTTCTAAACAAACTACTTTAGAAGTGAGGCGAAGATACTACTTTGTACATCTTGTTAGATTACACAAACAAGGAAAGTTTGAACTTGCTGCACTCAAGCGATTTTGTAAGGAAGCAACTGATTCCAAGAACAGAACTAGCTTATTTCACAGAGTACAGTGTTCGGCAAATGAAGATGTTTGTTTTCTAAACAAACTACTTTAGAAATGAGGTGAATCTACTAAGTTGTATATCTTCTTAGATTACACAAAGAAGGAAAGTTTGAACTTGCTGCACTCAACCCTCTTCTTAAGAAAGTTACTGATTCAGAGAACAGAACCAGCTCATTTCACACAGTACAGTTTTCAAAAAAACGAAGATGATTGTTTTCTAAACAAATTACTTTAGAAATGAGCTGAATCTATTAAGTTGTACATCTTGTTAGATTACACTAACTAGGAATGTTTGAACTTGCTGCACTCAACCCTCTTTGTAAGAACATAAGTGATTCCGAGAACAGAACTAGCTCATTTCACACAGATACAGTTTTCGAAATGAAGATGATTGTTTTCTAAACAAAGTACTTTAGAAGTGAGGCGAATCTACTACTTTGTACATCTTGTTAGATTACACAAACAAGGAAAGTTTCAACTTGCTGCGCTCAACTCTCTTCGTAAGAAAGCAACTGATTCCGAGAACAGAACTAGCTCATTTCACACAGTACTGTGTTCGGCAATGAAGGTGTTTGTTTTCTAAACAAACTGCTTTAGAAATGAGGCGAATCTACTACCATTTACATCTTGTTAGTTTACACAAACAAGGAAAGTTTGAACTTGCTGAACTCAACCCTCTTCGTAAGAAAGCAACTGATTCCGAGAACAGAACAAGCCCATTTCACACAGTACTGTGTTCGGCAATGAAGATGTTTGTTTTTTAAACAAACTACTTTAGAAGTGAGGCGAAGATACTACTTTGTACATCTAGATAGATTACACAAACAAGGAAAGTTTGAACTTGCTGCACTCAAGCGATTTTGTAAGGAAGGAAGCAACTGATTCCAAGAACAGTACTAGCTTATTTCACAGAGTACAGTGTTCGGCAAATGAAGATGTTTGTTTTCTAAAAAAACTACTTTAGAAATGAGGTGAATCTACTAAGTTGTATATCTTCTTAGATTACACAAAGAAGGAAAGTTTGAACTTGCTGCACTCAACCCTCTTCTGAAGAAAGTTACTGATTCAGAGAACAGAACCAGCTCATTTCACACAGTACAGTTTTCAAGAACGAAGATGATTGTTTTCTAAACAAATTACTTTAGAAATGAGCTGAATCTATTAAGTTGTACATCTTGTTAGATTACACTAACTAGGAATGTTTGAACTTGCTGCACTCAACCCTCTTTGTAAGAACATAAGTGATTCCGAGAACAGAACTAGCTCATTTCACACGATACAGTTTTTGAAAATGAAGATGATTGTTTTCTAAACAAACTACTTTAGAAGTGAGGCGAATCTACTACTTTGTACATCTTGTTAGATTACACAAACAAGGAAAGTTTCAACTTGCTGCGCTCAACTCTCTTCGTAAGAAAAGCAACTGATTCGAGAACAGAACTAGCTCATTTCACACAGTACTGTGTTCGGCAATGAAGGTGTTTGTTTTCTAAACAAACTGCTTTAGAAATGAGGCGAATCTACTACCATTTACATCTTGTTAGTTTACACAAACAAGGAAAGTTTGAACTTGCTGAACTCAACCCTCTTCGTAAGAAAGCAACTGATTCGAGAACAGAACAAGCCCATTTCACACAGTACTGTGTTCGGCAATGAAGATGTTTGTTTTCTAAACAAACTACTTTAGAAGTGAGGCGAAGATACTACTTTGTACATCTTGTTAGATTACACAAACAAGGAAAGTTTGAACTTGCTGCACTCAAGCGATTTTGTAAGGAAGCAACTGATTCCAAGAACAGAACTAGCTTATTTCACAGAGTACAGTGTTAGGCAAATGAAGATGTTTGTTTTCTAAACAAACTACTTTAGAAATGAGGTGTGAATCTACTAAGTTGTATATCTTCTTAGATTACACAAAGAAGGAAAGTTTGAACTTGCTGCACTCAACCCTCTTCTTAAGAAAGTTACTGATTCAGAGAACAGAACCAGCTCATTTCACACAGTACAGTTTTCAAAAAATGAAGATGATTGTTTTCTAAACAAATTACTTTAGAAATGAGCTGAATCTATTAAGTTGTACATCTTGTTAGATTACACTAACTAGGAATGTTTGAACTTGCTGCACTCAACCCTCTTTGTAAGAACATGAAGTGATTCCGAGAACAGAACTAGCTCATTTCACACGATACAGTTTTGGGAAATGAAGATGATTGTTTTCTAAACAAACTACTTTAGAAGTGAGGCGAATCTACTACTTTGTACATCTTGTTAGATTACACAAACAAGGAAAGTTTCAACTTGCTGCGCTCAACTCTCTTCGTAAGAAAGCAACTGATTCGAGAACAGAACTAGCTCATTTCACACAGTACTGTGTTCGGCAATGAAGGTGTTTGTTTTCTAAACAAACTGCTTTAGAAATGAGGCGAATCTACTACCATTTACATCTTGTTAGTTTACACAAACAAGGAAAGTTTGAACTTGCTGAACTCAACCCTCTTCGTAAGAAAGCAACTGATTCGAGAACAGAACAAGCCCATTTCACACAGTACTGTGTTCGGCAATGAAGATGTTTGTTTTCTAAACAAACTACTTTAGAAGTGAGGCGAAGATACTACTTTGTACATCTTGTTAGATTACACAAACAAGGAAAGTTTGAACTTGCTGCACTCAAGCGATTTTGTAAGGAAGCAACTGATTCCAAGAACAGAACTAGCTTATTTCACAGAGTACAGTGTTTGGCAAATGAAGATGTTTGTTTTCTAAACAAACTACTTTAGAAATGAGGTGAATCTACTAAGTTGTATATCTTCTTAGATTACACAAAGAAGGAAAGTTTGAACTTGCTGCACTCAACCCTCTTCTTAAGAAAGTTACTGATTCAGAGAACAGAACCAGCTCATTTCACACAGTACAGTTTTCAAAAACGAAGATGATTGTTTTCTAAACAAATTACTTTAGAAATGAGCTGAATCTATTAAGTTGTACATCTTGTTAGATTACACTAACTAGGAATGTTTGAACTTGCTGCACTCAACCCTCTTTGTAAGAGCATAAGTGATTCCGAGAACAGAACTAGCTCATTTCACACGACAGTTTTCAGAAATGAAGATGATTGTTTTCTAAACAAACTACTTTAGAAGTGAGGCGAATCTACTACTTTGTACATCTTGTTAGATTACACAAACAAGGAAAGTTTCAACTTGCTGCGCTCAACTCTCTTCGTAAAAAGCAACTGATTCGAGAACAGAACTAGCTCATTTCACACAGTACTGTGTTCGGCAATGAAGGTGTTTGTTTTCTAAACAAACTGCTTTAGAAATGAGGCGAATCTACTACCATTTACATCTTGTTTAGTTTACACAAACAAGGAAAGTTTGAACTTGCTGAACTCAACCCTCTTCGTAAGAAAGCAACTGATTCGAGAACAGAACAAGCCCATTTCACACAGTACTGTGTTTTCGGCAATGAAGATGTTTGTTTTCTAAACAAACTACTTTAGAAGTGAGGCGAAGATACTACTTTGTACATCTTGTTAGATTACACAAACAAGGAAAGTTTGAACTTGCTGCACTCAAGCGATTTTGTAAGGAAAGCAACTGATTCCAAGAACAGAACTAGCTTATTTCACAGAGTACAGTGTTCGGCAAATGAAGATGTTTGTTTTTTTCTAAACAAACTACTTTAGAAATGAGGTGAATCTACTAAGTTGTATATCTTCTTAGATTACACAAAGAAGGAAAGTTTGAACTTGCTGCACTCAACCCTCTTCTTAAGAAAGTTACTGATTCAGAGAACAGAACCAGCTCATTTCACACAGTACAGTTTTCAAAAACGAAGATGATTGTTTTCTAAACAAATTACTTTAGAAATGAGCTGAATCTATTAAGTTGTACATCTTGTTAGATTACACTAACTAGGAATGTTTGAACTTGCTGCACTCAACCCTCTTTGTAAGAACATAAGTGATTCCGAGAACAGAACTAGCTCATTTCACACGATACAGTTTTTGAAATGAAGATGATTGTTTTCTAAACAAACTACTTTAGAAGTGAGGCGAATCTACTACTTTGTACATCTTGTTAGATTACACAAACAAGGAAAGTTTCAACTTGCTGCGCTCAACTCTCTTCGTAAGAAAGCAACTGATTCCGAGAACAGAACTAGCTCATTTCACACAGTACTGTGTTCGGCAATGAAGGTGTTTGTTTTCTAAACAAACTGCTTTAGAAATGAGGCGAATCTACTACCATTTACATCTTGTTAGTTTACACAAACAAGGAAAGTTTGAACTTGCTGAACTCAACCCTCTTCGTAAGAAAGCAACTGATTCGAGAACAGAACAAGCCCATTTCACACAGTACTGTGTTCGGCAATGAAGATGTTTGTTTTCTAAACAAACTACTTTAGAAGTGAGGCGAAGATACTACTTTGTACATCTTGTTAGATTACACAAACAAGGAAAGTTTGAACTTGCTGCACTCAAGCGATTTTGTAAGGAAGCAACTGATTCCAAGAACAGAACTAGCTTATTTCACAGAGTACAGTGTTAGGCAAATGAAGATGTTTGTTTTCTAAACAAACTACTTTAGAAATGAGGTGAATCTACTAAGTTGTATATCTTCTTAGATTACACAAAGAAGGAAAGTTTGAACTTGCTGCACTCAACCCTCTTCTTAAGAAAGTTACTGATTCAGAGAACAGAACCAGCTCATTTCACACAGTACAGTTTTCAAAAACGAAGATGATTGTTTTCTAAACAAATTACTTTAGAAATGAGCTGAATCTATTAAGTTGTACATCTTGTTAGATTACACTAACTAGGAATGTTTGAACTTGCTGCACTCAACCCTCTTTGTAAGAACGCAAGTGATTCCGAGAACAGAACTAGCTCATTTCACACGATACAGTTTTCAGGAAATGAAGATGATTGTTTTCTAAACAAACTACTTTAGAAGTGAGGCGAATCTACTACTTTGTACATCTTGTTAGATTACACAAACAAGGAAAGTTTCAACTTGCTGCGCTCAACTCTCTTCGTAAGAAAGCAACTGATTCGAGAACAGAACTAGCTCATTTCACACAGTACTGTGTTCGGCAATGAAGGTGTTTGTTTTCTAAACAAACTGCTTTAGAAATGAGGCGAATCTACTACCATTTACATCTTGTTAGTTTACACAAACAAAGGAAAGTTTGAACTTGCTGAACTCAACCCTCTTCGTAAAGAAAGCAACTGATTCGAGAACAGAACAAGCCCATTTCACACAGTACTGTGTTCGGCAATGAAGATGTTTGTTTTCTAAACAAACTACTTTAGAAGTGAGGCGAAGATACTACTTTGTACATCTTGTTAGATTACACAAACAAGGAAAGTTTGAACTTGCTGCACTCAAGCGATTTTGTAAGGAAAGCAACTGATTCCAAGAACAGAACTAGCTTATTTCACAGAGTACAGTGTTCGGCAAATGAAGATGTTTGTTTTCTAAACAAACTACTTTAGAAATGAGGTGAATCTACTAAGTTGTATATCTTCTTAGATTACACAAAGAAGGAAAGTTTGAACTTGCTGCACTCAACCCTCTTCTTAAGAAAGTTACTGATTCAGAGAACAGAACCAGCTCATTTCACACAGTACAGTTTTCAAAAACGAAGATGATTGTTTTCTAAACAAATTACTTTAGAAATGAGCTGAATCTATTAAGTTGTACATCTTGTTAGATTACACTAACTAGGAATGTTTGAACTTGCTGCACTCAACCCTCTTTGTAAGAACATAAGTGATTCCGAGAACAGAAGTAGCTCATTTCACACGATACAGTTTTCAGAAATGAAGATGATTGTTTTCTAAACAAACTAGTTTAGAAGTGAGGCGAATCTACTACTTTGTACATCTTGTTAGATTACACAAACAAGGAAAGTTTCAACTTGCTGCGCTCAACTCTCTTTCGTAAGAAAGCAACTGATTCGAGAACAGAACTAGCTCATTTCACACAGTACTGTGTTCGGCAATGAAGGTGTTTGTTTTCTAAACAAACTGCTTTAGAAATGAGGCGAATCTACTACCATTTACATCTTGTTAGTTTACACAAACAAGGAAAGTTTGAACTTGCTGAACTCAACCCTCTTTTGTAAAGAAAGCAACTGATTCCGAGAACAGAACTAGCCCATTTCACACAGTACTGTGTTCGGCAATGAAGATGTTTGTTTTCTAAACAAACTACTTTAGAAGTGAGGCGAAGATACTACTTTGTACATCTTGTTAGATTACACAAACAAGGAAAGTTTGAACTTGCTGCACTCAAGCGATTTTGTAAGGAAGCAACTGATTCCAAGAACAGAACTAGCTTATTTCACAGAGTACAGTGTTCGGCAAAATGAAGATGTTTGTTTTCTAAACAAACTACTTTAGAAATGAGGTGAATCTACTAAGTTGTATATCTTCTTAGATTACACAAAGAAGGAAAGTTTGAACTTGCTGCACTCAACCCTCTTTAAAGAAAGTTACTGATTCAGAGAACAGAACCAGCTCATTTCACACAGTACAGTTTTCAAAAAATGAAGATGATTGTTTTCTAAACAAATTACTTTAGAAATGAGCTGAATCTATTAAGTTGTACATCTTGTTAGATTACACTAACTAGGAATGTTTGAACTTGCTGCACTCAACCCTCTTTGTAAGAATAAGTGATTCCGAGAACAGAACTAGCTCATTTCACACGATACAGTTTTTCGAAATGAAGATGATTGTTTTCTAAACAAACTACTTTAGAAGTGAGGCGAATCTACTACTTTGTACATCTTGTTAGATTACACAAACAAGGAAAGTTTCAACTTGCTGCGCTCAACTCTCTTCGTAAGAAAGCAACTGATTCCGAGAACAGAACTAGCTCATTTCACACAGTACTGTGTTCGGCAATGAAGGTGTTTGTTTTCTAAACAAACTGCTTTAGAAATGAGGCGAATCTACTACCATTTACATCTTGTTAGTTTACACAAACAAGGAAAGTTTGAACTTGCTGAACTCAACCCTCTTCGTAAGAAAGCAACTGATTCCGAGAACAGAACAAGCCCATTTCACACAGTACTGTGTTCGGCAATGAAGATGTTTGTTTTCTAAACAAACTACTTTAGAAATGAGGCGAAGATACTACTTTGTACATCTTGTTAGATTACACAAACGAGGAAAGTTTGAACTTGCTGCACTCAAGCGATTTTGTAAGGAAGCAACTGATTCCAAGAACAGAACTAGCTTATTTCACAGAGTACAGTGTTCGGCAAATGAAGATGTTTGTTTTCTAAACAAACTACTTTAGAAATGAGGTGAATCTACTAAGTTGTATATCTTCTTAGATTACACAAAGAAGGAAAGTTTGAACTTGCTGCACTCAACCCTCTTCTTAAGAAAGTTACTGATTCAGAGAACAGAACCAGCTCATTTCACACAGTACAGTTTTCAAAAACGAAGATGATTGTTTTCTAAACAAATTACTTTAGAAATGAGCTGAATCTATTAAGTTGTACATCTTGTTAGATTACACTAACTAGGAATGTTTGAACTTGCTGCACTCAACCCTCTTTGTAAGAACATAAGTGATTCCGAGAACAGAACTAGCTCATTTCACACGATACAGTTTTTGAAATGAAGATGATTGTTTTCTAAACAAACTACTTTAGAAGTGAGGCGAATCTACTACTACTTTGTACATCTTGTTAGATTACACAAACAAGGAAAGTTTCAACTTGCTGCGCTCAACTCTCTTTTGTAAGAAAGCAACTGATTCGAGAACAGAACTAGCTCATTTCACACAGTACTGTGTTCGGCAATGAAGGTGTTTGTTTTCTAAACAAACTGCTTTAGAAATGAGGCGAATCTACTACCATTTACATCTTGTTAGTTTACACAAACAAGGAAAGTTTGAACTTGCTGAACTCAACCCTCTTCGTAAGAAAGCAACTGATTCCGAGAACAGAACAAGCCCATTTCACACAGTACTGTGTTCGGCAATGAAGATGTTTGTTTTCTAAACAAACTACTTTAGAAGTGAGGCGAAGATACTACTTTGTACATCTTGTTAGATTACACAAACAAGGAAAGTTTGAACTTGCTGCACTCAAGCGATTTTGTAAGGAAAGCAACTGATTCCAAGAACAGAACTAGCTTATTTCACAGAGTACAGTGTTAGGCAAATGAAGATGTTTGTTTTCTAAACAAACTACTTTAGAAATGAGGTGAATCTACTAAGTTGTATATCTTCTTAGATTACACAAAGAAGGAAAGTTTGAACTTGCTGCACTCAACCCTCTTCTTAAGAAAGTTACTGATTCAGAGAACAGAACCAGCTCATTTCACACAGTACAGTTTTCAAAAACGAAGATGATTGTTTTCTAAACAAATTACTTTAGAAATGAGCTGAATCTATTAAGTTGTACATCTTGTTAGATTACACTAACTAGGAATGTTTGAACTTGCTGCACTCAACCTCTTTTTGTAAGAAAGCATAAGTGATTCCGAGAACAGAACTAGCTCATTTCACACGATACAGTTTTTGGAAATGAAGATGATTGTTTTCTAAACAAACTACTTTAGAAGTGAGGCGAATCTACTACTTTGTACATCTTGTTAGATTACACAAACAAGGAAAGTTTCAACTTGCTGCGCTCAACTCTCTTCGTAAGAAAGCAACTGATTCGAGAACAGAACTAGCTCATTTCACACAGTACTGTGTTCGGCAATGAAGGTGTTTGTTTTCTAAACAAACTGCTTTAGAAATGAGGCGAATCTACTACCATTTACATCTTGTTAGTTTACACAAACAAGGAAAGTTTGAACTTGCTGAACTCAACCCTCTTCGTAAGAAAGCAACTGATTCCGAGAACAGAACTAGCCCATTTCACACAGTACTGTGTTCGGCAATGAAGATGTTTGTTTTCTAAACCAACTACTTTAGAAGTGAGGCGAAGATACTACTTTGTACATCTTGTTAGATTACACAAACAAGGAAAGTTTGAACTTGCTGCACTCAAGCGATTTTGTAAGGAAGCAACTGATTCCAAGAACAGAACTAGCTTATTTCACAGAGTACAGTTTTCGGCAAATGAAGATGTTTGTTTTCTAAACAAACTACTTTAGAAATGAGGTGAATCTACTAAGTTGTATATCTTCTTAGATTACACAAAGAAGGAAAGTTTGAACTTGCTGCACTCAACCCTCTTCTTAAGAAAGTTACTGATTCAGAGAACAGAACCAGCTCATTTCACACAGTACAGTTTTCAAAAACGAAGATGATTGTTTTCTAAACAAATTACTTTAGAAATGAGCTGAATCTATCAATTTGTACATCTTGTTAGATTACACTAACTAGGAATGTTTGAACTTGCTGCACTCAAGCCTCTTTGTAAGAAGGCAAGTGATTCCGAGAACAGACCTAGCTCATTTCACACGATACAGTTTTCGGAAATGAAGATGATTGTTTTCTAAACAAACTACTTTAGAAGTGAGGCGAATCTACTACTTTGTACATCTTGTTAGATTACACAAACAAGGAAAGTTTCAACTTGCTGCGCTCAACTCTCTTCGTAAGAAAGCAACTGATTCCGAGAACAGAACTAGCTCATTTCACACAGTACTGTGTTCGGCAATGAAGGTGTTTGTTTTCTAAACAAACTGCTTTAGAAATGAGGCGAATCTACTACCATTTACATCTTGTTAGTTTACACAAACAAGGAAAGTTTGAACTTGCTGAACTCAACCCTCTTCGTAAGAAAGCAACTGATTCCGAGAACAGAACAAGCCCATTTCACACAGTACTGTGTTCGGCAATGAAGATGTTTGTTTTCTAAACAAACTACTTTAGAAGTGAGGCGAAGATACTACTTTGTACATCTTGTTAGATTACACAAACAAGGAAAGTTTGAACTTGCTGCACTCAAGCGATTTTGTAAGGAAGCAACTGATTCCAAGAACAGAACTAGCTTATTTCACAGAGTACAGTGTTAGTGCAAATGAAGATGTTTGTTTTCTAAACAAACTACTTTAGAAATGAGGTGAATCTACTAAGTTGTATATCTTCTTAGATTACACAAAGACGGAAAGTTTGAACTTGCTGCACTCAACCCTCTTCTTAGGAAAGTTACTGATTCAGAGAACAGAACCAGCTCATTTCACACAGTACAGTTTTCAAAAAACGAAGATGATTGTTTTTTCTAAACAAATTACTTTAGAAATGAGCTGAATCTATTAAGTTGTACATCTTGTTAGATTACACTAACTAGGAATGTTTGAACTTGCTGCACTCAACCCTCTTTGTAAGAAAGCAAAGTGATTCCGAGAACAGAACTAGCTCATTTCACACGATACAGTTTTGGGAAATGAAGATGATTGTTTTCTAAACAAACTACTTTAGACGTGAGGCGAATCTACTACTTTGTACCTCTTGTTAGATTACACAAAAAGGAAAGTTTCAACTTGCTGCGCTCAACGCTCTTCGTAAGAAAGCAACTGATATCGAGAACAGAACTAGCTCATTTCACACAGTACTGTGTTCGGCAATGAAGGTGTTTGTTTTCTAAACAAACTGCTTTAGAAATGAGGCGAATCTACTACCTTTTACATCTTGTTAGTTTACACAAACAAGGAAAGTTTGAACTTGCTGAACTCAACCCTCTTCGTAAGAAAGCAACTGATTCCGAGAACAGAACAAGCCCATTTCACACAGTACTGTGTTCGGCAATGAAGATGTTTGTTTTCTAAACAAACTACTTTAGAAGTGAGGCGAAGATACTACTTTGTACATCTTGTTAGATTACACAAACAAGGAAAGTTTGAACTTGCTGCACTCAAGCGATTTTGTAAGGAAGCAACTGATTCCAAGAACAGAACTAGCTTATTTCACAGAGTACAGTGTTCAAAAATGAAGATGTTTGTTTTTTCTAAACAAACTACTTTAGAAATGAGGTGAATCTACTAAGTTGTATATCTTCTTAGATTACACAAAGAAGGAAAGTTTGAACTTGCTGCACTCAACCCTCTTCTTAAGAAAGTTACTGATTCAGAGAACAGAACCAGCTCATTTCACACAGTACAGTTTTCAAAAATGAAGATGATTGTTTTCTAAACAAATTACTTTAGAAATGAGCTGAATCTATTAAGTTGTACATCTTGTTAGATTACACTAACTAGGAATGTTTGAACTTGCTGCACTCAACCCTCTTTTGTAAAGAACATAACTGATTCCGAGAACAAGCAATTTCTGATTCCGAGAACAGAACTAGCTCATTTCACACAGTACTGTGTTCAGAACAGAACTAATGAAGATGATTGTTTTTTTAAACAAACTGCTTTAGAAATGAGGCGAATCTACTACTTTGTACATCTTGTTAGTTTACACAAACAAGGAAAGTTTGAACTTGCTGAACTCAACCCTCTTCGTAAAAAAGCAACTGATTCGAGAACAGAACAAGCCCATTTCACACAGTACTGTGTTCGGCAATGAAGATGTTTGTTTTCTAAACAAACTACTTTAGAAGTGAGGCGAATCTACTACTTTGTACATCTTGTTAGATTACACAAACAAGGAAAGTTTGAACTTGCTGCACTCAAGCGATTTTGTAAGGAAGCAACTGATTCCAAGAACAGAACTAGCTTATTTCACAGAGTACAGTGTTCGGCAAATGAAGATGTTTGTTTTCTAAACAAACTACTTTAGAAATGAGGTGAATCTACTAAGTTGTATATCTTCTTAGATTACACAAAGAAGGAAAGTTTGAACTTGCTGCACTCAACCCTCTTCTTAAGAAAAAGTTACTGATTCAGAGAACAGAACCAGCTCATTTCACACAGTACAGTTTTCAAAAACGAAGATGATTGTTTTCTAAACAAATTACTTTAGAAATGAGCTGAATCTATTAAGTTGTACATCTTGATAGATTACACTAACTAGGAATGTTTGAACTTGCTGCACTCAACCCTCTTTGTAAGAACATAAGTGATTCCGAGAACAGAACTAGCTCATTTCACACGATACAGTTTTGGAAATGAAGATGATTGTTTTCTAAACAAACTACTTTAGAAGTGAGGCGAATCTACTACTTTGTACATCTTGTTAGATTACACAAACAAGGAAAGTTTCAACTTGCTGCGCTCAACTCTCTTCGTAAGAAAGCAACTGATTCGAGAACAGAACTAGCTCATTTCACACAGTACTGTGTTCGGCAATGAAGGTGTTTGTTTTCTAAACAAACTGCTTTAGAAATGAGGCGAATCTACTACCATTTACATCTTGTTAGTTTACACAAACAAGGAAAGTTTGAACTTGCTGAACTCAACCCTCTTCGTAAGAAAGCAACTGATTCGAGAACAGAACAAGCCCATTTCACACAGTACTGTGTTCGGCAATGAAGATGTTTGTTTTCTAAACAAACTACTTTAGAAGTGAGGCGAAGATACTACTTTGTACATCTTGTTAGATTACACAAACAAGGAAAGTTTGAACTTGCTGCACTCAAGCGATTTTGTAAGGAAGCAACTGATTCCAAGAACAGAACTAGCTTATTTCACAGAGTACAGTGTTCGGCAAATGAAGATGTTTGTTTTCTAAACAAACTACTTTAGAAATGAGGTGAATCTACTAAGTTGTATATCTTCTTAGATTACACAAAGAAGGAAAGTTTGAACTTGCTGCACTCAACCCTCTTCTTAAGAAAGTTACTGATTCAGAGAACAGAACCAGCTCATTTCACACAGTACAGTTTTCAAAAACGAAGATGATTGTTTTCTAAACAAATTACTTTAGAAATGAGCTGAATCTATTAAGTTGTACATCTTGTTAGATTACACTAACTAGGAGTGTTTGAACTTGCTGCACTCAAGCCTCTTTGTAAGAACGCAAGTGATTCCAAGAACAGAACTAGCTCATTTCACACGATACAGTTTTGGAAATGAAGATGATTGTTTTCTAAACAAACTACTTTAGAAGTGAGGCGAATCTACTACTTTGTACATCTTGTTAGATTACACAAACAAGGAAAGTTTCAACTTGCTGCGCTCAACTCTCTTCGTAAGAAAGCAACTGATTCGAGAACAGAACTAGCTCATTTCACACAGTACTGTGTTCGGCAATGAAGGTGTTTGTTTTCTAAACAAACTGCTTTAGAAATGAGGCGAATCTACTACCTTTTACATCTTGTTAGTTTACACAAACAAGGAAAGTTTGAACTTGCTGAACTCAACCCTCTTCTTAAAGAAAGCAACTGATTCCGAGAACAGAACAAGCCCATTTCACACAGTACTGTGTTCGGCAATGAAGATGTTTGTTTTCTAAACAAACTACTTTAGAAGTGAGGCGAAGATACTACTTTGTACATCTTGTTAGATTACACAAACAAGGAAAGTTTGAACTTGCTGCACTCAAGCGATTTTGTAAGGAAGCAACTGATTCCAAGAACAGAACTAGCTTATTTCACAGAGTACAGTGTTCGGCAAATGAAGATGTTTGTTTTCTAAACAAACTACTTTAGAAATGAGGTGAATCTACTAAGTTGTATATCTTCTTAGATTACACAAAGAAGGAAAGTTTGAACTTGCTGCACTCAACCCTCTTCTTAAAGAAGTTACTGATTCAGAGAACAGAACCAGCTCATTTCACACAGTACAGTTTTCAAAAACGAAGATGATTGTTTTCTAAACAAATTACTTTAGAAATGAGCTGAATCTATTAAGTTGTACATCTTGTTAGATTACACTAACTAGGAATGTTTGAACTTGCTGCACTCAACCCTCTTTGTAAGAAAGCAAGTGATTCCGAGAACAGAACTAGCTCATTTCACACGATACAGTTTTCGGAAATGAAGATGATTGTTTTCTAAACAAACTACTTTAGAAGTGAGGCGAATCTACTACTTTGTACATCTTGTTAGATTACACAAACAAGGAAAGTTTCAACTTGCTGCGCTCAACTCTCTTCGTAAGAAAGCAACTGATTCGAGAACAGAACTAGCTCATTTCACACAGTACTGTGTTCGGCAATGAAGATGTTTGTTTTCTAAACAAACTGCTTTAGAAATGAGGCGAATCTACTACCATTTACATCTTGTTAGTTTACACAAACAAGGAAAGTTTGAACTTGCTGAACTCAACCCTCTTCGTAAGAAAGCAACTGATTCCGAGAACAGAACAAGCCCATTTCACACAGTACTGTGTTCGGCAATGAAGATGTTTGTTTTCTAAACAAACTACTTTAGAAGTGAGGCGAAGATACTACTTTGTACATCTTGTTAGATTACACAAACAAGGAAAGTTTGAACTTGCTGCACTCAAGCGATTTTGTAAGGAAGCAACTGATTCCAAGAACAGAACTAGCTTATTTCACAGAGTACAGTGTTAGGCAAATGAAGATGTTTGTTTTCTAAACAAACTACTTTAGAAATGAGGTGAATCTACTAAGTTGTATATCTTCTTAGATTACACAAAGAACGAAAGTTTGAACTTGCTGCACTCAACTCTCTTCTTAAGAAAGTTACTGATTCAGAGAACAGAACCAGCTCATTTCAAACAGTACAGTTTTCAAAAACGAAGATGATTGTTTTCTAAACAAATTACTTTAGAAATGAGCTGAATCTATTAAGTTGTACATCTTGTTAGATTACACTAACTAGGAATGTTTGAACTTGCTGCACTCAACCCTCTTTTTAAGAAAGCAAGTGATTCCGAGAACAGAACTAGCTCATTTCACACATACAGTTTTGGAAATGAAGATGATTGTTTTCTAAACAAACTACTTTAGAAGTGAGGCGAATCTACTACTTTGTACATCTTGTTAGATTACACAAACAAGGAAAGTTTCAACTTGCTGCACTCAACTCTTTTGTAAGAAAGCAACTGATTCCAAGAACAGAACTAGCTCATTTCACACAGTACTGTGTTCGGCAAATGAAGATGTTTGTTTTCTAAACAAACTACTTTAGAAATGAGGCTGAATCTACTAAGTTGTATATCTTGTTAGATTACACAAACAAGGAAAGTTTGAACTTGCTGCACTCAACCCTCTTCTTAAGAAAGTTACTGATTCAGAGAACAGAACTAGCTCATTTCACACAGTACAGTTTTCAAAAAATGAAGATGTTTGTTTTCTAAACAAACTACTTTAGAAATGAGCTGAATCTACTACTTTGTACATCTTGTTAGATTACACAAACAAGGAATGTTTGAACTTGCTGCACTCAACCCTCTTTGTAAGAAAGCAACTGATTCGAGAACAGAACTAGCTCATTTCACACAGTACAGTTTTCAAAAATGAAGATGATTGTTTTCTAAACAAACTACTTTAGAAATGAGGCTGAATCTACTACTTTGTACATCTTGTTAGATTACACAAACAAGGAAAGTTTGAACTTGCTGCACTCAACCCTCTTCTAAAGAAAGCAACTGATTCCGAGAACAGAACTAGCTCATTTCACACAGTACTGTTTTCAAAAATGAAGATGATTGTTTTCTAAACAAACTGCTTTAGAAATGAGGCTGAATCTACTACCTTTACATCTTGTTAGATTACACAAACAAGGAAAGTTTGAACTTGCTGCACTCAACCCTCTTTGTAAGAAAGCAACTGATTCCGAGAACAGAACTAGCTCATTTCACACAGTACTGTGTTCGGCAATGAAGATGTTTGTTTTCTAAACAAACTACTTTAGAAATGAGGCGAATCTACTACCTTTTACATCTTGTTAGATTTACACAAACAAGGAAAGTTTGAACTTGCTGAACTCAACCCTCTTGTAAGAAAGCAACTGATTCCGAGAACAGAACAAGCCCATTTCACACAGTACTGTGTTCGGCAAATGAAGATGTTTGTTTTCTAAACAAACTACTTTAGAAATGAGGTGAATCTACTACTTTGTACATCTTGTTAGATTACACAAACAAGGAAAGTTTGAACTTGCTGCACTCAACCCTCTTTGTAAGGAAAGCAACTGATTCCAAGAACAGAACTAGCTCATTTCACACAGTACAGTGTTCGGCAAATGAAGATGTTTGTTTTCTAAACAAACTACTTTAGAAATGAGGTGAATCTACTAAGTTGTATATCTTCTTAGATTACACAAACAAGGAAAGTTTGAACTTGCTGCACTCAACCCTCTTCTTAAAAGAAAGCAACTGATTCAGAGAACAGAACCAGCTCATTTCACACAGTACAGTTTTCAAAAATCTTGTTAGAAAATGATTGTTTTCTAAACAAATTACTTTAGAAATGAGCTGAATCTATTAAGTTGTACATCTTGTTAGATTACACAAACAGGAATGTTTGAACTTGCTGAACTCAACCCTCTTTGTAAGAAAGCAACTGATTCCGAGAACAGAACTAGCTCATTTCACACAGTACTGTTTTCGGCAATGAAGATGTTTGTTTTCTAAACAAACTACTTTAGAAGTGAGGGAATCTACTACTTTGTACATCTTGTTAGATTACACAAACAAGGAAAGTTTGAACTTGCTGCACTCAAGCGATTTTGTAAGGAAGCAACTGATTCCAAGAACGGAACTAGCTTATTTCACAGAGTACAGTGTTCGGCAAATGAAGATGTTTGTTTTCTAAACAAACTACTTTAGAAATGAGGTGAATCTACTAAGTTGTATACCTTCTTAGATTACACAAAGAAGGAAAGTTTGAACTTGCTGCACTCAACCCTCTTCTTAAGAAAGTTACTGATTCAGAGAACAGAACCAGCTCATTTCACACAGTACAGTTTTCAAAAACGAAGATGATTGTTTTCTAAACAAATTACTTTAGAAATGAGCTGAATCTATTAAGTTGTACATCTTGTTAGATTACACTAACTAGGAATGTTTGAACTGCTGCACTCAACCCTCTTTGTAAGAACACAAGTGATTCCGAGAACAGAACTAGCTCATTTCACACGATACAGTTTTTGGCAATGAAGATGATTGTTTTCTAAACAAACTACTTTAGAAGTGAGGCGAATCTACTACTTTGTACATCTTGTTAGATTACACAAACAAGGAAAGTTTCAACTTGCTGCGCTCAACTCTCTTCGTAAGAAAGCAACTGATTCAGAGAACAGAACTAGCTCATTTCACACAGTACTGTGTTCGGCAATGAAGGTGTTTGTTTTCTAAACAAACTGCTTTAGAAATGAGGCGAATCTACTACCTTTTACATCTTGTTAGTTTACACAAACAAGGAAAGTTTGAACTTGCTGAACTCAACCCTCTTCGTAAGAAAGCAACTGATTCGAGAACAGAACAAGCCCATTTCACACAGTACTGTGTTCGGCAATGAAGATGTTTGTTTTCTAAACAAACTACTTTAGAAGTGAGGCGAAGATACTACTTTGTACATCTTGTTAGATTACACAAACAAGGAAAGTTTGAACTTGCTGCACTCAAGCGATTTTGTAAGGAAGCAACTGATTCCAAGAACAGAACTAGCTTATTTCACAGAGTACAGTGTTAAGGCAAATGAAGATGTTTGTTTTCTAAACAAACTACTTTAGAAATGAGGTGAATCTACTAAGTTGTATATCTTCTTAGATTACACAAAGAAGGAAAGTTTGAACTTGCTGCACTCAACCCTCTTCTTAAGAAAGTTACTGATTCAGAGAACAGAACCAGCTCATTTCACACACTACAGTTTTCAAAAACGAAGATGATTGTTTTCTAAACAAATTACTTTAGAAATGAGCTGAATCTATTAAGTTGTACATCTTGTTAGATTACACTAACTAGGAATGTTTGAACTTGCTGCACTCAACCCTCTTTGTAAGAATGCAAGTGATTCCGAGAACAGAACTAGCTCATTTCACACGATACAGTTTTCGGAAATGAAGATGATTGTTTTCTAAACAAACTACTTTAGAAGTGAGGTGAATCTACTACTTTGTACATCTTGTTAGATTACACAAACAAGGAAAGTTTCAACTTGCTGCGCTCAACTCTCTTCGTAAGAAAGCAACTGATTCCGAGAACAGAACTAGCTCATTTCACACAGTACTGTGTTCAAAACGAAGGTGTTTGTTTTCTAAACAAACTGCTTTAGAAATGAGGTGAATCTACTACCTTTTACATCTTGTTAGTTTACACAAACAAGGAAAGTTTGAACTTGCTGAACTCAACCCTCTTTGTAAGAAAGCAACTGATTCCAAGAACAGAACTAGCTTATTTCACAGAGTACAGTGTTAAACAAATGAAGATGTTTGTTTTCTAAACAAACTACTTTAGAAATGAGGTGAATCTACTAAGTTGTATATCTTCTTAGATTACACAAAGAAGGAAAGTTTGAACTTGCTGCACTCAACCCTCTTCTTAAGAAAGTTACTGATTCAGAGAACAGAACCAGCTCATTTACCATGAGCAGCATAACAGCCATCTTGTATGAGAAGCCATCTTTTCATGGACTCAAAAAACTACTGGCCTTAGGATCAGAATTGCCCCAGCTACAAGCCCTGGCTTCAGGCGATCACTTTATCTACCTATCGGATCAGAGTTGCCCCAGCTACAAGCCCTGGCTGCAGGCGATTACTTTATCTGCCTATTGGAATGTAACAACAGACCTTCCCATGACCCCTGGGATTAAGAGTCCCATGATCTAACCCTATTAAGAGTCCCAGATCATCTTGTAATCCTCTTGGGGTCAATGACCCTGGGATTAAGAGTCCCATGATCAAACCTTATCAATCAGAAAGTCTTGTGACCCTGGGTCAGTTTCTAGTTTACCTTCCTCCTGCCTCCCCTATATAAACCTCTGTGAAAAATAAAATTTGAGACTTTGACCAGGTATTAGGCTTAGTCTCCTTCTTTGTGTCTGTTTGTCTCTCTCATCCAGGTTAATCTCCCCTCGGGCCCTTGTTGAACTCCCGCTGGTCGGGGCAAGTGGCGCCCAACGTGGGGCTCGAGGTACGAGGACTGACTTGGACGTCGCTCGGGTGAACGGCCGTCATTCTTTCATTGGATCGCCACCTCGTCGGTGAGTGAAGATCCGCACAGAGGTCACCGCAGGAAAGCCCGCCTGTGACACAGACCCGGATAAGGTAAGAAGAGCGACGAAATTATGGGACAAACATTGAGTAAACATGAGTTATTCATTCAGGGACTTAAAGAGTCTCTCAAGACACAAGGAACACGGGTTAAAAAAAAAGGACTTAGTTAAGTTTTTTGTTTTTCTGGAGGATGTTTGCCCATGGTTCTCCCAGGAGGGAACCATTGATGAGAAACAATGGTGTCGTGTTGGTGACTGCCTGAACGACTACTATCGAACTTTTGGCCCAGAGAAGGTTCCAGTACAGACGTTTTCTTTTTGGAACCTCATAAATGATGTTTTACAGGCTCGTCATTGCCACCCTGATGTCTCTAAAGTTATTAAGGATAGTGAAAGTTTTCTCAAAGAAAACCTCAAAAATAGTCAAACTTCTCTCCATAAGAGAGAAGTCTCTAAAGATCCCTGTCCCCCTTCCCCAGCCTCTAAATGCCCCTCTGTTATCGTCCCCATACCAGAGGATCCCCCTCTTCCTAAATCTATCTATCCAGTTCTATCGGGACTCAGGGAAGTCGCTCCTGATGATGACCCTTTGTCTCCCGAAGAGGAGGCTGAATTAGAGGACGAGGTTGCTAAATATCACAATCCCGATTGGCCCCCTCAAGCTGCCCTCGAAACACGGCCACCGCCTTACAATAAGACAAGTAAGGCACCTCCTTTCTGTGGCCCTGCACTCGATACACAATCCGATTTAGAAGAAATAACTAGGCAGGCTATCCTTAAGCTTTCTCGAGAGGCACAATATCTCAAGACCCTTCTTAGAGCCAAAAAGGAAAAAACCTTTTTGCTTAAACAGCTTCACGACTTAGACTTAGAAATCCGCTCCCCTTCCATTTTCCCTGCTTACAAAACTAAAATAAAAAATAAAACCCTTCATGCCTTTCCAGTAACTCGTTCCCAGATAAAATCAAGTAAAACTGGCTTGCCTGACGCCCCACTAGAAGGACCAAATGAGGGGAATACAGAAATAGAAGAAGGTAATTCAGGGGGTGATGAAGAAACTGAGGACCCTACAGGGTCAAATAGTGATAATGATAGGGATAAAAATGAAACTTTGGCTATTAAAGCCCAACAATATCGGCGCCTTAAATTCAAACACATAAAAGAATTACAGAGTGCAGTCTCTTCATATGGCCCTGTTGCCCCTTTTACTATATCACTGTTAGAGTCTCTGAGTGAAGACTGGCTTACTGTTAATGATTGGAATATGTTAACTAAGGCCACTTTAACACGGGGTGACTTCCTTTTATGGAAAGCTGACTATGCTGATAGATGCCAGGACACAGCCCGCCGTAATTTGGCTGCCGGTGGTCACTCCAAGTCCTGGACACTAGATAAACTCATGGGCAATCGCCCCTATGATACAAATAAAAAACAGGCTAAGTTTTCCCCAGGTTTACTCGCGCAAGTTCAACACGCAGCCCTTAAAGCTTGGAAGAATCTTCCAGCCAAAGGGTCCGCTGTAACTTCCCTTACTAAGATACGTCAGGGACTAAATGAGCCTTACAGTGATTTCATTGGCAGGCTCACGGAGGCAGCAGAGCGCCTTATGGGGCGGGAAGAGACTGACAATGAGTTTATTAAACACCTTGCTTTTGAGAATGCCAACCCGGCATGTCAAGCGGCTCTCCGCCCTCACCGCCGTGGTAAAAATATTTCTGATTTCATAAGACTTTGCTCTGATGTAGACCCTGCCTCTCGTAGTATTGGCTTAGCCATAGGCGCAGCTCTCAAGGATTTTACTCAGGGAAATAGAACTCAAACTTGCTTTAATTGTAAAGGGCCAGGTCATTTTTCCAGAGAATGCACAGCCCCTAGGGCTGAGCGTCCACATCCTACTTCGCTATGCCCACGTTGCAAGCGCGGCAAACACTGGGCCTCTGAATGCTACTCTAAAACTGACATCCAGGGAAACCCCCTGCCTCCAAAAAACGGGGTTCGGGGCCTGCCTCAGGGCCCCAAATTTCACTTTGGACGGAGCCCTGGGGCTATCAGTTTCGTCCCCCAATCAGCCCAGAACGCGAAGTCACTGCCCTCTCCAGGGCAACCGCTGGTAGCGCAGGACTGGACCTCTGTTCCACCTCCCAGTCAATACTAACGCCAGAAATGGGAACGCAGGTTCTCTCTACCGGCGTTTTTGGCCCCTTGCCACCAGATACCTTTGGCCTTGTATTGGGGCGTGCTAGTTCTACACTTCAGGGACTCATTATTTCCCCAGGGATTATAGATAATGACTATACTGGAGAGATTAAGATTATGGCCACTGCCTCTCAGGGACCCATCATTATTCCCTCTGGCCTTCGAATTGCCCAGTTAATATTGCTACCCCTTAATAATAAACAAACATCTTATAAAAAATCTAAAAGGGGGCCCCATGGGTTCGGATCATCAGATATTTATTGGGCACAAGAAGTCACTCAAACAAGACCCCTCCTTAAACTAAAATTAAAAGGGAAAACCTTTGAAGGACTTATAGACACTGGCGCAGATGCCACAATTATTTCCAGCAAAGACTGGCCTTCATCTTGGCCTCTCACCGCTTCCATGACTCACCTTAAAGGAATTGGACAGACTTCTAATCCCTTACAAAGTTCTGAGATCATTCAATGGGAGGATGAAGAGGGTAATCAAGGCACTGTCCAGCCCTATGTAGTTGCAAGCCTACCTATCAACCTTTGGGGCCGAGACATCCTCTCTCAAATGAAACTTATTATGTGTAGCCCTAATGAACTTATAGCTCACCAGATGCTTAATCAAGGCTTCCGCTCAGGGCAAGGATTGGGCAAATATTCTCAAGGGGCAAAAGAACCAATCCAGATTGCTGTAAAGACTGGTCGTACTGGAATTGGCTATGAAAATTTATCCTAACGGCTGTTGACATGCCTGTACCCCATGCAGATAAAATATCCTGGAAAACAACACAACCTGTATGGGTTGATCAATGGCCTTTAACTTCTGAAAAATTAGCCGCAGCTACAATGTTAGTACAGGAACAGCTTGCTGCAGGCCATATTGAGCCCACCACCTCTCCTTGGAATACTCCCATTTTTGTTATAAAGAAAAAGTCAGGAAAATGGAGGCTACTCCAGGATCTTAGAGAAATCAATAAGGCTATGGTACCTATGGGAGCCCTGCAACCGGGCCTCCCCACACCTGTGGCAATTCCTGCAGGATATTATAAAATCGTTATTGACCTAAAAGATTGCTTTTTTACAATTCCCTTACACCCTGAAGACCGCAAACATTTTGCATTTAGCCTGCCCATGATAAACTTTAAAGGCCCAATGTCCAGGTTTCAATGGAGAGTCTTACCCCAAGGAATGGCAAACAGCCCTACGCTATGCCAAAAATTCGTAGCCCAAGTCGTAGACCCAGTTAGACAAAAATGGCCTTCTTTGTACTTAATTCATTATATGGATGATATTCTTCTGGCTGGCCCTGACTCCTCCGAACTCCTTACTTGCTCCCAGGAGCTCTCTGGGGCCCTTACCAGGGCTGGTCTCCAGATAGCTCCTGACAAAATTCAATTAAAACCCCCCTACTTATTCTTAGGCTTTGAACTCTTTCACAATAAAATTCTCTCGCAGAAGATTCAACTCAGAACCGGTCATTTAAAAACCTTAAACGACTTTCAAAAGCTCTTGGGAGATATTAATTGGCTCAGACCTTACCTTAGGTTAACCACTGGAGAGCTTAGGCCCTTGTTTGATATCCTCAAGGGAGACCCAGACCCTACTTCCAGTCGCTCTCTAACAACCCCTGCCCTGGAGGCTTTGAGAACAGTGGAAGCTGCGATCTTAAAACAAAGAGTCACTTTCATCTCCTATGAGAAGCCTCTTCTTTTGGTTATTTGTGCCACTGACTTTACACCCACTGGGGTGTTCTGGCAGAAGGGGCCCCTCCTTTGGGTACATTTGCCTGCCTCGCCACCTAAAGTCCTTACCCCTTATACCTCCTGGGTGGCAGAATTAATAAAGATAGGACGTGACCAAAGCAAAAAAATTTTTGGCAAGGAGCCTGATAAAATAGTCCTACCTTATTCCCCTACCCAAATTCAATGGCTCATGCAAAATGATGATAACTGGACAATATCCTGCACCTCCTTCCAGGGAGCTCTCGATAATCACTACCCTGCTGACAAACTTCTACAATTCCTAAAAACCCAGCCGGTTGTTTTCCCTACATTGACCTCCTCCCGACCCCTTCCTCATGTTCCCTTAGTGTTCACTGATGGCTCCTCTAATGGAGTGGCTGCCTTCACCATAGACAGTCAAACCACTTCCTTACACTCTCCATTTCACTCCGCCCAATTGGTGGAACTCTTTGCTGTTTTAAAAGTCTTTCAACAACTCTCAAGCACTCCCTTTAATCTGTACACTGACAGTGCTTATATTGCCCAGTCTATCCCCCTCTTGGAGACCGTGCCATACATAAAACCCACCACAAATGCCACCCCTCTTTTTTCTTCAATTCAGCAATGCATACATACCAGGCAGCACCCTTTTTATATAGGCCATATTCGTGCTCATTCTGGACTTCCTGGACCCTTGGCCATGGGCAATGCCATTACTGATAGAGCCACCCAACTAGCCCTTTTCGTTGAGTCCGACCCCCTAGCTCAAGCTAAGGCAGCTCACTCTGTGCATCACCTTAATGCTCAAACCTTACGTCTTCTCTTTAAAATTACTAGAGAGCAAGCTCGTCAGATAGTTAAACAGTGTTCAAATTGTGTCACCCTTCTGCCTGTTCCCCATTTGGGAGTGAACCCTAGAGGTCTGGTCCCCAACGAGATCTGGCAGATGGATGTAACACATATCCCCTCCTTTGGTAACCTTAAGTACCTCCATGTCACTGTAGATACCTTTAGCGGGTTCATATTTGCCAGCCCCCATACTGGAGAAGCTTCAAAAGATGTTATTTCACATGTGCTTAATTGCCTTGGAGTCATGGGAAGACCGACTATTATTAAGACTGATAATGGTCCTGGATATACTGGGAAAAAATTCCAGGAATTTTGCCATCAGCTACAGATTAAACATGTTACAGGCATACCATACAATCCCCAGGGCCAAGGAATTGTTGAACGAGCCCACCAAACTATTAAAAACACCCTTCATAAATTAAAAAATAGCAGTTTATGCCCTACCAAAAACTCTCCACGAAATGTTCTTAATCATGCCCTGTTTGTCTTAAATTTTCTAACTCTTGACATTGAAGGCAATTCAGCCGCTGATCGCCTCTGGCACACAAATACAAAGGATACCTTTGCCAAGGTTATGTGGAGAGACCCATTAACCTCAAAATGGAACGGCCCAGACCCAGTTCTCATCTGGGGCAGAGGGTCAGTGTGCGTGTTTGACACCAAGGCAAATGCTGCAAGATGGTTGCCAGAAAGGCTTGTTAAACAGGTCAATGATACCTCTGTACACTCCCCAGACAGTAATACAAATAGTCCAGGGTGACGATGCCCCCTGAGACAAGTCTCTCCTTTTTCGTTACAGATGTTTTCAACAATTTTTTGGAACCTGATACTGTGGAATCTTATCTGGAGGACCCAAGGAACAATATATTGGGCCTATGTTCCCGACCCACCAATTCTGCACCCTGCAGCATGGCAAGAGAAGGAAATCATTGTACTGGTAAATAACACTCGACTGTTAGGCACCCCTTCTAGTCATAGTATGAAATTATACCAAAAAGAGTTACAAAATTATCAGGGACATGGGACAGGGATACCAATATGCTTCACCAGAAATAAGCAGTCTGGCTGCTTGCAACTTCAGGAGAGAAACCTTACTGTCAAATACCAGTCAGAAATAAACAGACGTCCAAAAAGGGCCATTCCCATAACCTCTCGGATTACCATTTACCTTCCTTCCGGGAGTCAAAAGGAGAAACAAAATCCCCCTGATACCTTCCTTCCTTGTGAAGGACAAGATCCTTGGTATAATCAATCACTTCGTTGGAATAAATGCGTTGGAAATAAATACCTCCTATATAACATCACTGGTAGCTTCAGGTATATTAAAGATTGGTCCGGGACCCCAGGAACTAGTACTAATCCCGAGGGTGGCAATACTGAATGGTCTAATGAATGGATGGGCGGACTTTCCGCTGGACTCTGGTGGTCTGATGATAATTTTCCACAAACATATCTTTGGAAGATCCCTGTGGCCATGGGTGGTATACAAGTCACTTCCACTTCAACAAGAAGTGCCTCTCTCCCCAGTGGAGGAGTCATGGCCTGTGTCAGTCCACCGTATGCCTTAATGATAGGAAACATTTCTCTTGCCCTAAATGACAGGACCAAGACCTTTAATGTAACCTGTGATAATTGTTCCCTATCCAACTGTGTTTTCAAAACATCCAAAACTGTGCTCCTGGTGAAACAACCTGCCTTTGTTATGATTCCGGTAAATGTCACACGGCCCTGGTATTCAGAAAAGGGTCTTCAGATATTAGAAGAACTGGCCACTAGCCTAAGCAGGCCTAAAAGAATGATAGGTCTCATAATTGGAGGAATCCTAGCCTTCATTACCCTGTTAGCTACCGCTACTACAGCTGCTGTTGCCTTATCCCAAGAAGTCCATACTGCACATTATGTTAATGAACTTTCTAAGAATGTCTCCTTTACTCTGAATACACAAATGGATATAGACAGAAAGTTAGAAGAAAAGTTAGATGCCCTTAAAGATATAGTCACCTATTTAGGAGAGGAAATACAAGGTTTAAAGGTTAGAACTCGGCTAGACTGTCATGCAGATTTCAAATGGATCTGTGTTACCTCCAAAAACTATAATGTCAGTCACCATCCATGGGATAAAATTAAAATGCATTTAGGGGGAATCTGGCATCACGCCAATATTTCCTTAGATTTAATACATCTACACTCACAGATCATGGCTCTACAAAATGCCCATCTCGACTTTGATGCAGCTAAGGCCGCTAATAACCTCATTACTGCACTTAAAGCTTCTTTACCCAGCTGGAGCTCCTTCTCCTCTTGGACCACTTACCTTATTACTACAGGAATTTGCATTTTACTCTTTATATGCCTGCTGCCCATTACTATTAAATGTCTTTTGAGATTCTTTTTAAGGTCATTAAAGGACGTTCGAAGAGAGATCCACGGCGTGCACCTCCAGACCCACCCTTGGCTTCCAGAAACTCTATCGTGAATGTTGCCCAGACTTCAAGCCCTCTTAAAAACTCTTCTTCCTTGTAGAACTTAGAACAAAATACAGGGTCATTCAACTATAAGGCTGAGTCCACTATGTGTTGGCTATATGGCCCTATGCCTTTCTCATGCTATAGGCCTATGCCTTTCTCATGCCGTCTCCCTCCTTTAGGAGTTACGTAGGATTTAGATCTACGTATTCCAACTCAAGAAAGAAATGAGATTGGAATGGGCACCAATGGGTGCGAGACAAAACATCGCAAGGGAAGGTCCTTTCCTGACCACATCTAAATTCCCTGAGAGTAAAACCTGACTTGCATGGAGGTTGGTACCATACATAATGATTATAGGCCCTGCCTCCCCTCCCCAAAAGGTACCGAGGGCCAAATCTGTGGGTGATAAACATGACCCACGGGAGGAGTCAGGTCACTACTCCCCCAGTTGGTTAAAGCCCACTGCTGGATAGCAGGCCTCCCCCTCCTGTTTGTATAAAAGAAGGGAGGAGATGTCGGAGACCATGAGCAGCATAACAGCCATCTTGTATGAGAAGCCATCTTATGGACTCAAAAGGCCTTAGGATCAGAATTGCCCCAGCTACAAGCCCTGGCTTCAGGCGATCACTTTATCTACCTATCGGATCAGAGTTGCCCCAGCTACAAGCCCTGGCTGCAGGCGATTACTTTATCTGCCTATTGGAATGTAACAACAGACCTTCCCATGACCCCTGGGATTAAGAGTCCCATGATCTAACCTTATCAGAGCATCTTGTAATCCTGGGTCAATGACCCCTGGGATTAAGAGTCCCATGATCTAACCTTATCAATCAGAGCATCTTGTAATCCTGGGTCAATGACCCCTGGGATTAAGAGTCCCATGATCAAACCTTATCAATCAGAAAGTCTTGTGACCCTGGGTCAGTTTCTAGTTTACCTTCCTCCTGCCTCCCCTATATAAACCTCTGTGTGAAAAATAAAATTTGAGACTTTGACCAGGTATTAGGCTTAGTCTCCTTCTTTGTGTCTGTTTGTCTCTCTCATCCAGGTTAATCTCCCCTCGGGCCCTTGTTGAACTCCCGCTGGTCGGGGCAAACTACTTTAGAAATGAGGTGAATCTACTAAGTTGTATATCTTCTTAGATTACATAAAGAAGGAAAGTTTGAACTTGCTGCACTCAACCCTCTTCTTAAGAAAGTTACTGATTCAGAGAACAGAACCAGCTCATTTCAAACAGTACAGTTTTCAAAAACGAAGATGATTGTTTTCTAAACAAATTACTTTAGAAATGAGCTGAATCTATTAAGTTGTACATCTTGTTAGTTTACACAAACAAGGAAAGTTTGAACTTGCTGAACTCAACCCTTTTCGTAAGAAAGCAACTGATTCCGAGAACAGAACAAGCCCATTTCACACAGTACTGTGTTCGGCAATGAAGATGTTTGTTTTCGAAACAAACTACTTTAGAAGTGAGACGAATCTACTACTTTGTACATCTTGTCAGATTACACAAACAAGGAAAGTTTGAACTTGCTGCACTCAAGCGATTTTATAAGGAAGCAACTGATTCCAAGAACAGAACTAGCTTATTTCACAGAGTACAGTGTTCGGCAAATGAAGATGTTTGTTTTCTAAACAAACTACTTTAGAAATGAGGTGAATCTACTAAGTTGTATATCTTCTTAGATTGCACAAAGAAGGCAAGTTTGAACTTGCTGCACTCAACCCTCTTTGTAAGAACACAAGTGATTCCAAGAACAGAACTAGCTCATTTCACTGAGATACAGTTTTTGCTGCACTCAAGCCTCTTTGTAAGAAAATGAAGATGATTGTTTTCTAAACAAACTAGTTCAGAAGTGATGCGAAACTACTACTTTGTACATCTTGTTAGATTACACAAACAAGGAAAGTTTCAACTTGCTGCGCTCAACTCTCTTCGTAAGAAAGCAACTGATTCCGAGAACACAACTAGCTCATTTCACACAGTACTGTGTTCGGCAATGAAGGTGTTTGTTTTCTAAAAAAACTGCTTTAGAAATGAGGCGAATCTACTACCTTTTACATCTTGTTAGTTTACACAAACAAGGAAAGTTTGAACTTGCTGAACTCAACCCTCTTCGTAAGAAAGCAACTGATTCCGAGAACAGAACAAGCCCATTTCACACAGTACTGTGTTCGGCAATGAAGATGTTTGTTTTCTAAACAAACTACTTTAGAAGTGAGGCGAAGATACTACTTTGTACATCTTGTTAGATTACACAAACAAGGAAAGTTTGAACTTGCTGCACTCAAGCGATTTTGTAAGGAAGCAACTGATTCCAAGAACAGAACTAGCTTAATTCACAGAGTACAGTGTTCGGCAAATGAAGATGTTTGTTTTCTAAACAAACTACTTTAGAAATGAGGTGAATCTACTAAGTTGTATATCTTCTTAGATTACACAAAGAAGGAAAGTTTGAACTTGCTGCACTCAACCCTCTTCTTAAGAAAGTTACTGATTCAGAGAACAGAACCAGCTCATTTTACACACTACATTTTTCAAAAATGAAGATGATTGTTTTCTAAACAAATTACTTTAGAAATGAGCTGAATCTATTAAGTTGTACATCTTGTTAGATTACACTAACTAGGAATGTTTGAACTTGCTGCACTCAACCCTCTTTGTAAGAACGCAAGTGATTCCGAGAACAGAACTAGCTCATTTCACACGATACAGTTTTCGGAAATGAAGATCATTGTTTTCTAAAGAAACTAGTTTAGAAGTGAGGCGAAACTACTACTTTGTACATCTTGTTAGATTACACAAACAAGGAAAGTTTCAACTTGCTGCGCTCAACTCTCTACGTAGGAAAGCAGCTGATTCCGAGAACAGAACTAGCTCATTTCACACGGTACTGTGTTCGGCAATGAAGGTGTTTGTTTTCTAAACAAACTGCTTTAGAAATGAGGCGAACCTACTACCTTTTACATCTTGTTGGTTTACACAAACAAGGAAAGTTTGAACTTGCTGAACTCAACCCTCTTCGTAAGAAAGCAACTGATTCCGAGAACAGAACAAGCCCATTTCACACAGTACTGTGTTCGGCAATGAAGATGTTTGTTTTCTAAACAAACTACTTTAGAAGTGAGGCGAAGATACTACTTTGTACATCTTGTTAGATTACACAAACAAGGAAAGTTTGAACTTGCTGCACTCAAGCGATTTTGTAAGGAAGCAACTGATTCCAAGAACAGAACTAGCTTAATTCACAGAGTACAGTGTTCGGCAAATGAAGATGTTTGTTTTCTAAACAAACTACTTTAGAAATGAGGTGAATCTACTAAGTTGTATATCTTCTTAGATTACACAAAGAAGGAAAGTTTGAACTTGCTGCACTCAACCCTCTTCTTAAGAAAGTTACTGATTCAGAGAACAGAACCAGCTCATTTTACACACTACATTTTTCAAAAATGAAGATGATTGTTTTCTAAACAAATTACTTTAGAAATGAGCTGAATCTATTAAGTTGTACATCTTGTTAGATTACACTAACTAGGAATGTTTGAACTTGCTGCACTCAACCCTCTTTGTAAGAACGCAAGTGATTCCGAGAACAGAACTAGCTCATTTCACACGATACAGTTTTCGGAAATGAAGATCATTGTTTTCTAAACAAACTAGTTTAGAAGTGAGGCGAAACTACTACTTTGTACATCTTGTTAGATTACACAAACAAGGAAAGTTTCAACTTGCTGCGCTCAACTCTCTTCGTAGGAAAGCAGCTGATTCCGAGAACAGAACTAGCTCATTTCACACAGTACTCTGTTCGGCAATGAAGGTGTTTGTTTTCTAAACAAACTGCTTTAGAAATGAGGCGAATCTACTACCTTTTACATCTTGTTAGTTTACACAAACAAGGAAAGTTTGAACTTGCTGAACTCAACCCTCTTCGTAAGAAAGCAACTGATTCCGAGAACAGAACAAGCCCATTTCACACAGTACTGTGTTCGGTAATGAAGATGATTGTTTTCTAAACAAACTACTTTAGAAGTGAGGCGAAGATACTACTTTGTACATCTTGTTAGATTACACAAACAAGGAAAGTTTGAACTTGCTGCACTCAAGCGATTTTATAAGGAAGCAACTGATTCCAAGAGCAGAACTAGCTTATTTCACAGAGTACAGTGTTCGGCAAATGAAGATGTTTGTTTTCTAAACAAACTACATTAGAAATGAGGTGAATCTACTAAGCTGTATATTTCTTGGATTACAAAAAGAAGGAAAGTTTGAACTTGCTGCACTCAACCCTCTTCTTAAGAAAGTTACTGATTCAGAGAACAGAACCAGCTCATTTCACACAGTACAGTTTTCAAAAACGAGGATGATTGTTTTCTAAACAAATTACTTCAGAAATGAGCTGAATCTATTAAGTTGTACATCTTGTTAGATTACACTAACTAGGAAATTTTGAACTTGCTGCACTCAAGCCACTTTGTAAGAACGCAAGTGATTCCAAGAACAGAACTAGCTCATTTCACATGATACAGTTTTGGGAAATGAAGATGATTGTTTTCTAAACAAACTACTTTAGAAGTGAGGCGAATCTACTACTTTGTACGTCTTGTTAGATTACACAAACAAGGAAAGTTTCAACTTGCTGCGCTCAACTCTCTTCGTAAGAAAGCAACTGATTCCGAGAACAGAACTAGCTCATTTCACACAGTACTGTGTTCGGCAATGAAGGTGTTTGTTTTCTAAACAAACTGCTTTAGAAATGAGGCGAATCTACTACCATTTACATCTTGTTAGTTTACACAAACAAGGAAAGTTTGAACTTGCTGAACTCAACCCTGTTCGTAAGAAAGCAACTGATTCCGAGAACAGAACAAGCCCATTTCACACAGTACTGTGTTCGGCAATGAAGATGTTTGTTTTCTAAACAAACTACTTTAGAAGTGAGGCGAAGATACTACTTTGTACATCTTGTTAGATTACACAAACAAGGAAAGTTTGAACTTGCTGCACTCAAGCGATTTTGTAAGGAAGCAACTGATTCCAAGAACAGAACTTGCTTATTTCATAGAGTACAGTGTTTTGCAAATGAAGATGTTTGTTTTCTAAACAAACTACTTTTTAAATGAGGTGAATCTACTAAGTTGTATATCTTCTTAGATTACACAAAGAAGGAAAGTTTGAACATGCTGCACTCAACCCTCTTCTTAAGAAAGTTACTGATTCAGAGAACAGAACCAGCTCATTTCACACACTACAGTTTTCGGAAATGAAGATGATTGTTTTCTAAACAAACTACTTTAGAAGTGAGGCGAATCGACTACTTTGTACATCTTGTTAGATTACACAAACAAGGAAAGTTTCAACTTGCTGCGCTCAACTCTCTTCGTAAGAAAGCAACTGATTCCGAGAACAGAACTAGCTCATTTAACACAGTACTGTCTTCGGCAATGAAGGTGTTTGTTTTCTAAACAAACTGCTTTAGAAATGAGGCAAAACTACTACCATTTACATCTTGTTAGTTCACACAAACAAGGAAAGTTTGAACTTGCTGAACTCAACGGTCTTTGTAAGGAAGCAACTGATTCCGAGAACAGAACTAGCACATTTCACACAGTACTGTGTTCGGCAATGAAGATGTTTGTTTTCTAAACAAACTACTTTAGAAGTGAGGCGAAGATACTACTTTGTACATCTTGTTAGATTACACAAACAAGGAAAGTTTGAACTTGCTGCACTCAAGCGATTTTGTAAGGAAGCAACTGATTCCAAGAACAGAACTAGCTTATTTCACAGAGTACAGTGTTCGGCAAATGAAGATGTTTGTTTTCTAAACAAACTACTTTAGAAATGAGGTGAATCTACTAAGTTGTATATCTTCTTAGATTACACAAAGAAGGAAAGTTTGAACTTGCAGCACTCAACCCTCTTCTTAAGAAAGTTACTGATTCAGAGAACAGAACCAGCTCATTTCACACAGTATAGTTTTCAAAAACGAAGATGATTGTTTTCTAAACAAATTACTTTAGAAATGAGCTGAATCTACTAAGTTGTACATCTTGTTAGATTACACTAACTAGGAATGTTTGAACTTGCTGCAGTCAAGCCTCTTTGTAAGAACGCAAGTGATTCCGAGAACAGAACAAGCTCATTTCACACGATACAGTTTTCGGAAATGAAGATGATTGTTTTCTAAACAAACTACTTTAGAAGTGAGGCGAATCTACTACTTTGTACATCTTGTTAGATTACACAAACAAGGAAAGTTTCAACTTGCTGCGCTTAACTCTCTTCGTAAGAAAGCAACTGATTCCGAGAACAGAACTAGCTCATTTCACACAGTACTGTGTTCGGCAATGAAGGTGTTTGTTTTCTAAACAAACTACTTTAGAAGTGACGTGAAGATACATCTTTGTACATCTTGTTAGATTACACAAACAAGGAAAGTTTGAACTTGGTGCACTCAAGCGATTTTGTAAGGAAGCAACTGATTCCAAGAACGGAACTAGCTTATTTCACAGAGTACAGTGTTCGGCAAATGAAGATGTTTGTTTTCTAAACAAACTACTTTAGAAATGAGGTGAATCTACTAAGTTGTATATCTTCTTAGATGACACAAAGAAGGAAAGTTTGAACTTGATGGACTCAACCCTCTTCTAAAGAAAGTTACTGATTCAGAGAACAGAACCAGCTCATTTCACACAGTACAGTTTTCAAAAACGAAGATGATTGTTTTCTAAACAAATTCCCTTAGAAATGAGCTGAATCTATTAAGTTGTACAACTTGTTAGATTACACTAACTAGGAATGTTTGAACTTGCTGCACTCAACCCTCTTTGTAAGAACGCAAGTGATTCCGAGAAGAGAACTAGCTCATTTCACACGATAAAGTTTTCGGAAATGAAGATGATTGTTTTCTTAACAAACTACTTTAGAAGTGAGGCGAATCTACTACTTTGTACATCTTGTTAGATTACACAAACAAGGAAAGTTTCAACTTGCTGCGCTCAACTCTCTTCGTAAGAAAGCAACTGATTCCGAGAACAGAACTAGCTCATTTCACACAGTACTGTGTTCGGCAATGAAGGTGTTTGTTTTCTAAACAAAGTACGTGAGAAGTGAGGCGAAGATACTACTTTGGACATCTTGTTAGATTACACAAACAAGGAAAGTTTGAACTTGCTGCACTCAAGCGATTTTGTAAGGAAGCAACTGATTCCAAGGACAGAACTAGCTTATTTCACAGAGTACAGTGTTCGGCAAATGAAGATGTTTGTTTTCTAAACAAGCTACTTTAGAAATGAGGTGAATCTCCTAAGTTGTACATCTTGTTAGATTACACAAACTAGGAAAGTTTGATCTTCCTGCACTGAAGATTCCTTTTAAGAAAGCAACTCATTCCGAGAACAGAACTAGCTTATTTCACACAGTCCTGTGTTCGGCAATGAAGGTGTTTGTTTTCTAAACAAACTACGTTAAAAATGAGGTGAATCTACTAAGTTGTACACCTTGTTAGATTCCACAAACTAGGAAAGTTTGATATTACTGCACTGAAGATAAATCTTAAAAAAGCAACTCATTCGGAGAACAGAACTAGCTTATTTCACACAGTACAGTGTTCAGAAATGAAGGGGTTTGTTTTCTAAACAAACTACTTTAGAAATGAAGCTAATCTACTAAGTTGTACATCATGTTACATTACAGAAACTAGGAAAGTTTGATCTTGCTGCACTTAAGACTCTTCGTAAGAAAGCAACTCATTTGGAGAACAAAACGGCCTTATTTCACATAGTACTGTGTTCGGCAATGAAGGTGTTTGTTTTCTAAAGAAACTACGTTAGAAATGAGGTGAATCTACTAAGTTGTACATCTTGTTAGATTACACAAACTAGGAAAGTTTGATCTTCCTGCACTGAAGATTCTTGTTAAGAAATCAACTCATTCCGAGAACAGAAATAGCTTATTTCACACAGTAATGTGTTTGGCAATGAAGGGGTTTGTTGTCTAAAGAAACTACGTTAGAAATTAGGTGAATCTACTAAGTTGTACATCTTTTTAGATTACACAAACTAGCAAAGTTTGATCTTCCTGCACTGAAGATTCTTGTTAAGAAAGCAACTCATTCCGAGAACAGAACTAGCTTATTTCATACAGTACTGTGTTGGGCAATGAAGGTGTTTGTTTTCTAAACAAACTACGTTAGAAATGAGGTGAATCTACTAAGTTGTACATCTTGTTAGATTACACAAACTAGTAAAGTTTGATCTTCCTGCACTGAAGATTCTTGTTCAGAAAGCTACTCATTCCGAGAACAGAACTAGCTTATTTCACACAGTCCTGTGTTCGGCAATGAATGTGTTTGTTTTCTAAACAAACTGCGTTAGAAATGAGGTGAATCTACTAAGTTGTACATCTTGTTAGATTACACAAACTAGGAAAGTTTGGTATTGCTGCACTGAAGATATTTCTTAAAAAAGCAACTCATTCGGAGAACACAACTAGCTTATTTCACACAGTACAGTGTTCAGAAATGAAGGGGTTTGTTTTCTAAATAAACTACATTATAAATGAAGCTAATCTACTAAGTTGTACATCAGGTTACATTACAGAAACTAGGAAAGTTTGATCTTGCTGCACTTAAGACTCTTCGTAAGAAAGCAACTAATTTGGAGAACAGAACTGCCTTATTTCACACAGTGCTGTGTTCGGCAATGAAGGTGTTTGTTTTCTGAAGAAACTACGTTAGGAATGAGGTGAATCTACTAAGTTGTATATCTTGTTAGATTACACAAACAGGGTAAGTTTGATCTTGCTGCACTGAAGACTCTTCGTAAGAAAGCAACTCATTCAGAGAACAGAACGGCCTTATTTCACACAGTCCTGTGTTCGGCAATGAAGGGGTTTGTTTTCTTAACAAACTACGTTAGAAATGACGTGAATCTAATAAGTTATACATCTTTTTATATTACACAAACTAGGAAAGGTTGTTCTTCCTGCACTGAAGATTCTTGTTAAGAAATCACCTCTTTCCGAGAACAGAAATAGATTTTTTCACACAGTACTGTGTTGGGCAATGAAGGCGTTTGTTTTCAAAACAAACTACGTTAGAAATGAGGTGAATCTACTAAGTTGTACATCTTGTTAGATTACACAAACTAGTAAAGTTTGATCTTCCTGCACTGAAGATTCTTGTTAAGAAAGCAACTCAATCCGAGAACAGAAGTAGCTTATTTCACACAGTCCTGTGTTCAGCAATGAAGGTGTTTGTTTTCTAAACAAACTACGTTAGAAATGAGGTGAATCTACTAAGTTGTACATCTTGTTACATTACACAAACTAGGAAAGGTTGATATTGCTGCACTGAAGATACTTCTTAAAAAAGCAACTCATTCGGAGAACAGAACTAGCTTATTTCACACAGTACAGTGTTCAGAAATGAAGGGGTTTGTTTTCTAAACAAACTACTTTAGAAATGAAGCTAATCTACTAAGTTGTACATCAGGTTACATTACAGAAACTAGGAAAGTTTGATCTTGCTGCACTTAAGACTCTTCGTAAGAAAGCAACTCATTTGGAGAACAGAACGGCCTTATTTCACACAGTACTGTGTTCGGCAATGAAGGTGTTTGTTCTCTAAAGAAACTACGTTAGAAATGAGGTGAATATACTAAGTTGTACATCTTGTTAGATTACACAAACTAGGAAAGTTTGATCTTCCAGCACTGAAGATTCTTGTTAAGAAATCAACTCATTCCGAGAACAGAAATAGCTTATTTCACACAGTACTGTGTTGGGCAATGAAGGTGTTTGTTTTCTAAACAAACTACGTTAAAAATGAGGTGAATCTACTAAGTTGTACATCTTGTTAGATTACACCAAGTAGTAAAGTTTGATCATCCTGCACTGAAGATTCTTGTTAAGAAAGCAACTCATTCCGAGAACAGAACTATCTTATTTCACGCAGTCCTGTGTTCGGCAATGAAGGTGTTTGTTTTCTAAACAAACTACGTTAGAAATGAGGTGAATCTACTAAGTTGATCATCCTGTTAGATTACACAAACTAGGAAAGTTTGATCTTGCTGCACTGAAGATACTTCTTAAAAAAGCAACACATTCGGAGAACAGAACTAGCTTATTTCACACAGTACAGTGTTCAGAAATGAAGGGGTTTGTTTTCTAAACAAACTACGTTAGAAATGAGGTGAATCTACTAAGTTGTACATCTTGTTACATTACACAAACTAGGAAAGTTTGATCTTGCTGCACTGAAGATACTTCTTAAAAAAGCAACTCATTCGGAGAACAGAACTAGCGTATTTCACACAGTACAGTGTTCAGAAATAAAGGGGATTGTTTTCTAAACAAACTACTTTAGAAATGAAGCTAATCTACTAAGTTGTACATCAGGTTACATTACAGAAACAAGGAAAGTTTGATCTTGCTGCACTTAAGACTCTTCGTAAGAAGGCAACTCATTTGGAGAACAGAACGGCCTTATTTCACACAGTACTGTGTTCGGCACTGAAGGTGTTTGTTTTCTAAAGAAACTACGTTAGAAATGAGGTGAATCTACTAAGTTGTACATCTTGTTACATTTCACAAACTAGGAAAGTTTCATCTTCCTGCACTGAAGATTCTTGTTAAGTAAGCAACTCATTCAGAGAACAGAATGGCCTTATTTCACACAGTACTGTGTTTGGCAAAGAAGGTGTTTGTTTTCTAAACAAACTACGTTAGAAATGAGGTGAATCTACTAAGTTGTACATCTTGTTAGATTACACAAACTAGGAAAGGTTGATCTTCCTGCACTGAAGATTCTTGTTAAGAAATCAACTCATTCCGAGAACAGAAATAGCTTATTTCACACAGTTCTGTGTTGGGCAATGAAGGTGTTTGTTTTCTAAACAAACTGTGTTAGAAATGAGGTGAATCTACTAAGTTGTACATCTTGTTAGATTACACAAACTAGGAAAGTTTGATCTTCCTGCACTGAAGATTCTTGTTAAGAAAGCAACACATTCCGAGAACAGAACTAGCTTATTTCACACAGTACTGTGTTGGGCAATGAAGGTGTTTGTTTTCTAAAGAAACTACGTTAGAAATGAGGTGAATCTCCCAAGTTGTACATCTTGTTAGATTACACAAACTAGGATAGTTTGATCTTGCTACACTGAAGATACTTCTTAAAAAAGCAACTCATTCGGAGAACAGAACTAGCTTATTTCACACAGTACAGTGTTCAGAAATGAAGGGGTTTGTTTTCTAAACAAACTACTTTAGAAATGAAGCTAATCTACTAAGTTGTACATCATGTTACATTACAGAAACTAGGAAAGTTTGATCTTGCTTCACTTAAGACTCTTCGTAAGAAAGCAACTCATTTGGAGAACAGAACGGCCTTATTTCACAAAGTACTGTGTTCGGCAATGAAGGTGTTTGTTTTCTAAAGAAACTACGTTAGAAATGAGGTGAATCTACTAAGTTGTACATCTTGTTAGATTACACAAACAAGGTAAGTTTGATCTTGCTGCACTGAAGACTCTTCGTAAGAAAGCAACTCATTCCGAGAACAGAACGGCCTTATTTCACACAGTACTGTGTTCGGATATGAAGGTGTTTATTTTCTAAACAAACTACGTTAGAAATGATGTGAATCTACTAAATTGTACATCTTGTTAGATTACACAAACTAGTAAAGTTTGATGTTCCTGCACTGAAGATTCTTGTTAAGAAATGAACTAATTCCGAGAACAGAAATACCTTATTTCACACAGTACTGTGTTGGGCAATGAAGGTGTTTGTTTTGTAAACAAACTACGTTAGAAATGAGGTGAATCTACTAAGTTGTACATCTTGTTAGATTTCACAAACTAGTAAAGTTTGATCTTTCTGCACTGAAGATTCTTGTTAAGAAAGCAACTCCTTCCGAGAACAGAACTAGCTTATTACACACAGTCCTGTGTTCGGCAATGAAGGTGTTTGTTTTCTAAACAAACTACGTTAGAAATGAGGTGAATCTACTAAGTTGTACATCTTGTTAGATTACACAAAGAAGGAAAGTTTGATCTTGCTGCACTGAAGATACTTCTTAAAAAAGCAACTTATTCGGAGAACAGAACCAGCTTATTTCACAGAGTACAGTGTTCAGAAATGAAGGGGTTTGTTTTCAAAACAAACTACGTTAGAAATGACGCTAATCTACTAAGTTGTACATCATGTTACATAACAGAAACTAGGAAAGTTTGATCTTGCTGCACTTAAGACTCTTCGTAAAAAAGCAACTCATTTGGAGAACAGAACGGCCTTATTTCACACAGTACTGTGTTCGGCAATGAAGGTGTTTGTTTTCTAAACAAACTACATTAGAAATGAGGTGAATCTACTAAGTTGTACATCTTGTTAGATTACACAAACTAGGAAAGTTTGATCTTCCTGCACTGAAGATTCTTGTTAAGAAAGCAACTCAATCTGAGAACAGAACTAGCTTATTTCCCACAGTAATGTGTTCGGAAATGAAGGTGTTTGTTTTCTAAACAAACTACGTTAGAAATGAGGTGAATCTACTAAGTTGTACATCTTGTTACATTACACACGCTAGGAAAGTTTGATATTGCTGCACTGAAAATACTTCTTAAAAAAGCAACTCATTCGGAGAACAGAACTAGCTTATTTCACACAGTACAGTGTTCAGAAATGAAGGGGTTTGTTTTCTAAACAAACTACTTTAGAAATGAAGCTAATCTACTAAGTTGTACATCATGTTACATTACAGAAAGTACGAAAGTTTGATCTTGCTGCACTTAAGACTCTTCGTAACAAAGCAACTCATTTGGAGAACAGAACGGCCTTATTTCACACAGTACTGTGTTCGGCAATGAAGGTGTTTGTTTTCTAAAGAAACTACGTTAGAAATGAGGTGAATCTACTAAGTTGTACATCTTGTTAGATTACACAAACAAGGTAAGGTTGATCTTGCTGCACTGAAGACTCTTCGTAAGAAAGCAACTCATTCAGAGAACAGAACGGCATTATTTCACACAGTACTGTGTTCAGCAATGAAGGTGTTTGTTTTCTAAACAAACTACTTTAAAATGAGGTGAATCTACTAAGTTGTACATCTTGTTAGATTACACAAAATAGGAAAGTTTGATCTTCCTGCACTGAAGATTCTTGTTAAGAAATCAACTCATTCCGAGAACAGAACTAGCTTATTTCACACAGTACTGTGTTGGGCAATGAAGGTGTTTGTTTTGTAAACAAACTACGTTAGAAATGAGGTGAATCTACTAAGTTGTACATCTTGTTACATTACACAAACTAGGAATGTTTGATCTTGCTGCACTGAAGATACTTCTTAAAAAAGCAACTCATTCGGAGAACAGAACTAGCTTATTTCACACAGTACAGTGTTCAGAAATGAAGGGGTTTGTTTTCTAAACAAACTACGTTAGAAATGAAGCTAATCTACTAAGTTGTACATCATGTTACATTACAGAAACTAGGAAAGTTTGATCTTGCTGCACTTAAGACTCTTCGTAACAAAGCAACTCATTTGGAGAACAGAACGGCCTTATTTCACACAGTACTGTGTTCGGCAATGAAGGTGTTTGTTTTCTAAAGAAACTACGTTAGAAATGAGGTGAATCTACTAAGTTGTACATCTTGTTAGATTACACAAACAAGCTAAAGTTGATCTTGCTGCACGGAAGACTCTTCGTTAGAAAGCAACTCATTCAGAGAACAGAATGGCCTTATTTCACACAGTACTGTGTTCAGCAATGAATGAGTTTGTTCTCTAAACAAACTACATTAAAATGAGGTGAATCCACTAAGTTGTACATCTTGTTAGATTACACAAACTAGGAAAGTTTGATCTTCCTGCACTGAAGATTCTTGTTAAGAAATCAACTCATTCCAAGAACAGAAATAGCTTATTTCACACAGTACTGTGTTGGGCAATGAAGGTGTTTGTTTTCTAAACAAACTACGTTAGAAATGAGGTGAATCTACTGAGTTGTACATCTTGTTAGATTACACAAACAAGGTAAGTTTGATCTTGCTGCACTAAACATTCTTCGTGAGAAAGCAACTCATTCCGAGAACAGAACTAGCTTATTTCACACAGTCCTGTGTTCGGCAATGAAGGTGTTTGTTTTCTAAACAAACTGTGTTAGAAATGAGGTGAATCTACTAAGTTGTACATCTTGTTAGATTACACAAACTAGGAAAGTTTGATCTTCCTGCACTGAAGATTCTTGTTAAGAAAGCAACACATTCCGAGAACAGAACTAGCTTATTTCACACAGTCCTGTGTTCGGCAATGAAGGTGTTTGTTTTCTAAACAAACTACGTTAGAAATGAGGTGAATCTACTACGTTGTACATCTTGTTACATTACACAAACTAGGAAAGTTTGATCTTGCTGCACTGAAGATACTTCTTAAAAAAGCAACTCATTCGGAGAACAGAACTAGCTTATTTCACACAGTACAGTGTTCAGAAATGAAGGGGTTTGTTTTCTACACAAACTACTTTAGAAGTGAAGGTAATCTACTAAGTTGTACATCAGGTTACATTACAGAAACAAGGAAAGTTTGATCTTCCTGCACTGAAGATTCTTGTTAAGAAAGCAACACATTCCGAGAACAGAACTAGCTTATTTAACACAGTCCTGTGTTCGGCAATGAAGGTGTTTGTTTTCTAAACAAACTACGTTAGAAATGAGGTGAATCTACTACGTTGTACATCTTGTTACATTACACAAACTAGGATAGTTTGATCTTGCTGCACTGAAGATGCTTCTTAAAAAAGCAACTCATTCGGAGAACAGAACTAGCTTATTTCACACAGTACAGTGTTCAGAAATGAAGGGGTTTGTTTTCTAAACAAACTACTTTAGAAATGAAGGTAATCTACTAAGTTGTACATCAGGTTACATTATAGAAACAAGGAACGTTTGATCTTGCTGCACTTAAGACTCTTCGTAAGAAGGCAACTCATTTGGAAAACAGAACGGCCTTATTTCACACAGTACTGTGTTCGGCAATGAAGGTGTTTGTTTTCTAAACAAACTACGTTAGAAATGAGGTGAATCTACTAAGTTGTACATCTTGTTACATTACACAAACTAGGAATGTTTGATCTTGCTGCACTGAAGATACTTCTTAAAAAAGCAACTCATTCGGAGAACAGAACTAGCTTATTTCACACAGTACAGTGTTCAGAAATGAAGGGGTTTGTTTTCTAAACAAACTACTTTAGAAATGAAGTTAATCTACTAAGTTGTACATCATGTTACATAACAGAAACAAGGAAAGTTTCATCTTGCTGCACTTAAGACTGTTCGTAACAAAGCAACTCATTTGGAGAACAGAACGGCCTTATTTCACCCATTACTGTGTTCGGCAATGAAGGTGTTTGTTTTCTAAAGAAACTACGTTAGAAATGAGGTGAATCTACTAAGTTGTACATCTTGTTAGATTACACAAACAAGCTAAGGTTGATCTTGCTGCACTTAAAACTCTTCGTTAGAAAGCAACTCATTCAGAGAACAGAACGGCCTTATTTCACACAGTACTGTGTTCAGCAATGAATGAGTTTGTTCTCTAAACAAACTACATTAAAATGAGGTGAATCTACTAAGTTGTACATCTTGTTAGATTACACAAACTAGGAAAGTTTGATCTTCCTGCACTGAAGATTTTTGTTAAGAAATCAACTCATTCCAAGAACAGAAATAGCTTATTTCACACAGTACTGTGTTGGGCAATGAAGGTGTTTGTTTTCTAAACAAACTACGTTAGAAATGAGGTGAATCTACTGAGTTGTACATCTTGTTAGATTACACAAACAAGGTAAGTTTGATCTTGCTGCACTAAACATTCTTCGTGAGAAAGCAACTCATTCCGAGAACAGAACTAGCTTATTTCACACAGTCCTGTGTTCGGCAATGAAGGTGTTTGTTTTCTAAACAAACTGTGTCAGAAATGAGGTGAATCTACTAAGTTGTACATCTTGTTAGATTACACAAACTAGGAAAGTTTGATCTTCCTGCACTGAAGATTCTTGTTAAGAAAGCAACACATTCCGAGAACAGAACTAGCTTATTTCACACAGTCCTGTGTTCGGCAATGAAGGTGTTTTTTTTAAACAAACTACGTTAGAAATGTGGTGAATCTACTACATTGTACATCTTGTTACATTACACAAACTAGGAAAGTTTGATCTTGCTGCACTGAAGATACTTCTTAAAAAAGCAACTCATTCGGAGAACAGAACTAGCTTATTTCACACAGTACAGTGTTCAGAAATGAAGGGGTTTGTTTTCAAAACAAACTACTTTAGAAATGAAGGTAATCTACTAAGTTGTACATCATGTTACATTGCAGAAACAAGGAAAGTTTGATCTTGCTGCACTTAAGACTCTTCGTAAGAAGGCAACTCATTTGGAGAACAGAACGGCCTTATTTCACACAGTACTGTGTTCGGCAATGAAGGTGTTTGTTTTCTAAAGAAACTACGTTAGCAATGAGGTGAATCTACTAAGTTGTACATGTTGTTAGATTACACAAACTAGGAAAGTTTGATGTTCCTGCACTGAAGATTCTTGTTAAGAAAGCAACTCATTCAGAGAACGGAACTAGCTTATTTCACACAGTACTGTGTTCGGCAATGAAGGTGTTTTTTTTCTAAACAAACTACGTTAGAAATGAGGTGAATCTACTAAGTTGTACATCTTGTTACATTACACAAACTAGGAAAGTTTGATATTGCTGCACTGAAGATACTTCTTAAAAAATCTACTCATTCGGAGAACAGAACTAGCTTATTTCACACAGTACAGTGTTCAGAAATGAAGGGGTTTGTTTTCTAAACAAACTACTTTAGAAATAAAGCTAATCTACTAAGTTATACATCATGTTACATTACAGAAACTAGGAAAGTTTGATCTTGCTGCACTTAAGACTCTTCGTAACAAAGCCACTCATTTGGAGAACAGAACGGCCTTATTTCACACAGTACTGTGTTCGGCAATGAAGGTGTTTGTTTTCTAAAGAAACTACGTTAGAAATGAGGTGAACCTACTAAGTTGTACATCTTGTTACATTACACAAACAAGGTAAGTTTGATCTTACTGCACTGAAGACTCTTCGTAAGAAAGCAACTCATTCAGAGAACAGAACGGCCTTATTTCACACAGTACTTTGTTCGGCAATGAAGGTGTTTGTTTTCTAAACAAACTACGTTAAAATGAGGTGAATCTACTAAGTTGTACATCTTGTTAGATTACACAAACTAGGAAAGTTTGATCTTCCTGCACTGAAGATTCTTCTTAAGAAATCAACTCAATCCAAGAACAGAAATAGCTTATTTCACACAGTACTGTGTTGGGCAATGAAGGTGTTTGTTTTCTAAACAAACTACGTTAGAAATGTGGTGAATCTACTCAGTTGTACATCTTGTTAGATTACACAAACAAGGTAAGTTTGATCTTGCTGCACTATACATTCTTCGTGAGAAAGCAACTCATTCCGAGAACAGAACTAGCTTATTTCACACAGTCCTGTGTTCGGCAATGAAGGTGTTTGTTTTCTAAACAAACTGTGTTAGAAATGAGGTGAGTCTACTAAGTTGTACATCTTGTTAGATTACACAAACTAGGAAAGTTTGATCTTCCTGCACTGAAGATTCTTGTTAAGAAAGCAACACATTCCGAGAACAGAACTAGCTTATTTCACACAGTCCTGTGTTCGGGAATGAAGGTGTTTGTTTTCTAAACAAACTACGTTAGAAATGAGGTGAATCTAGTACGTTGTACATCTTGTTACATTACACAAACTAGGAAAGGTTGATCTTGCTGCACTGAAGATACTTCTTAAAAAAGCAACTCATTCGGAGAACAGAACTAGCTTATTTCACACAGTACAGTGTTCAGAAATGAAGGGGTTTGTTTTCTACACAAACTACTTTAGAAGTGAAGGTAATCTACTAAGTTGTACATCAGGTTACATTACAGAAACAAGGAAAGTTTGATCTTGCTGCACTTAAGATTCTTCGTAAGAAGGCAACTCATTTGGAGAACAGAACGGCCTTATTTCAAACAGTACTGTGTTCGGCAATGAAGGTGTTTGTTTTCTAAAGAAACTACGTTAGAAATGAGGTGAATCTACTAAGGTGTACATCTTGTTAGATTACACAAACTAGGAAAGTTTGATCTTGCTGCACTGAAGATACTTCTTAAAAAAGCAACTCATTCGGAGAACAGAACTAGCTTATTTCACACAGTACAGTGTTCAGAAATGAAGGGGTTTGTTTTCTAAACAAACTACTTTAGAAATGAAGCTAATCTACTACGTTGTACATCATGTTACATTACAGAAACAAGGAAAGTTTGATCTTGCTGCACTTAAGACTGTTCGTAAGAAGGCAACTCATTTGGAGAACAGAACGGCCTTATTTCACACAGTACTGTGCTCGGCAATGAAGGTGTTTGTTTTCTAAAGAAACTACGTTAGAAATGAGGTGAATCTACTAAGCTGTACATCTTATTAGATTACATAAACTAGGAAAGTTTGATGTTCCTGCACTGAAGATTCTTGTTAAGAAAGCAACTCATTCCGAGAACAGAAATAGCTTATTTCACACAGTACTGTGTTTGGCAATGAAGGTGTTTGTTTTCTAAACAAACTACGTTAGAAATGAGGTGAATCTACTAAGTTGTACATCTTGTTAGATTACTCAAACTAGGAAAGTTTGATCTTCCTGCACTGATGATTCTTGTTAAGAAAGCAACTCATTCCGAGAACAGAACTAGCTTATTTCACACAGTACTGTGTTCGGCAATGAAGGTGTTTGTTTTCTAAACAAACTACGTTAGAAATGAGGTGAATCTACTAAGTTGTACATCTTGTTACATTACACAAACTAGGAAAGTTTGATGTTGCTGCACTGAAGATACTTCTTAAAAAATCTACTCATTCGGAGAACAGAACTAGCTTATTTCACACAGTACAGTGTTCAGAAATGAAGGGGTTTGTTTTCTAAACAAACTACTTCAGAAATGAAGCTAATCTACTAAGTTATACATCATGTTACATTACAGAAACTAGGAAAGTTTGATCTTGCTGCACTGAAGACTCTTCGTAAGAAAGCAACTCATTCAGAGAACATAACGGCCTTATTTCACACAGTATTGTGTTCGGCAATGAAGGTGTTTGTTTTCTAAACAAACTACGTTAAAATGAGGTGAATCTACTAAGTTGTACATCTTGTTAGATTACACAAACTAGGAAGGTTTGATCTTCCTGCACTGAAGATTCTTGTTAAGAAATCAACTCATTCCAAGAACAGAAATAGCTTATTTCACACAGTACTGTGTTGGGCAATGAAGGTGTTTGTTTTCTAAACAAACTACGTCAGAAATGAGGTGAATCTACTAAGTTGTACATCTTGTTAGATTACACAAACAAGGTAAGTTTGATCTTGCTGCACTAAACATTCTTCGTGAGAAAGCAACTCATTCCGAGAACAGAACTAGCTTATTTCACACAGTCCTGTGTTCGGCAATGAAGGTGTTTGTTTTCTAAACAAACTGTGTTAGAAATGAGGTGAATCTACTAAGTTGTACATCTTGTTAGATTACACAAACTAGGAAAGTTTGATGTTCCTGCACTGAAGATTCTTGTTAAGAAAGCAACTCATTCCGAGAACAGAACTAGCTTTTTTCACACAGTACTGTGTTCGGCAATGAAGGTGTTTGTTTTCTAAACAAACTACGTTAGAAATGAGGTGAATCTACTAAGTTGTACATCTTGTTACATTAGACAAACTAGGAAAGTTTGATATTGCTGCACTGAAGATACTTCTTAAAAAATCTACTTATTCGGAGAACAGAACTAGCTTATTTCACACAGTACAGTGTTCAGAAATGAAGGGGTTTGTTTTCTAAACAAACTACTTTAGAAATGAAGCTAATCTACTAAGTTATACATCATGTTACATTACAGAAACTAGGAAAGTTTGATCTTGCTGCACTTAAGACTCTTCGTAAGAAAGCAACTCATTTGGAGAACAGAACGGCCTTATTTCACACAGTACTGTGTCCGGCAATGAAGGTGTTTGTTTTCTAAAGAGACTACGTTAGAAATGAGGTGAACCTACTAAGTTGTACATCTTGTTAGATAACATAAACAAGGTAAGTTTTATCTTGCTGCACTGAAGACTCTTCGTAAGAAAGCAACTCATTCAGAGAACAGAACGGCCTTATTTCACACAGTACGGTGTTTGGCAATGAAGGTGTTTGTTTTCTAAACAAACTACGTTAGAAATGAGGTGAATCTACTAAGTTGTACATCTTGTTACATTACACAAACTAGGAAAGTTTGATCTTCCTGCACTGAAGATACTTCTTTAAAAAGTAACTCATTCGGAGAACAGAACTAGCTTATTTCACACAGTACAATGTTCAGAAATGAAGGGTTTTGTTTTCTAAACAAACTACTTTAGAAATGAAGCTAATCTACTAAGTTGTACATCAGGTTACATTACAGAAACAAGGAAAGTTTGATCTTGCTGCACTTAAGACTCTTCGTAAGAAGGCAACTCATTTGGAGAACAGAACGGCCTTATTTCACACAGTACTGTGTTCGGCAATGAAGGTGTTTGTTTTCTAAACAAACTACGTTAGAAATGAGGTGAATCTACTACGTTGTACATCTTGTTACGTTACACAAACTAGGAAAGTTTGATCTTGCTGCACTGAAGATACTTCATAAAAAAGCAACTCATTCGGAGAACAGAACTAGCTTATTTCACACAGTACAGTGTTCAGAAATGAAGTGGTTTGTTTTCTAAACAAACTACTTTAGAAATGATGGTAATCTACTAAGTTGTACATCATGTTACATTACAGAAACAAGGAAAGTTTCATCTTGCTGCACTTAAGACTGTTCGTAAGAAGGCAACTCATTTGGAGAACAGAACGGCCTTATTTCACACAGTACCGTGTTCGGCAATGAAGGTGTTTGTTTTCTAAAGAAACTACGTTAGAAATGAGGTGAATCTACTAAGTTGTACATCTTGTTAGATTACACAAACTAGGAAAGTTTGATGTTCCTGCACTGAAGATTCTTGTTAAGAAAGCAACTCATTCCGAGAACAGAACTAGCTTTTTTCACACAGTACTGTGTTCCGCAATGAACGTGTTTGTTTTCTAAACAAATACGTTAGAAATGAGGTGAATCTACTAAGTTGTACATCTTGTTGCATTACACAAACTAGGAAAGTTTGATATTGCTGCACTGAAGATACTTCTTAAAAAATCTACTTATTCGGAGAACAGAACTAGCTTATTTCACACAGTACAGTGTTCAGAAATGAAGGGTTTGTTTTCTAAACAAACTACTTTAGAAATGAAGCTAATCTACTAAGTTATACATCATGTTACCTTACAGAAACTAGGAAAGTTTGATCTTGCTGCACTTAAGACTCTTCGTAAGAAAGCAACTCATTTGGAGAACAGAACAGCCTTATTTCACACCGTACTGTGTTCGGCAATGAAGGTGTTTGTTTTCTAAAGAAACTACGTTAGAAATGAAGTGAATCTACTAACTTGTACATCTTGTTAGATTACACAAACAAGGTAAGTTTGTTCTTGCTACACTGAAGACTCTTCGTAAGAAAGCAACTCATTCAGAGAACAGAACGGTCTTATTTCACACAGTATTGTGTTCGGCAATGAAGGTGTTTGTTTTCTAAACAAACTACGTTAAAATGAGGTGAATCTACTAAGTTGTACATCTTGTTAGATTACACAAACTAGGAAAGTTTGATCTTCCTGCACTGAAGATTCTTGTTAAGAAAGCAACTCATTCCGAGAACAGAACTAGCTTATTTCACACAGTCCTGTGTTCGGCAATGAAGGTGTTTGTTTTCTAAACAAACTACGTTAGAAATGAGGTGAATCTACTAAGTTGTACATCTTGTTACATTACACAAACTAGGAAAGTTTGATCTTGCTGCACTGAAGATAATTCTTAAAAAAGTAACTCATTCGGAGAACAGAACTAGCTTATTTCACACAGTACAGTGTTCAGAAATGAAGGGGTTTGTTTTCTAAACAAACTACTTTAGAAATGAAGCTAATCTACTAAGTTATACATCATGTTACCTTACAGAAACTAGGAAAGTTTGATCTTGCTGCACTTAAGACTCTTCGTAAGAAAGCAACTCATTTGGAGAATAGAACAGCCTTATTTCACACCGTACTGTGTTCGGCAATGAAGGTGTTTGTTTTCTAAAGAAACTACGTTAGAAATGAAGTGAATCTACTAACTTGTACATCTTGTTAGATTACACAAACAAGGTAAGTTTGTTCTTGCTACACTGAAGACTCTTCGTAAGAAAGCAACTCATTCAGAGAACAGAACGGTCTTATTTCACACAGTATTGTGTTCGGCAATGAAGGTGTTTGTTTTCTAAACAAACTACGTTAAAATGAGGTGAATCTACTAAGTTGTACATCTTGTTAGATTACACAAACTAGGAAAGTTTGATCTTCCTGCACTGAAGATTCTTGTTAAGAAAGCAACTCATTCCGAGAACAGAACTAGCTTATTTCACACAGTCCTGTTTTCGGCAATGAAGGTGTTTGTTTCCTAAACAAACTACGTTAGAAATGAGGTGAATCTACTAAGTTGTACATCTTGTTACATTACACAAACTAGGAAAGTTTGATCTTGCTGCACTGAAGTTACTTCTTAAAAAAGCAACTCATTCGGAGAACAGAACTAGCTTATTTCACACAGTACAGTGTTCAGAAATGAAGGGGATTGTTTTCTAAACAAACTACTTTAGAAATGAGATGAATCTACTAAGTTGTACATCTTGTTAGATTACACAAACTATTCAAGTTTGATCTTCCTACACTGAAGATTCTTGTTAAGAAAGCAACTCATTCCGAGAACAGAACTAGCTTATTTCACACAGTACTGTGTTGGGCAATGAAGGTGTTTGTTTTCTAAACAAACTACGTTAGAAATGAGGTGAATCTACTAAGTTGTACATCTTGTTAGAATACACAAACAAGGTAAGTTTGATTTTGTTGCACTGAAGACTCTTCGTATGAAAGCAACTCATTCAGAGAACAGAACGGCCTTATTTCACACAGTACTGTGTTCGGCAATGAAGGTGTTTGTTTTCTAAACAAACTACGTTAGAAATGAGGTGAATCTACTAAGTTGTACAACTTGTTAGATTACAAAAACTAGTAACGTTTGATCTTCCTGCACTAAAGATTCTTGTTAAGAAAGCAACTCATTCCTAGAACAGAACTAGCTTATTTCACACAGTACTGTGTTCGGCAATGAAGGTGTTTGTTTTCTAAACCAACTACGTTAGAAATGAGGTGAATCTACTAGGTTGTACATCTTGTTAGACTACACAAACTAGGAAAGTTTGATCTTGCAAAAAAAGATACTTCTTAAAAAAGCAACTCATTCGGAGAACAGAACTAGCGTATTTCACACAGTACAGTGTTCAGAAATGAAGGGGTTTGTTTTCTAAACAAACTACTTTAGAAATGAAGCTAATCTACTAAGTTGTACATCATGTTACATTACAGAAACAAGGAAAGTTTGATCTTGCTGCACTTAAGACTGTTCGTAAGAAGGCAACTCATTTGGAGAACAGAACGGGCTTATTTCACACAGTACTGTGTTCGGCAATGAATGTGTTTGTTTTCTAAAGAAACTATGTAAGAAATGAGGTGAATCTACTAAGTTGTACATCTTGTTACATTACACAAACTAGGAAAGTGTGATATTGCTGCACTGAAGATACTTCTTAAAAAAGCAACTCATTCGGAGAACAGAACTAGCCTATTTCACACAGTACAGTGTTCAGAAATGAAGGGGTTTGTTTTCTAAACAAACTACTTTAGAAATTAAGCTAATCTACTAAGTTGTACATCATGTTACATTACAGAAACTAGGAAAGTTTGATCTTGCTGCACCTAAGACTCTTCGTAAGAAGGCAACTCATTTGGAGAACAGAACGGGCTTATTTCACACAGTACTGTGTTCGGTAATGAAGGTGTTTGTTTTCTAAAGAAACTATGTTAGAAATGAGGTGAATCTACTAAGTTGTACATCTTGTTACATTACACAAACTAGGAAAGTGTGATCTTGCTGCACTGAAGATACTTCTTAAAAACACAACTCATTCGGAGAACAGAACTAGCTTATGTCACACAGTACAGTGTTCAGAAATGAAGGGGTTTGTTTTCTAAACAAACTACTTTAGAAATGAAGCTAATCTACTAAGTTGTACATCATGTTACATTACAGAAACTAGGAAAGTTTGATCTTCCTGCACTTAAGACTCTTCATAAGAGAGCAACTCATTCAGAGAACAGAACGGCCTTATTTCACACAGTACTGTGTTCGGCAATGAAGGTGTTTGTTTTCTAAAGAAACTACGTTAGAAATGAGGTGAATCTACGAAGTTGTACATCTTGTTAGATTACACAAACAAGGTAAGTTTGATCTTGCTGCACTGAAGACTCTTCGTAAGAAAGCAAATCATTCAACGAACAGAACGGCCTTATTTCACACAGTACTGTGATCGGCATTGAAGGTGTTTGTTTTCTTAACAAACTACGTTAGAAATGAGGTGAATCTACTAAGTTGTACATCTTGTTACATTACACAAACTAGGAAAATTTGATCTTCCTGCACTGAAGATTCTTGTTAAGAAATCAACTCATTCTGAGAACAGAAATAGCTTATTTCACACAGTACTGTGTTGGGCAATGAAGGTGTTTGTTTTCTAAACAAACTACGTTAGAAATGAGGTGAATCTACTAAGTTGTACATCTTGTTAGATTACACAAACTAGGAAAGTTTGATCTTCCTGCACTGAAGATTCTTGTTAAGAAAGCAACTCATTCCGAGAACAGAACTAGCTTATTTCACACAGTACTGTGTTGGGCAATGAAGGTGTTTGTTTCTAAACAAACTACGTTAGAAATGAGGTGAATCTACTAAGTTGTACATCTTGTTACATTACACAAACTCGGAAAGTTTGATCTTGCTGCACTGAAGATACTTCTTAAAAAAGCAACTCATTCGGAGAACAGAACTAGCTTATTTCACACAGGACAGTGTTCAGAAATGAAGGGGTTTGTTTTCTAAACAAACTACTTTAGAAATGAAGCTAATCTACTACGTTGTACATCATGTTACATTACAGAAACTAGGAAAGTTTGATCTTCCTGCACTTAAGACTCTTCATAAGAGAGCAACTCATTCAGAGAACAGAACGGCCTTATTTCACACAGTACTGTGTTCGGCAATGAAGGTGTTTGTTTTCTAAAGAAACTACGTTAGAAATGAGGTGAATCTACGAAGTTGTACATCTTGTTAGATTACACAAACAAGGTAAGTTTGATCTTGCTGCACTGAAGACTCTTCGTAAGAAAGCAAATCATTCAACGAACAGAACGGCCTTATTTCACACAGTACTGTGATCGGCATTGAAGGTGTTTGTTTTCTTAACAAACTACGTTAGAAATGAGGTGAATCTACTAAGTTGTACATCTTGTGAGATTACACAAACTAGGAAAATTTGATCTTCCTGCACTGAAGATTCTTGTTAAGAAATCAACTCATTCTGAGAACAGAAATAGCTTATTTCACACAGTACTGTGTTGGGCAATGAAGGTGTTTGTTTTCTAAACAAACTACGTTAGAAATGAGGTGAATCTACTAAGTTGTACATCTTGTTAGATTACACAAACTAGGAAAGTTTGATCTTCCTGCACTGAAGATTCTTGTTAAGAAAGCAACTCATTCCGAGAACAGAACTAGCTTATTTCACACAGTACTGTGTTGGGCAATGAAGGTGTTTGTTTCTAAACAAACTACGTTAGAAATGAGGTGAATCTACTAAGTTGTACATCTTGTTACATTACACAAACTCGGAAAGTTTGATCTTGCTGCACTGAAGATACTTCTTAAAAAAGCAACTCATTCGGAGAACAGAACTAGCTTATTTCACACAGGACAGTGTTCAGAAATGAAGGGGTTTGTTTTCTAAACAAACTACTTTAGAAATGAAGCTAATCTACTACGTTGTACAACATGTTACATTACAGAAACTAGGAAAGTTTGATCTTGCTGCACTTAAGACTCTTCGTAAGAAAGCAAATCATTTGGAGGACAGAACGGCCTTATTTCTCACAGTACTGTGTTCGGCAATGAAGGTGTTTGTTTTCTAAAGAAACTACGTTAGAAATGAGGTGAATCTACTAAGTTGTACATCTTGTTAGATTACACAAACAAGGTAAGTTTGATCTTGCTGCACTGAAGACTCTTCGTAAGAAAGCAAATCATTCAGAGAACAGAACGGCCTTATTTCACACAGTACTGTGTTCGGCAATGAAGGTGTTTGTTTTCTAAACAAACTACGTTAGAAATGAGGTGAATCTACTAAGTTGTACATCTTGTTAGATTACACAAACTAGGAAAGTTTGATCTTCCTGCACTGAAGATTCTTGTTAAGAAAGGAACTCATTCCGAGAACAGAACTAGCTTATTTCACAGAGTACTGTGTTGGGCAATGAAGGTGTTTGTTTTCTAAACAAACTGCGTTAGAAATGAGGTGAACCTACTAAGTTGTACATCTTGTTACATTACACAAACTCGGAAAGTTTGATCTTGCTGCACTGAAGATACTTCTTAAAAAAGCAACTCATTCGGAGAACAGAACTAGCTTATTTCACACAGTACAGTGTTCAGAAATGAAGGGGATTGTTTACTAAACAAACTACTTTAGAAATGAAGCTAATCTACTACGTTGTACATCATGTTACATTACAGAAACTAGGAAAGTTTGATCTTGCTGCACTTAAGACTCTTCGTAAGAAAGCAACTCATTTGGAGAACAGAACGGCCTTATTTCACACAGTACTGTGTTCGGAAATGAAGGTGTTTGTTTTCTAAAGAAACTGCGTTAGAAATGAGGTGAATCTACTAAGTTGTACATCATGTTAGATTACACAAACAAGTTAAGTTTGATCTTGCTGCACTGAAGACTCTTCGTAAGAAAGCAACTCATTCAGAGAACAGAATGGCCTTATTTCACACACTACTGTTTTCGGCAATGAAGGTGTTTGTTTTCTAAACAAACTACGTTAGAAATGAGGTGAATCTACTAAGTTGTACATCTTGTGAGATTACACAAACTAGGAAAATTTGATCTTCCTGCACTGAAGATTCTTGTTAAGAAAACAACTCATTCTGAGAACAGAAATAGCTTATTTCACACAGTACTGTGTTGTTCAATGAAGTTGTTTGTTTTCTAAACAAACTACGTTAGAAATGAGGTGAATCTACTAAGTTGTACACCTTGTTAGATTACACAAACTAGTAAAGTTTGATCTTCCTGCACTGAAGATTCTTGTTAAGAAAGCAACTCATTCCGAGAACAGAACTAACTTATTTCACACAGTACTGTGTTCGGCAATGAAGGTGTTTGTTTTCTAAACAAACTACGTTAGAAATGAAGTGAATCTACTAAGTAGTACATCTTGTTTGATTACACAAACTAGGAATGTTTGATCTTCCTGCACTGAAGATTCTTCTTAAGAAATCAACTCATTCCGAGAACAGAAATAGCTTATTTCACACAGTACAGTGTTCAGAAATGAAGGGGCTTGTTTTCTAAACAAACTACTTTAGAAATTAAGCTAATCTACTAAGTTGTACATCATGTTACATTACAGAAACTAGGAAAGTTTGATCTTGCTGCACTTAAGACTCTTCGTAAGAAGGCAACTCATTTGGAGAACAGAACGGGCTTATTTCACACAGTACTGTGTTCGGCAATGAAGGTGTTTGTTTTCTAAAGAAACTACGTTAGAAATGAGGTGAATCTACTAAGTTGTACATCTTGTTAGATTACACAAACTAGGAAAGTTTGATCTTCCTGCACTGAAGATTCTTGTTAAGAAATCAACTCATTCCGAGAACAGAACTAGCTTATTTCACACAGTAATGTGTTGGGCAATGAAGGTGTTTGTTTTCTAAACAAACTACGTTAGAAATGAGGTGAATCTACTAAGTTGTACATCTTGTTAGATTACACAAACTAGAAAAGTTTGATATTGCTGCACTGAAGATACTTCTTAAAAAAGCAACTCATTCGGAGAACAGAACTAGCTTATTTCACACAGTACAGTGTTCAGAAATGAAGGGGTTTGTTTTCTAAACAAACTAATTTAGAAATTAAGCTAATCTACTAAGTTGTACATCATGTTACATTACAGAAACTAGGAAAGTTTGATCTTGCTGCACTTAAGACTCTTCGTAAGAAAGCAACTCATTTGGAGAACAGAACGGCCTTATTTCTCACAGTACTGTGTTCGGCAATGAAGGTGTTTGTTTTCTAAAGAAACTACGTTAGAAATGAGGTGAATCTACGAAGTTGTACATCTTGTTAGATTACACAAACAAGGTAAGTTTGATCTTGCTGCACTGAAGACTCTTCGTAAGAAAGCAAATCATTCAACGAACAGAACGGCCTTATTTCACACAGTACTGTGTTCGGCAATGAAGGTGTTTGTTTTCTTAACAAACTACGTTAGAAATGAGGTGCATCTACTAAGTTGTACATCTTGTGAGATTACACAAACTAGGAAAATTTGATCTTCCTGCACTGAAGATTCTTGTTAAGAAATCAACTCATTCTGAGAACAGAAATAGCTTATTTCACACAGTACTGTGTTGGGCAATGAAGGTGTTTGTTTTCTAAACAAACTACGTTAGAAATGAGGTGAATCTACTAAGTTGTACATCTTGTTAGATTACACAAACTAGGAAAGTTTGATCTTCCTGCACTGAAGATTCTTGTTAAGAAAGCAACTCATTCCGAGAACAGAACTAGCTTATTTCACACAGTACTGTGTCGGGCAATGAAGGTGTTTGTTTTCTAAACAGACTATGTTAGAAATGAGGTGAATCTACTAAGTTGTACATCTTGTTACATTACACAAACTCGGAAAGTTTGATCTTGCTGCACTGAAGATACTTCTTAAAAAAGCAACTCATTCGGAGAACAGAACTAGCTTATTTCACACAGGACAGTGTTCAGAAATGAAGGTGTTTGTTTTCTAAACAAACTACTTTAGAAATGAAGATAATCTACTACGTTGTACATCATGTTACATTACAGAAACTAGGAAAGTTTGATCTTGCTGCACTGAAGACTCTTCGTAAGAAAGCAACTCATTTGGAGGACAGAATGGCCTTATTTCTCACAGTACTGTGTTCGGCAATGAAGGTGTTTGTTTTCTAAAGAAACTACGTTAGAAATGAGGTGAATCTACTAAGTTGTACATCTTGTTAGATTACACAAACAAGGTAAGTTTGATCTTGCTGCACTGAAGACTCTTCGTAAGAAAGCAAATCATTCAGAGAACAGAACGGCCTTATTTCACACAGTACTGTGTTCGGCAATGAAGGTGTTTGTTTTCTAAACAAACTACGTTAGAAATGAGGTGAATCTACTAAGTTGTACATCTTGTTAGATTACACAAACTAGGAAAGTTTGATCTTCCTGCTCTGAAGATTCTTGTTAAGAAAGCAACTCATTCCGAGAACAGAACTAGCTTATTTCACAGAGTACTGTGTTGGGCAATGAAGGTGTTTGTTTTCTAAACAAACTACGTTAGAAATGAGGTGAACCTACTAAGTTGTACATCTTGTTACATTACACAAACTCGGAAAGTTTGATCTTGCTGCACTGAAGATACTTCTTAAAAAAGCAACTCATTCGGAGAACAGAACTAGCTTATTTCACACAGTACAGTGTTCAGAAATGAAGGGGATTGTTTACTAAACAAACTACTTTAGAAATGAAGCTAATCTACTACATTGTACATCATGTTACATTACAAAAACTAGGAAAGTTTGATCTTGCTGCACTTAAGACTCTTCGTAAGAAAGCAACTCATTTGGAGAACAGAACGGCCTTATTTCACACAGTACTGTGTTGGGCAATGAAGGTGTTGGTTTTCTAAACAAACTACGTTAGAAATGAGGTGAATCTACTAAGTTGTACATCTTGTTAGATTACACAAACAAGGTAAATTTGATCTTGCTGCACTGAAGACTCTTCGTAAGAAAGCAACTCATTCCAAGAACAGAACTAGCTTATTTCACACAGTCCTGTGTTGGGCAATGAAGGTGTTTGTTTTCTAAACAAACTACGTTAGAAATGAGGTGAATCTACTAAGTTGTACATCTTGTTAGATGACACAAACTAGGAAAGTTTGATCTTCCTGCACTGAAGATTCTTGTTAAGAAAGCAACTCATTCCGAGGACAGAACAAGCTTATTTCACTCAGTCCTGTGTTTGGCAATGAAGGTGTTTGTTTTCTAAACAAACTACGTTAGAAATGAGGTGAATCTACTAAGTTGTACATCTTGTTACATTACACAAAATATTAAAGTTTGATCTTGCTGCACTGAAGATACTTCTTAAAAAAGCAACTCATTCGGAGAACAGAACTAGCTTATTTCACACAGTACTGTGTTCGGCAATGAAGCGGTTTGTTTTCTAAACAAACTACCCTATAAATTAAGCTAATCAACTAAGTTGTACATCATGTTACATTACAGAAACTAGGAAAGTTTGATTTTGCTGCACGTAAGACTCTTCGTAAGAAAGCAACTCATTTGGAGAACAGAACGGCCTTATTTCACACAGCACTGTGTTCGGCAATGAAGGTGTTTATTTTCTAAAGAAACTACGTTAGAAATGAGGTGAATCTACTAACTTGTACATCTTGTTAGATTACACAAACAAGGGAAGTTTGATCTTGCTGCACTGAAGACTCTTCGTAAGAAAGCAACTCATTCCGAGAACAGAACTAGCTTATTTCACACAGTACTGTGTTCAGCAATGAAGGTGTTTGTTTTCTAAACAAACTACGTTAGAAATGAGGTGAATCTACTAAGTTGTACATCTTGTTAGATGACACAAACTAGGAAAGTTTGATCTTCCTGCACTGAAGATTCTTGTTAAGAAAGCAACTCATTCCGAGGACAGAACAAGCTTATGTCACACAGTCCTGTGTTCGGCAATGAAGGTGTTTGTTTTCTAAACAAACTACGTTAGAAATGAGGTGAATCTACTAAGTTGTACATCTTGTTACATTACACAAAATAGGAAAGTTTGATCTTGCTGCACTGAAGATACTTCTTAAAAAAGCAACTCATTCGGAGAACAGAACTAGCTTATTTCACACAGTACTGTGTTCGGCAATGAAGCGGTTTGTTTTCTAAACAAACTACCCTATAAATTAAGCTAATCAACTAAGTTGTACATCATGTTACATTACAGAAACTAGGAAAGTTTGATTTTGCTGCACGTAAGACTATTCGTAAGAAAGCAACTCATTTGGAGAACAGAACGGCCTTATTTCACACAGCACTGTGTTCGGCAATGAAGGTGTTTGTTTTCTAAAGAAACTACGTTAGAAATGAGGTGAATCTACTAAGTTGTACATCTTGTTAGATTACACAAACAAGGGAAGTTTGATCTTCCTGCACTGAAGATTCTTGTTAAGAAATCAACTCATTCCGAGAACAGAAATAGCATGTTTCACACAGTACTGTGTTGGGCAATGAAGGTGTTTGTTTTCTAAACAAACTACGTTAGAAAAGAGGTGAATCTACTAAGTTGTACATCTTGTTAGATTACACAAACAAGGTAAGTTTGATCTTGCTGCACTGAAGACTCTTCGTAATAAAGCAACTCATTCCGAGAACAGAACTAGCTTATTTCACACAGTCCTGTGTTCGGCAATGAACGTGTTTGTTTTCTAAACAAACTACGTTAGAAATGAGGTGAATCTACTAAGTTGTACATCTTGTTAGATTACACAAACTAGGAAAGTTTGATCTTCCTGCACTGAAGATTCTTGTTCAGAAATCAACTCATTCCGAGAACAGAAATAGCTTATTTCACACAGTACTGTGTTCGGCAATGAAGGTGTTTGTTTTCTAAACAAACTACGTTAGAAATGAGGTGAATCTACTAAGTTGTACATCTTGTTACATTACACAAAATAGGAAAGTTTGATCTTGCTGCACTGAAGATACTTCTTAAAAAAGCAACTCATTCGGAGAACAGAACTAGCTTATTTCACACAGTACAGTGTTCAGAAATGAAGGAGTTTGTTTTCTAAACAAACTACGTTAGAAATGAAGCTAATCTACTAAGTTGTACATCATGTTACATTACAGAAACTAGGAACCTTTGATCTTGCTGCACTTAAGACTCTTCGTAAGAAAGCAACACATTTGGAGAAAAGAACGAACTAATTTCACACACTACTGTGTTCGGCAATGAAGGTGTTTGTTTTCTGAACAAACTACGTTAGAAATGAGGTGAATCTACTAAGTTGTACATCTTGTTAGGTTACACAAACTAGGAAAGTTTGATCTTCCTGCACTGAAGATTCTTGTTAAGAAAGCAACTCATTCCCAGAACAGAACTAGCTTATTTCACACAGTCCTGTGTTCGGCAATGAAGGTGTTTGTTTTGTAAACAAACTACGTTAGAAATGAGGTGAATCTACTAAGTTGTACATCTTGTTACATTACACAAACTAGGAAAGTTTGATCTTGCTGCACTGATGATTCTTGTTAAGAAAGCAACTCATTCCGAGAACAGAACTAGCTCATTTCACACAGTACAGTGTTCAGAAATGAAGGGGTTTGTTTTCTAAACAAACTACTTTAGAAATTAAGCTAACCTACTAAGTTGTACATCATGTGACATTACAGAAACTAGGAAAGTTTGATCTTGCTGCACTTAAGACTCTTCATAATAAAGCAACTCATTTGCAGAACAGAACGGGCTTATTTCACACAGTACTTTGATCGACAATGAAGGTGCTTATTTTGTAAAGAAACTACAATAGAAATGAGTTGAATCTACTAAGTTGTACATCTTGTTAGATTACACAAACTAGGAAAGTTTGATCTTGCTGCACTGAAGATACTTCTTAAAAAGGCAACCCATTCGTAGAACAGAACTGGCTTATTTCACACAGTACAGTGTTCAGAAATGAAGGGGTTTCTTTTCTGAACAAACTACTTTAGAAATGAAGCTAATCTACTAAGTTGTACATCATGTTACATTACAGAAACAAGGAAAGTTTGATCTTGCTTTACTTAAGACTGTTCGTAAGAAGGCAACTCCTTTGGAGAACAGTACGGGCTTTTTTCACACAGTACTGTGTTCGGCAATGAAGGTGTTTGTTTTCTAAAGAAACTACGTTAGAAATGAGGAGAATCTACTAAGTTGTACATCTTGTTAGATTACACAAACTAGTAAAGTTTGATCTTCCTGCACTGAAGATTCTTGTTAAGAAAGCAACTCATTCCGAGAACAGAACAGCCTTATTTCACACAGTACTGTGTTCGGCAATGAAGGTGTTTGTTTTCTAAAGAAACTACGTTACAAATGAGGTGAATCTACTAAGTTGTACATCTTGTTAGAATTCACAAACAAGGTAAGTTTGATCTTGCTGCACTGAAGACTCTTCGTAAGAAAGCAACTCATTCCGAGAACAGAACGGCCTTATTTCACACAGTACTGTGTTCGGCAATGAAGGTGTTTGTTTTCTAAAGAAACTACGTTACAAATGAGGTGAATCTACTAAGCTGTACATCTTGTTAGATTACACAAATAAGGTAGGTTTGATCTTGCTGCACTGAAGACTCTTCGTAACAAAGCAACTCATTCAGAGAACAGAACGGCCTTATTTCACACAGTACTGTGTTCGGCAATGAAGGTGTTTGTTTTCAAAACAAGCTACGTTAGAAAGGAGGTGAATCTACTAAGTTGTACATCTTGTTAGATTACACAAACTAGGAAAGTTTGATCTTCCTGCACTGAAGATTCTTGTTAAGAAAGCAACTCATTCCGAGAACAGAACTAGCTTATTTCACACTTTACTTTGTTGGGCAATGAAGGTGTTTGTTTTCTAAACAAACTACGTTAGAAATGAGGTGAATCTCCCAAGTTGTACATCTTGTTAGATTACACAAACTAGGAAAGTTTGATCTTGCTGCACTGAAGATACTTCTTAAAAAAGCAACTCATTCGGAGAACAGAACTAGCTTATTTCACACAGTACAGTGTTCAGAAATGAAGGGGTTTGTTTTCTAAACAAACTACTTTAGAAATGAAGCTAATCTACTAAGTTGTACATTATGTTACATTACAGAAACTAGGAAAGTTTGATCTTGCTGCACTTAAGACTCTTCGTAAGAAAGCAACTCATTTGGAGAACAGAACGGCCTTATTTCACACAGTACTGTGTTTGGCAACGATGGTGTTTGTTTTCTAAAGAAACTACGTTAGAAATGAGGTGAATCTACTAAGTTGTACATCTTGTTAGATTACACAAACAAGGTAAGTTTGATCTTGCTGCACTGAAGACTCTTCGTAAGAAAGCAACTCATTCAGAGATCAGAACGGCCTTATTTCACACAGTACTGTGTTCGGCAATGAAGGTGTTTGTTTTCTAAACCAACTACGTTAGAAATGAGGTGAATCTACTAAGTTGTATATCTTGTTAGATTACACAAACTAGGAACGTTTGATATTGCTGCACTGAAGATACTTCTTAAAAAAGCAACTCATTCGTAGAACAGAACTAGCTTATTTCACACAGTACAGTGTTCAGAAATGAAGGGGTTTGTTTTCTAAACAAACTACTTTAGAAATGAAGCTAATCTACTAAGTTGTACATCATGTTACATTACAGAAAAAAGGAATGTTTGATCTTGCTGCACTTAAGACTGTTCGTATGAAGGCAACTCCTTTGGAGAACAGAACGGCCTATTTCACACAGTACTGTGTTCGGCAATGAAGGTGTTTGTTTTCTAAAGAAACTACGTTAGAAATGAGGAGAATATACTAAGTTGTACATCTTGTTAGATTACACAAACTAGTAAAGTTTGATCTTCCTGCACTGAAGATTCTTGATAAGAAAGCAACTCATTCCGAGAACAGAACTAGCTTATTTCACACAGTCCTGTGTTGGGCAATGAAGGTGTTTGTTTTCTAAACAAACTACGTTAGAAATGAGGTGAATCTACTAAGTTGTATATCTTGTTAGATTACACAAACTAGGAAAATTTGATCTTCCTGTACTGAAGATTCTTGTTAAGAAATCAATTCATTCCGAGAACAGAAATAGCTTATTTCACACAGTACTGTGTTGGGCAATGAAGGTGTTTGTTTTCTAAACAAACTACGGTAGAAATGAGGTGAATCTACTAAGTTGTACATCTTGTTAGATTACACAAACTAGTAAAGTTTGATCTTCCTGCACTGAAGATTCTTGTTAAGAAAGCAACTCATTCCGAGAACAGAACTAGCTTATTTCACACAGTCCTGTGTTCGGCAATGAAGGTGTTTGTTTTGTAAACAAACTACGTTAGAAATGAGGTGAATCTACAAAGTTGTACATCTTGTTACATTACACAAACTAGGAAAGTTTGATCTTGCTGCACGGAAGATACTTCTTAAAAAAGCAACTCATTCGGAGAACAGAACTAGCTGATTTCACACAGTCCTGTGTTCGGCAATGAAGGTGTTTGTTTTCTAAACAAACTACGTTAGAAATGAGGTGAATCTACTAAGTTGTACATCTTGTTAGATTACACAAACTAGGAAAGTTTGATCTTCCTGCACTGAAGATTCTTGTTAAGAAAGCAACTCATTCCGAGAACAGAACTAGCTTATTTCACACAGTACTGTGTTGGGCAATGAAGGTGTTTGTTTTCTCAACAAACTACGTTAGAAATGAGGTGAATCTACTAAGTTGTACATCTTGTTACATTACACAAACTAGGAAAGTTTGATCTTGCTGCACTGAAGATACTTCTTTAAAAAGCAACTCATTCGGAGAACAGAACTAGCTTATTTCACACAGTACAGTGTTCAGAAATGAAGGGGTTTGTTTTCTAAACAAACTACTTTAGAAATGAAGCTAATCTACTAAGTTGTACATTATCTTATATTACAGAAACTAGGAAAGTTTGATCTTGCTGCACTTAAGACTCTTCGTAAGAAAGCAACTCATTTGGAGAACACAACGGCCTTATTTCACACAGTACTGTGTTTGGCAACGATGGTGTTTGTTTTCTAAAGAAACTACGTTAGAAATGAGGTGAATCTACTAAGTTGTACATCTTGTTAGATTACACAAACAAGGTAAGTTTGATCTTGCTGCACTGAAGACTCTTCGTAAGAAAGCAACTCATTCAGAGAACAGAACGGCCTTATTTCACACAGTACTGTGTTCGGCAATGAAGGTGTTTGTTTTCTAAACCAACTACGTTAGAAATGAGGTGAATCTACTAAGTTGTATATCTTGTTAGATTACACAAACTAGGAACGTTTGATATTGCTGCACTGAAGATACTTCTTAAAAAGCAACTCATTCAGAGAACAGAACAGCTTATTTCACACAGTACAGTGTTCAGAAATGAAGGGGTTTGTTTTCTAAACAAACTACTTTAGAAATGAAGCTAATCTACTAAGTTGTACATCATGTTACATTACAGAAACAAGGAATGTTTGATCTTGCTGCACTTAAGACTGTTCGTATGAAGGCAACTCCTTTGGAGAACAGAACGGCCTATTTCACACAGTACTGTGTTCGGCAATGAAGGTGTTTGTTTTCTAAAGAAACTACGTTAGAAATGAGGAGAATCTACTAAGTTGTACATATTGTATGATTACACAAACTAGTAAAGTTTGATCTTCCTGCACTGAAGATTCTTGATAAGAAAGCAACTCATTCCGAGTACAGAACTAGCTTATTTCACACAGTCCTGTGTTGGGCAATGAAGGTGTTTGTTTTCTAAAGAAACTACGTTAGAAATGAGGAGAATCTACTAAGTTGTACATCTTGTTAGATTACACAAACTAGGAAAATTTGATCTTCCTGCACTGAAGATTCTTGTTAAGAAATCAACTCATTCCGAGAACAGAAATAGCTTATTTCACACAGTACTGTGTTGGGCAATGAAGGTGTTTGTTTTCTAAACAAACTACGGTAGAAATGAGGTGAATCTACTAAGTTGTACATCTTGTTAGATTACACAAACTAGTAACGTTTGATCTTCCTGCACTGAAGATTCTTGTTAAGAAAGCAACTCATTCCGAGAACAGAACGGCCTTATTTCACACAGTCCTGTGTTCGGCAATGAAGGTGTTTGTTTTGTAAACAAACTACGTTACAAATGAGGTGAATCTACTAAGTTGTACATCTTGTTACATTACACAAACTAGGAAAGTTTGATCTTGCTGCACGGAAGATACTTCTTAAAAAAGCAACTCAATCGGAGAACAGAACTAGCTGATTTCACACAGTCCTGTGTTCGGCAATGAAGGTGTTTGTTTTCTAAACAAACTACATTAGAAATCAGGTGAATCTACTAAGTTGTACATCTTGTTACATTACACAAACTAGGAAAGTTTGATCTTGCTGCACTGAAGATACTTCTTAAAAAAGCAACTCATTCGGAGAACAGAACTAGGTTATTTCACACAGTCCTGTGTTCGGACATGAAGGTGTTTGTTTTCTAAACAAACTACGTTAGAAATGAGGTGAATCTACTAAGTTGTACATCTTGTTAGATTACACAAACTAGGAAAGTTTGATCTTCCTGCACTGAAGATTCTTGTTAAGAAAGCAACTCATTCGGAGAACAGAACTAGCTTATTTCACACAGTACTGTGTTGGGCAATGAAGGTGTTTGTTTTCTAAACAAACTACGTTAGAAATGAGTTGAATCTACTAAGTTGTACATCTTGTTACATTACACAAACTAGGAAAGTTTGATCTTGCTGCACTGAAGATACTTCTTAAAAAAGCAACTCATTCGGAGAACAGAACTAGCTTATTTCACACAGTACAGTGTTCAGAAATGAAGGGGTTTGTTTTCTAAACAAACTACTTTAGAAATGAAGCTAATCTACTAAGTTGTACATTATCTTACATTACAGAAACTAGGAAAGTTGGATCTTGCTGCACTTAAGACTCTTCGTAAGAAAGCAACTCATTTGGAGAACAGAACGGCCTTATTTCACACAGTACTGTGTTTGGCAATGAAGGTGTTTGTTTTCTAAAGAAACTACGTTAGAAATGAGGTGAATCTACTAAGTTGTACATCTTGTTAGATTACACAAACTAGAAAAGTTTGATCTTCCTGCACTGAAGATTCTTGTTAAGAAATCAACTCATTCCGAGAACAGAAATCGCTTATTTCACACAGTACTGTGTTGGGCAATGAAGGTGTTTGTTTTCTAAACAAACTACATTAGATTTGAGGTGAATCTACTAAGTTGTACATCTTGTTAGATTACACAAACTAGTAAAGTTTGATCTTCCTGCACTGAAGATTCTTGTTAAGAAAGCAACTCATTCCGAGAACAGAACTAGCTTATTTCACACAGTCCTGTGTTCGGCAATGAAGGTGTTTGTTTTCTAAACAAACTACGTTAGAAATGAGGTGAATCTACTAAGTTGTACATCTTGTTACATTACACAAACTAGGAAAGTTTGATCTTGCTGCACTGAAGATACTTCTTAAAAAAGCAACTCATTCGGAGAACAGAACTAGCTTATTTCACACAGTACAGTGTTCAGAAATGAAGGGGTTTGTTTTCTAAACAAACTACGTTAGAAATGAGGTGAATCTACTAAGTTGTACATCTTGTTAGTTTACACAAACTAGTAAAGTTTTATCTTCCTGCACTGAAGATTCTTGTTAAGAAAGCAACTCATTCGGAGAACAGAACTAGCTTATTTCACACAGTACAGTGTTCAGAAATGAAGGGGTTTGTTTTCTAAACAAACTACTTTAGAAATGAAGCTAATCTACTAAGTTGTACCTCATGTTACATTACAGAAACTACGAACGTTTGATCTTGCTGCACTTAAGACTCTTCGTAAGAAAGCAACTCATTTGGAGAACAGAACTAGCTTATTTCACACAGTACTGTGTTCAGCAATGAAGGTGTTTGTTTTCTAAACAAACTACGTTAGAAATGAGGTGAATCTACTAAGTTGTACATCTTGTTACATTACACAAACTACTTAAGTTTGATCTTCCTGCACATAAGATTCTTGTTAAAAAAACAACTCATTCCGAGAACAGAACTAGCTTATTTCACACACTACTGTGTTCGGCAATGAAGGTGTTTGTTCTCTAAACCAACTACGTTAGAAATGACGTGAATCTACTAAGTTGTACATCTTGTTAGATTACACAAACTAGGAAAGTTTGATCTTCCTGCACTGAAGATTCTTGTTAAGAAAGCAACTCATTCCGGTAACAAAACTAGCTTATTTCACACAGTACTGTGTTCGGCAATGAAGGTGTTTGTTTTCTAAACAAACTACGTTAGAAGTGAGGTGAATATACTAAGTTGTACATCTTGTTAGATTACACAAACTAGGAAAGTTTGATCTTCCTGCACTGAAGATTCTTGTTAAGAAAGCAACTCATTCCGAGAACAGAACTAGCTTATTTCACACAGTACTGTGTTCGGCAATGAAGGAGTTTGTTTTCTAAACAAACTACTTTGAAATGAGGTCAATCTACTAAGTTGCACATCTTGTTACATTACACAAACTAGGAAAGTTTGATCTAGCTGCACTGAAGATACTTCTTAAAAAAGCAACTCATTCGGACAACAGAACTAGCTTATTTCACACAATACAGTGTTCAGAAATGAAGGGGTTTGTTTTCTAAACAAACTACGTTAGAAATGAAGCTAACCTACTAAGTTGTACATCATGTTACATTACAGAAACTAGGAAAGTTTGATCTTGCTGCACTTAAGACTCTTCGTAAGAAAGCAACTCATTTGGAGAACAGAACGGCCTTATTTCACACAGTACTGTGTTTGGCAATGAAGGTGCTTGTTTTCTAAAGAAGCTACATTAGAAATGAGGTGATTCTACTAAGTTGTACATCTTGTTAGATTACACAAACAAGGTAAGTTTGATCTTGCTGCACTGAAGACTCTTCGTAAGAAAGCAACTCATTCAGAGAACAGAACGGCCTTATTTCACACAGTACTGTGTTTGGCAATGAAGGTTTTTTTTTGTAAACAAACTACGTTAGAAATGAGGTGAATCTACTAAGTTGTACATCTTGTTAGATTACACAAACTAGGAAAGTTTGATCTTCCCGCACTGAAGATTCTTGTTAAGAAATCAACTCATTCCGAGAACAGAAATAGCTTATTTCACACAGTACTGTGTTGGGCAATGAAGATGTTTGTTTTCTAAACAAACTACGTTAGAAATGAGGTGAATCTATTAAGTTGTACAAGTTGTTAGATTACACAACCAAGGTAAGTTTGATCTTGCTGCACTGAAGGCTCTTCGTAAGAAATCAACTCATTCCGAGAACAGAACTAGCTTATTTCACACAGTACTTTGTTCGGCAATGAAGGTGTTTGTTTTCTAAACAAACTACGTTACAAATGAGGTGAATCTAGTAAGTTGTACGTCTTGTTAGATTACACAAACTATGAAAGTTTGATCTTCCTGCACTGAAGATTCTTGTTAAGAAATCAACTCATTCCGAGAACAGAAATCGCTTATTTCACACCGTACTGTGTTGCGCAAAGAAGATATTTGTTTTCTAAACAAACTACGTTGGATTTGAGGTGAATCTACTAAGTTGTACATCTTGTTAGATTACACAAACTAGTAAAGTTTGATCTTCCTGCACTGAAGATTCTTGTTAAGAAAGCAACTCATTCCGAGAACAGAACTAGCTTATTTCACACAGTCCTGTGTTCAGCAATGAAGGTGTTTGTTTTCTAAACGAACTACGTTAGACATGAGGTGAATCTACTAAGTTGTACATCTTGTTAGATTACACAAACTAGGAAAGTTGGATCTTCCTGCATTGAAGATTCTTGTTAAGAAATCATCTCATTCCGAGAACAGAAATCGCTTATTTCACACAGTACTGTGTTGGGCAATGAAGGTCTTTGTTTTCTTAACAAAGTACGTTAGAAATGAGGTGAATCTACTAAGTTGTACATCTTGTTACATCACACAAACTAGGAACGTTTGATCTTGCTGCACTGAAGACTCTTCGTAAGAAAGCAACTCATTCAGAGAACAGAACGGCCTTATTTCACACAGTACTGTGTTTGGCAATGAAGGTGTTTGTTTTCTAAACAAACTACGTTAGAAATGAGGTGAATCTACTAAGTTGTACCTCTTGTTAGATTACACAAACTAGGAAAGTTTGATCTTCCTGCACTGAAGATTCTTGTTAAGAAATCAACTCATTCCGAGAACAGAAATAGCTTATTTCAAACAGTACTGTGTTGGGCAATGAAGGTGTTTGTTTTCTAAACAAACTACGTTAGAAATGAGGTGAATCTATTAAGTTGTACATCTTGTTAGATTACACAAACAAGGTAAGTTTGATTTGCTGCACTGAAGAGTCTTCGTAAGAAAGCAACTCATTCAGAGAACAGAACGGCCTTATTTCACACAGTACTGTGTGCGGCAATGAAGGTGTTTGTTTTCTAAACAAACTACGTTTGAAATGAGGTGAATCTACTAAGTTGTACATCTTGTTACATCACAGAAACTAGGAAAGTTTGATCTTGCTGCACTGAAGACCCTTCGTAAGAAAGCAACTCATTCAGAGAACAGAACGGCCTTATTTCACACAGTACTGTGTTCGGCAATGAAGGTGTTTGTTTTCTAAACAAACTACGTTAGAAATGAGGTGAATCTACTAAGTTGTATATCTTGTTAGATTACACAAACTAGGAAAGTTTGATCTTCCTGCACTGAAGATTCTTGTTAAGAAATCAACTCATTCCGAGAACAGAACTAGCTTATTTCACACAGTACTGTCTTCGGCAATGAAGGTGATTGTTTTCTAAACAAACAACGTTAGAAATGAGGTGAATCTACTAAGTTGTACATCTTGTTAGATTACACAAATAAGGTAAGTTTGATCTTCTTGCACTGAAGATTCTTGTTAAGAAAGCAACTCATTCCGAGAACAGAACTAGCTTATTTCACACAGTACTGTGTTCGGAAATAAAGGTGTTTGTTTTCTAAACAAACTACGTTAGAAATGAGGTGAATCTACTAAGTTGTACATCTTGTTAGATTACACAAACTAGGAAAGTTTGATCTTCCTGCACTGAAGATTCTTGTTAAGAAATCACCTCATTCCGAGAACAGAAATAGCTTGTTTCACACAGTACTCTGTTGGGCAATGAAGGTGTTTGTTTTCTAAACAAACTACGTTAGAAATGAGGTGAATCTACTAAGTTGTACATCTTGTTAGATTACACAAACTAGTAAAGTTTGATCTTCCTGCACTGAAGATTCTTGTTAAGAAAGCAACTCATTCCGAGAACAGAACTAGCTTATTTCACACAGTCCTGTGTTCGGCAATGAAGGTGTTTGTTTTCTAAACAAACTAAGTTAGAAATGTGGTGAATCTACTAAGTTGTACATCTTGTTAGATTACACGAACTAGGAAAGTTTGATCTTCCTGAACTGCAGATTCTTGTTAAGAAAGCAACTCATTCCGAGAACAGAACTAGCTTATTTCACACAGTCCTGTGTTCGGCAGTGAAGGTGTTTGTTTTCTAAACAAACTTCGTTAGAAATGAGGTGAATCTACTAAGTTGTACACCTTGTTAGATTACACAAACTAGGAACGTTTGATCTTGCTGCACTGAAGATACTTCTTAAAAAGGCAACTCATTCGGGAAACAGAACTACCTTATTTCACACAGTACAGTGTTCAGAAATGAAGGGGTTTGTTTTCTAAACAAACTACTTTAGAAATGAAGCTAATCTACTCAGTTGTACATCATGTTATATTACAGAAACTACGAAAGTTTGATCTTGCTGCACATAAGACTCTTCGTAAGAAAGCAACTCATTTGGAGAACAGAACAGGCTTATTTCACACCGTACTGTGTTCGGCAATGAAGGTGTTTGTTTTCTAAAGAAACTACGATAGAAATGAGGTGAATCTACTAAGTTGTACATCTTGTTAGATTACACACACTAGGGAAGTTTGATCTTCCTGCACTGAAGATTCTTGTTAAGAAATCAACTCATTCCGAGAACAGAACTAGCTTATTTCACACAGTACTGTGTTCATCAATGAACGTGTTTGTTTTCTAAACAAACTACGTTAGAAATGAGGTGAATATACTAAGTTGCACATATTGTTAGATTACACAAACTAGGAAAGGTTGATCTTGCTGCACTGAAGATAGTTCTTAAAAAAGCAAATCATTCGGAGAACAGAACTAGCTTATTTAACACAGTACAGTGTTCAGAAATGAAGGTGTTGGTTTTCTAAACAAAATACTTTAGAAATGACGCTAATCTACTAAGTTGTACAACATGTTACATTACAGAAACAAGGAAAGTTTGATCTTGCTGCACTTAAGAATCTTCGTAAGAAAGCAACTCATTTGGAGAACAGAACGGGCTTATTTCACACAGTACTGTGTTCGGCTATGAAGATGTTTGTTTTCTCAAGAAACTACGATAGAAATGAGGTGAATCTACTCAGTTGTACATCTTGTTAGATTACACAAACTAGGAAAGTTTGATCTTGCAGCCCTGAAGATACTTCTTAAAAAAACAACTCATTCGGGACACAGAACTAGCTTATTTCACACAGTCCTGTGTTCGGCAATGAAGGGTTTGTTTTCTAAACGAACTACGTAGAAAATGAGCTGAATCTACTACGTTGTACATCTTGTTAGATTACACAAACTAGGAACGTTTGATCTTGCTGCACTGAAGATACTTCTTAAAAAAGCAACTCATTCGGAGAACAGAACTAGCTCATTTCACACAGTACACTGTTCAGAAATGAAGGGGGTTGTTTTCTAAACAAACTACTTTAGAAATGAAGCTAGTCTACTAAGTTGTACATCATGGTACATTACAAATACTAGGAAAGTTTGATCTTGCTGCACTTAAGACTCTTCGTAAGAAAGCAACTCATTTGGAGAACAGAACGGGCTTATTTCACACAGTACTGTGTTCGGCAATGAAGGTGTTTGTTTTCTAAAGAAATTACGTTAGAAATGAGGTGAATCAACTAGGTTGTACATCTTGTTAGATTACACAAACGAGGTAAGTTTGATCTTGCTGCACTGAAGACTCTTCGTAAGAAAGCAACTCATTCAGAGAATAGAACAGAATTATTTCACACAGTACTGTGTTCGGCAATGAAGGTGTTTGTTTTCTAAACCAACTACGTAAGAAATGAGGTGAATCTACTAAGTTGTACATCGTGTTAGATTACACAAACTAGGAACGTTTGATCTTCCTGCACTGAAGATTCTTGTTAAGAAAGCAACTCATTCCGAGAACCGAACTAGCTTATTACACACAGTCCTGTGTTCGGCAATGAAGGTGTTTGTTTTCTAAACAAACTACGTTAGAAATGAGTTGAATCTACTAAGTTGTACATCTTATTAGATTACACAAACTAGGAAAGTTTGATCTTGCAGCACTGAAGATACTTCTTAAAAAAGCAACTCATTCGGAGAACAGAACTAGCTTATTTCACACTGTACAGTGTTCAGAAATGAAGGGTTTTGTTTTCTAAACAAACTTCTTCAGAAATGAAGCTAATCAACTAAATTGTACATCATGTTACATTACAGCAACTGGGAAAGTTTGATCTTGCTGCACTTAAGTCTCTTGGTAAGAAAGCAACTCATTTGGAGAACAGAACGGGCTTATTTAACACACTACTCTGTTCGGCAATGAAGGTGCTTGTTTTCTAAAGAAATTATGATAGAAATGAGGTGAATCTACTAAGTTGTACATCTTGTTAGATTACACAAACTAGGTAAGTTTGAACTTGCTACACTGAAGATACTTCTTAAAAAAGCAACTCATTCGGAGAACAGAACTAGCTTATTTCACACAATACTGTGTTCTGTAATGAAGGTGTTTGTTTTGTAAACAAACTACGTTAGAAATGAGGTGAATCTACTAAGTTGTACATCTTGTTAGATTACACAAACAAGGTAAGTTTGACATTGCTGCACTGAAGACTCTTCGTAAGAAAGCAACTCATTCAGAGAGCAGAACGGCCTTATTTCACACAGTACTGTGTTGGGCAATGAAGGTGTTTGTTTTCTAAACAAACTACGTTAGAAATGGGTTGAATCTACTAAGATGTACATCTTGTTAGATTGCACAAACAAGGTAAGTTTGATCTTGCTGCACTGAATACTCTTCGTAAGAAAGCAAGTCATTCAGAGAGCGGAGCAGTCTCATTTCACACAGCACTATGTTTGGCAATGAAGGTGTTTGTTTTCTAAACAAACTACGTTAGAAATCAGGTGAATCTACTAAGTTGTACATCTTGTTAGATTACACAAACTAGTAAAGTTTGATCTTCCTGCACTGAAGATTCTTGTTAAGAAAGCAACTCATTCCGAGAACAGAACTAGCTTATTTCACACAGTACAGTGTTCAGAAATGAAGGGCTTTCTTTTCTAAACAAACTACTGTAGAAATGAAGCTAATCTACTAAGTAGTACATCATGTTACATTACAGAAAGAAGGAAAGTTTGATCTTGCTGCACTTAAGACTCTTCGTAAGAAAGCAACTCATTCAGAGAACAGAACTAGCTTATTTCACACAGTACTGTGTTTCGTAATGAAGGTGTTTGTTTTCTAAACAAACTATGTTAGAAATGAGGTGAATCTACTAAGTTGTACATCTTGGTAGATTACACAAACAAGGTAAGTTTGATCTTGCTGCACTGAAGACTCTTCGTAAGACAGCAACTCATTCAGAGAGCAGAACGGCCTTATTTCACACAGTACTGTGTTCGGCAATGAAGGTGTTTGTTTTCTAAACAAACTACGTTAGAAATGGGTTGAATCTACTAAGATGTACATCTTGTTAGATTGCACAAACAAGGTAAGTTTGATCTTGCTGCACTGAATACTCTTCGTAAGAAAGCAAGTCATTCAGAGAGCGGAGCAGTCTCATTTCACACAGCACTATGTTTGGCAATGAAGGTGTTTGTTTTCTAAACAAACTACGTTAGAAATGAGGTGAATCTACTAAGTTGTACATCTTGTCATATTACACAAAATAGGAAAGTTTGATCTTCCTGCACTGATGATTCTTGTTAAGAAAGCAACTTATTCCGAGAACAGAACTAGCTTATTTCACATAGTACAGTATTCGGTAATGAAGGTGTTTGTTTTCTAAACAAACTACGTGAGAAAAGAAGCTAATCTATTAAGTTGTACATCATGTTACATTACAGAAACTAGGAAAGTTTGCTCTTGCTGCACTTAAGACTCTTCGTAAGAAAGCAACTCATTTGGAGAACAGAAGGGTTTTTTTTCACACAGTACTGTCTTCACCAATGAAGGTGTTGTTTTCTAAACAAACTATGTTAGAAATGAGTTGAATTTACTAAGTTGTACACCTGGTGAGATTACACAAACTAGGAAAGTTTGATCTTGCTGCCCTGAAGATACTTCTTAAAAAAGCAACTTATTCGGAGAAGAGAACTAGCTTATTTCAGACAGTACTGTGGTCCGTAATGAAGGTGTTTGTTTTCTAAACAAACTACGTTAGAAATGCGGTGAATTGACTAAGTTGTACATCTTGTTAGATTACCCAAACTAGGAAAGATTGATCTTCCTGCACTGAAGATTCTTGTGAAGAAAGCAGCTCATTCAGAGAACAGAACTAGCTTATTTCACAGAGTACTGTGTTCAGCAATGAAGGTTTCTGTTTTCTAAACAAACTACGTTAGAAATGGGGTGAATCTACTAAGTTGTACATCCTGTTAGATTACACAAACTAGGAGAGTTTGATCTTGCTGCACTGAAGATACTTCTTAGAAAATCGGGTCATTCGGAGAACAGAAATAGCTTATTTCACACAGTACTGTGTTCGGCAATGAAGGTGTTTGTTTTCTAAACAAATTATGTTAGAAATGAGGTGAATCTACTAAGTTGTATATCGTTTTTGATTACACAAACGAGGAAAGTTTGATCTTGCTGCACTGAAGATACTTCTTAAAAAAGCAACTCATTCGGAGAACAGAACTAGCTTATTTCACACAGTACAGTGTTCAGAAATGAAGGGGTTTGTTTTCTAAACAAACTACTTCAGAAGTGAAGCTAATCTACTAAATTGTACATCATGTTACATTACAGCAACTAGGAAAGTTTGATCTTGCTGCACTTAAGACTCTTCGTAAGAAAGTAACTCATTTGGAGAACAGAACGGGCTTATTTCACACAGTACTGTGTTTGGCAATGAAGGTGGTTGTTTTATAAACAAACTACTTCAGAAATGAGGTGAATCTACTAAGTTGTACATCTTGTTAGATTACACAAACTAGGAAAGTTTCATCTTGCTGCACTGAAGATACTTCTTAAAAAAGCAACTCATTCGGAAAACAGAACTAGCTTATTTCACACAGTACAGTGTTCAGAAATGAAGGGGTTTGTTTTGTAAACAAACTATTTTAGAAATGAAGCTAATCTACAAAGTTGTACATCATGTTACATTACAGAAACTAGGAAAGTTTGATCTTGCTGCATTTAAGACTCTTCGTAAGAAAGCAACTCATTTGGAGAAAAGAACAGGCTTATTTCACACAGTAATGTGTTCGGCAATGAAGGTGTTTGTTTTCTAAACCAACTACGTTAGAAATGAGGTGAATCTACTAAGTTGTACATCTTGTTAGATTACACAAACTAGGAAAGTTTGATCTTGCAGCACTGAAGATACTTCTTAAAAAAGCAACCCATTCGGAGAACAGAACTAGCTTATTTCAAACAGTACAGTGTTCAGAAATGAAGGGGTTTGTTTTCTAAACAAACTACTTTAGAAATGAAGCAAATCTACTAAGTTGTACATCATGTTACATTAAAGAAACTGGGAAAGTTTGATCTTGTTGCACTAAAGACTCTTCGTAAGAAAGCAACTCATTTGGAGAACAGAACGGGCTTATTTCACACAGTACTGTGTTCGGCAACGAAGGTGTTTGTTTTCTAAAGAAACTACGTTGGAAATGAGTTGAATTTACTAAGTTGTACATCTTTTGAGATTACAGAAACTGGGAAAGTTGGCTCTTGCTGCACATAAGACTCTTCGTAAGAAAGCAACTCATTCCGAGAACAGAACTAGCTTATTTCACACAATACTGTGTTTGGCAATGAAGGGTTTGTTTTCTAAACAAACTACGTTAGAAATGAGTTGAATTTACTAAGTTGTACATCTTGTGAGATTACACAAACTAGGAAAGTTTGATCTTGCTGCAGTGAAGATACTTCTTAGAAAAGCAACCCATTCGGAGAACAGAACTAGCTTATGTCACACAGTACAGTGTTCAGAAATGAAGGGGTTTGTTTTCTAAACAAACTACTTTAGAAATGAAGCAAATCTACTAAGTTGTACATCTTGTTAGATTACACAAACTAGGAAAGTTTGATCTTCCTGCACTGAAGATTCTTGTTATGAAAGCAACTCATTCCGAGAACACAACTAGCTTATTTCACACACTACTGTGTTCGGCAATGAAGGTGTTTGTTTTCTAAACAAACTACGTTAGAAATGAGGTGAATCTACTAAGTTGTAATCTTGTTAGATTACACAAACTAGGAAAGTTTGATCTTCCTACACTGAAGATTCTTGTTAAGAAAGCAACTCATTCCGAGAACAGAACTAGCTTATTTCACACAGTACTGTGTTCGGCAATGAAGGTGTTTGTTTTCTAAACAAACTACGTTAGAAATGAGGTGAATCTACTAAGTTGTACATCTTGTTAGATTACACAAACTAGGAAAGTTTCATCTTGCTGCACTGAAGGTACTTCTTAAAAAAGCAACTCATTTGGAGAACAGAACTAGCTTATTTCACACAGTACAGTGTTCAGAAATGAAGGGGTTTGTTTTCTAAACAAACTACTTTAGAAATGAAGCTAATCTACAAAGTTGTACATCATGTTACATTACAGAAACTAGGAAAGTTTGATCTTGCTGCACTTAAGACTGTTCGTAAGAAAGCAACTCATTTGGAGAAAAGAACGGGCTTATTTCACACAGTACTGTGTTCGGCAATGAAGGTGTTTGTTTTCTAAACAAACTACGTTAGAAATGAGTTGAATTTACTAAGTTGTACATCTTGTGAGATTACACAAACTACGAAAGTTTGATCTTGCTGTACTAAAGATACTTCTTAAAAAAGCAACTCATTTGGAGAACAGAACTAGCTTATTTCACACAGTACAGTGTTCAGAAATGAAGGTGTTTGTTTTCTAAACAAACTACGTTAGAAATGAGGTGAATCTACTAAGTTGTACATCTTGTTAGATTACACAAACTACGAAAGTTTCATCTTGCTGCACTGAAGATACTTCTTAAAAAAGCAACTCATTCGGAGAACAGAACTAGCTTATTTCACACAGTACAGTGTTCAGAAATGAAGGGGTTTGTTTTCTAAACAAACTACTTTAGAAATGAAGCTAATATACAAAGTTGTACATCATGTTACATTACAGAAACTAGGAAAGTTTGATCTTGCTGCACTTAAGATTGTTCGTAAGAAAGCAACTCATTTGGAGAAAAGAACGGGCTTATTTCACACAGTACTGTTTTCGGCAATGAAGGTGTTTGTTTTCTAAACAAACTACGTTAGAAATGAGTTGAATTTACTAAGTTGTACATCTTGTGAGATTACACAAACTAGGAAAGTTTGATCTTGCAGCACTGAAGATACTTCTTAAAAAAGCAACGCATTCGGAGAAGAGAACTAGCTTATTTCACACAGTACAGTGATCAGAAATGAAGGGGTTTGTTTTCTAAACAACTTTAGAAATGAAGCTAATCTACTAGGTTGTACATCATGTTACATAAAGAAACTGGGAAAGTTTGATCTTGTTGCACTTAAGACTCTTCGTAAGAAAGCAACTCATTTGTAGAACAGAACGGGCTTATTTCACACAGTACTGTGTTCGGGAATGAAGGTGTTTGTTTTATAAACAAACTACTTTAGAAATGAGGTGAATCAACTAAGTTGTACATCGTTTTAGATTACACAAATTAGGAAAGATTGATCTTGCTGCACTGAAGATACTTCTTAAAAAAGCAACTCATTCGGAGAACACAACTAGCTTATTTCACACAGTACAGTGTTCAGAAATGAAGGGGTTTGTTTTCAAAACAAACTACTTTAGAAATGAAGCAAATCTACTAAGTTGTACATCTTGTTAGATTACACAAACTAGGAAAGTATGATCTTCCTGCTCTGAAGATTCTTGTTAAGAAAGCACCTCATTCCGAGAACAGAACTTGCTTATTTCACACAGTACTGTGTTTGGCAATGAAGGTGTTTTTTTTCTAAACAAACTACGTTAGAAATGAGGTGAATCTACTAAATTGTACATCGTTTTAGATTACACAAACTAGGAAAGTTTGATCTTGCTGCACTGAAGATACTTCTTAAAAAAGCAACTCATTCGGAGAACAGAACTAGCTTATTTCACACAGTACAGTGTTCAGAAATGAAGGGGTTTGTTTTCTAAACAAACTACTTCAGAAGTGAAGCTAATCTACTAAATTGTACATCATGTCACATTAAAGCAACTGGGAAAGTTTGATCTTGTTGCACTTAAGACTCTTCATAAGAAAGCAACTCATTTGGAGAAAAGAACGGGCTTATTTCACACAGTACTGTGTTCGGCAATGAAGGTGTTTGTTTTCTAAACAAACTACGTTAGAAATGAGGTGAATCTACTAAGTTGTACATCTTGTTAGATTACACAAACTAGGAACGTTTGATCTTGCAGCACTGAAGATGCTTCTTAAAAAAGCAACGCATTCGGAGAACAGAACTAGCTTTTTTCACACGGTACAGTGTTCAGAAATGAAGGGGTTTCTTTTCTAAACAAACTACTTTAGAAATGAAGCTAATCTACTGAGTTGTACATCATGTTACATTACTGAAACTAGGAAAGTTTGATCTTGCTGCACTTAAGACTATTCGTAAGAAAGCAACTCATTTTGAGAACAGAAGGGGCTTATTTCACACAGTGCTCTGTTCGGCAATGAATGTGTTTGTTTTCTAAAAAAACTACGTTAGAAATGAGTTGAATTTACTAAGTTGTACATCTTGTGAGATTACACCAACTAGGAAAGTTTGATCTTGCTGCACTGAAGATACTTCTAAAAAAAGCAACCCATTCGGAGAACAGAACTAGCTTATTTCACACAGTACAGAGTTCAGAAATGAAGGGGTTTGTTTTCTAAACAACTTTAGAAATGAAGCTAATCTACTAAGTTGTACATCATGTTACATTAAAGAAACTGGGAAAGTTTGATCTTGTTGCACTTAAGACTCTTCGTAAGAAAGCAACTCATTTGGAGAACAGAACGGGCTTATTTCACACAGTACTGTGTTCGGCTATGAAGGTTTTTTTTTCTAAACAAACTACGTTAGAAATGAGGTGAATCTACGAAGTTGTACACCTTGTTAGATTACACAAACAAGGTAAGTTTGATCTTGCTGCACTGACGACTCTTCGTAAGAAAGCAACACATTCAGAGAATAAAACGGCCTTATTTAACGCAGTACTGTGTTCGGCAATGAAGGTGTTTGCTTTCTAAACAAACTACGTTAGAAATGGGGTGAATCTACTAAGTTGTACATCTTGTTAGATTGCACAAACAAGGTAGGTTTGATCTTTTTGCACTGAAGACTCTTCGTAAGAAAGGAACTCATTCAGTGAACAGAACGGCCTTATTTCACATCGTACTGTGTTCGGCAATGAAGGTGTTTGTTTTCTAAACAATCTACGTAAGAAATCGGGTGAATCTACTAAGTTGTACATCTTGTTCGATTACACAAACTAGGAATGGTTGATCTTGCTGCACTGAAGATAGTTCTTAAAAAAGCAACTCATTCGGAGAACAGAACTAGCTTATTTCACACAGTACAGTATTCGGCAATGAAGGTGTTTGTTTTCTAAACAAAGTACGTTAGAAATGAAGCTAATCTACTGAGTTGTACATCATGTTACATTACAGAAACTAGGAAAGTTTGCTCTTGCTGCCTTTAAGATGCTTCGTAAGAAAGCAACTCATTTGGAGAACAGAACGGGCTTATTTCACACAGTACTGTGTTCGGCATGGAAGGTGTTTGTTTTCTAAACAAACTACGTTAGAAATGAGTTGAATTTACTAAGTTGTACATCTTGTGAGATTACACTAACTAGGAAAGTTTGATCTTGCTGCACTGAACATACTTCTTAAAAAAGCAACCCATTCGGAGAACAGAAGTAGCTTATTTCACACAGAACAGTGTTCAGAAATGAAGGGGTTTGTTTTCTAAACAAACTACTTTATAAATGAAGCAAATCTACTAAGTTGTACATCTTGTTGGATTACACAAACTAGGAAAGTTTGATCTTCCTGCACTGAAGATTCTTGTTAAGAAAGCAACTCATTCGGAGAACAGAATTAGCTTATTTCACACAGTACTGTGTTCGGCAATGAAGGTGTTTGTTTTCTAAACAAACTACGTTAGAAATGAGGTGAATCTACTAAGTTGTAATCTTGTTAGATTACACAATCTTGGAAAGTTTGATCTTCCTGCACTGAAGATTCTTGTTAAGAAAGCCACTCATTCCGAGAACAGAACTAGCTTATTTCTCACAGTACTGTGTTCGGCAATGAAGGTGTTTGTTTTCTAAACAAACTACGTTAGAAATGAAGTTAATCTACTAAGTTGTACATCTTGTTAGATTACACAAACTAGGAAAGTTTGATCTTGCTGCACTGAAGATACTTCTTAAAAAAGCAACTCATTCGGAGAACAGAACTAGCTTATTTCACACAGTACAGTGTACAGAAATGAAGGGGTTTTTTTCTAAACCACTTTAGAAATGAAGCTAATCTACTAAGTTGTACATCATGTTACATTACAGAAACTATGAAATTTTGATCTTGTTTCACTTAAGACTCTTCGTAAGAAAGCAAATCATTTGGAGAACAGAACGGGCTTATTTCACTCAGTACTGTGTTCGGAAATGAAGGTGTTTGTTTTCTAAACAAACTACGTTAGAAATGAGGTGAATCTACTAAGTTGTACATCTTGTTAGATTACACAAACAAGGTAAGTTTGATCTTGCTGCCCTGAAGATACTTCTTAAAAAAGCAACTCATTCCGAGAATAGAACTAGCTTATTTCACACAGTACTGTGTTTGGCAATGAAGGTTTCTGTTCTCTAAACAAACTACGTTAGAAATGGGGTGAATCTACTAAGTTGTACATCCTGTTAGATTACACAAACTGAGAGAGTTTGCTCTTGCTGCACTGAAGGTACTTCTTAAAAAATCAGGTCATTCGGAGAACAGAAGTAGCTTATTTCACACAGTACCGTGTTCGGCAATGAAGGTGTTTGTTTTCTAAACAAACTACGTTAGAAATGAGGTGAATCTACTAAGTTGTACATCTTGTTAGATTACACAAACTAGGAAAGTTTGATCTTGCTGCACTGAAGATACTTCTTAAAAAAGCAACTCATTCGGAGCACAGAACTAGGTTACTTCACACAGTACAGTGTTCAGAAATGAAGGGGTTTGTTTTCTAAACAAACTACTTTAGAAATTAAGCTAATCTACTAAATTGTACATCATGTTACACTAGAGAAAGCAGGAAAGTTTGATCTTTCTGCACTTAAGACTCTTCATAAGAAAGCAACTCATTCGGAGAACAGAACTAGGTTATTTCACACAATACTGTGTACCGTAATGAAGGTGTTTGTTTTCTAAACAAACTACGTTAGAAATGAGGTGAATCTACTAAGTTGTACATCTTGATTGATTACACAAACAAGGTAAGTGTGATCTTGCTGCACTGAAGACTCTTCTTAAGAAATCAACTCATTCAGAGAGCAGCACGGCCTTATTTCACACAGTACTATGTTCGGCAATGAAGGTGTTTGTCTTCTAAACAAACTATGTTAGAAATGGGGTGAATCTACTAAGTTGTATATCCTGTTAAAATACACAAACTAGGAGAGTTTGATCTTGCTGCACTGAAGTTACTTCTTAAAAAATCAGGTTCTTCGGAGAACAGAACTAGCTTATTTCACACAGTACCGTGTTCGGCAATGAAGGTGTTTGTTTTCTAAACAAACTACGTTAGAAATGAGGTGAATCTACTAAGTTGTACATCTTGTTAGATTATAGAAACTAGGAAAGTTTGATCTTGCTGCACTGAAGATACTTCTTAAAAAAGCAACTCAGTCGGAGCACAGAACTAAGTTATTTCACACAGTACAGTGTTCAGAAATGAAGGGGTTTGTTTTCTAAACAAACTACTTTAGAAATGAAGCTAATCTACTAAGTTGTACATCATGTTACATTACAGAAACTAGGAAAGTTTGATCTTGCTGCACTTAAGACTCTTCGTAAGAAAGCAACTCATTTGGAGAACAGAACGGGCTTATTTCACACAGTACTGTTTTCGGCAATGAAGGTGTTTTTTTTTCTAAACAAACTACGTTAGAAATGAGTTGAAGTTACTAAGTTGTACATCGTTTTAGATTACACAAACTAGGAAAATTTGATCTTGCTGCACTGAAGATACTTCTTAAAAAAGCAACCCATTCGGAGAACAGAACTAGCTTATTTCACACAGTAGAGTGTTCAGAAATGAAGGGGTTTGTTTTCTAAACAACTTTAGAAATGAAGCTCATCTACTAAGTTGTACATCATGTTACATTACAGAAACTAGGAAAGTTTGATCTTGTTGCACTTAAGACTCTTCGTAAGGAAGCAACTCATTTGGAGAACAGAACGGGCTTATTTCACACAGTACTGTGTTCGGCAATGAAGGTGTTTGTTTTCTGAACAAACTACGTTAGAAATGAGTTGAACTTACTACGTTGTACATCTTGTGAGATTACACAAACTAGGAAAGTTTGATCTTGCTGCCCTGAAGATACTTCTTAAAAAAGCAACTCATTCGGAGAAGAGAAGTAGCTGATTTCACACAGTCCTGTGTTCCGTAATGAAGGTGTTTGTTTTCAAAACAAACTACGTTAGAAATGAGGTGAGTCTACTAAGTTGTACATCTTGTTAGATTACACAAACAAGGTAAGTTTGATATTTCTGCACTGAAGACTCTTCGTAAGAAAGCAACTCATTCAGAGAACAGAACGGCCTTATTTCACACAGTACAGTGTTCGGCAATGAAGGTGTTTGTTTTCTAAACAAAGTACGTTAGAAATGAAGTGAATCTATTAAGTTGTACATCTGTTAGATTACACAAACTAGGAAAGTTTGATCTTCCTGCACTGAAGATTCTTGTTAAGAAAGCAAGTCATTCCGAGAACAGAACTAGCTTATTTCACACAGTACTGTGTTCGGCAATGAAGGTGTTTGTTTTCTAAACAAACCACGTTAGAAATGGGGTGAATCTACTTAGTTGTACATCTTGTTAGATTGCACAAACAAGGTAAGTTTGATCTTCCTGCACTGAAGATTCTTCTTAAGAAAGCAACTCATTCCGAGAACAGATCTAGCTTATTTCACACAGTACTGTGTTCGGCAATGAATGTGTCTGTTTTCTAAACAAACTACGTTAAAAATGGTGTGAATCTACTAAGTTGTACATCTTGTTAGATTATAGAAACTAGGAAAGTTTGATCTTGCTGCACTGAAGATACTTCTTAAGAAAGCAACGCATTCGGAGAACAGAATTAGCTTATTTCACACGGTACAGTGTTCAGAAATGAAGGGGTTTCTTTTCTAAACAAACTACTTTAGAAATGAAGCTAATCTAATAAGTTGTACATCATGTTACATTACTGAAACTAGGAAAGTTTGATCTTGCTGCACTTAAGACTGTTCGTAAGAAAGCAACTCATTTGGAGAGGAGAACGGGCTTACTTCACACAGTACTGTGTTCGGCAATGAAGGTGTTTGTTTTCTAAACAAACTACGTTAGAAATGAGTTGAGTATACTAAGTTGTACATCTTGTGAGATTACACAAACTACAAAAGTTTGGTCTTGCTGCACTGAAGATACTTCTTAAAAAAGCAACTCATTCGGAGAACAGAACTAGCTTATTTCACACAGTACAGTGTTCAGAAATGAAGGGGTTCTTTTTCTAAACAAACTACTTTAGAAATGAAGCTAGTCTCCTAAGTTGTACATCATGTTACATTACATAAACTAGGAAAGTTTGATCTTGCTGCACTTGAGACTCTTCGTAAGAAAGCAACTCATTTGGAGAACAAAACGGGCTTATTTCACCCAGTACTGTGTTCGGCAATGAAGCTGTTTGTTTCCTAAAGAAACTACGTTAGAAATGAGGTGAATCTATTAAGTTGTACATCTTGTTAGATTACACAAACAAGGTAAGTTTAATATTGCTGCACTGAAGACTTTTCGTAAGAATGCAACTCATTCAGAGAACAGCACGGCCTTATTTCACACAGTACTGTGTTCGGCAATGAAGGTGTTTGTTTTCTAAACAAACTACGTTAGAAATGAGGTGATTCTCCTAAGTTGTACATCTTGTTAGATTATACAAATTAGGAAAGTTTGATCTTCCTGCACTGAAGATTCGTGTTAAAAAAGCAACTCATTCGGAGAACAGAACTAGCTTATTTCACACAGTACAGTGTTCAGAAATGAAGGGGTTTGTTTTCTAAACAAACTACTTTAGAAATGAAGCTAATCTACTATGTTTTACATCATGTTACATTACAGAAACAAGGAAAGTTTGATCTTGCTGCACTTAAGATTCTTCGTAAGAAAGCAACTCATTTGGAGAACAGAATGAGCTTATTTCACACAGTACTGTGTTCGGCAATGAAGGTGCTTGTTTTCTAAAGAAACTACGACAGAAATGAGGTGCATCTACTAAGTTGGATATCTTGTTAGATTACACAAACTAGGTAAGTTTGAACTTGCTGCACTGAAGATACTTCTTAAAAAAGCAACTCATTCAGAGAACAGAACTAGCTTATTTCACACAGTACAGTGTTCAGAAATGAACGGGTTTGTTTTCTGAACAACCTATGTTAGAAATGAAGCTAATCTACTAAATTGTACATCATGTTACATTACAGCAAGTAGGAAAGTTTGATCTTGCTGCACTTAAGACTCTTCGTAAGAAAGGAACTCATTCGGAGAACAGAACTAGCTTATTTCACACAGTACTGTGTTCCGTAATGCAGGTGTTTGTTTTCTAAACAAACTACGTTAGAAATGAGATGAATCTACTAAGTTGTATATCTTGTTAGATTACACAAACTGGGTAAGTTTGATCTGGCTGCACTGAAGACTATTCGTAAGAAAGCAAGTCATTCAGAGAACAGAACGGCCTTATTTTACACAGTACTGTGTTTGGCAATGAAGGTGTTTGTTTTCTAAACAAACTACGTTAGAAATGAGGTGAATCTACGAAGTTGTACATATTGTTAGATTACACAAAGTAGGAAAGTTTGATCTTCCTGCACTGAAGATTCTTGTTAAGAAAGCAACTCATTCCGAGAACAGAACTAGCTTATTTCACACAGTACTGTGTTCTGCAATGAAGGTGTTTGTTTTCTAAACAAACTACGTTAGAAATGAGGTGAATCTACTAAGTTGTACATCTTGTTAGATTACACAAACTAGGAAAGTTTGATCTTGCTGCAGTAAAGATACTTCTTAAAAAACCAACTCATTCGGAGAACAGAACTAGCTTATTTCACACAGTACAGTGTTCAGAAATAAAGGGGTTTGTTTTCTAAACAAACTACTTTAGAAATGAAGCTAATATACTGAGTAGTCCATCATGTTACATTACAGAAAGAAGGAAAGTTTGATCTTGCTGCACTTAAGTCTCTTTGTAAGAATGCAACTCATTTGGAGAACAGAACGGGGTTATTTCACACAGTACTGTGTTCTGTAATGAAGGTGCTTGTTTTCTAAAGAAAGTACGATAGAAATGAGGTGAATCTACTAAGTTGTACATCTTGTTAGATTACACAAACTTGGAAAGTTTGATCTTGCTGCATTGAATATACTTCTTAAAAACGCAACTCATTCGGAGAAGAGAACTAGCTTATTTCACAGAGTACAGTGTTCATAAATGAAGGGGTTTGTTTTCTAAACAAACTACTTTAGAAATGAAGCTAATCTACTAAATTGTATATCATGTTACATTAGAGCAACTCGGAAAGTTTGATGTTGCTGAACTTAAGACTCTTCGTAAGAAAGCAACTCATTCGGAGAACAGAACTAGCTTATTTCACACAGTACTGTGTTCTGTAATGAAGGTGTTTGTTTTCTAAACAAACTACGTTAGAAATGAGGTGAATCTACTAAGTTGTACATCTTGTTAGATTACACAAACAACGTAAGTTTGATCTTGCTGCACTGAAGACTCTTCGTAGGAAAGCAACTCTTTCAGAGAGCAGAACGTCCTCATTTCACACAGTACTGTGTTCGGCAATGAAGGTGTTTGTTTTCTAAACAAACTACGTTAGAAATGAGGTGAATCTACTAAGTTGTACATCTTGTTCGACTACACAAACTAGTAAAGTTTGATCTTCCTGCACTGAAGACTCTTCGTAGGAAAGCAACTCTTTCAGAGAGCAGAACGTCCTCATTTCACACAGTACTGTGTTCGGCAATGAAGGTGTTTGTTTTCTAAACAAACTACGTTAGAAATGAGGTGAATCTACTAAGTTGTACATCTTGTTCGACTACACAAACTAGTAAAGTTTGATCTTCCTGCACTGAAGATTCTTGTTAAGAAAGCAACTCATTCCGAGAACAGAACTAGCTTATTTCACACAGTCCTGTGTTAGGCAATGAAGGTGTTTGTTTTCTAAACAAACTACGTTAGAAATGAGGTGAATCTACTAAGTTGTACATCTTGTTAGATTACACAAACTAGGAAAGTTTGATCTTGCAGCACTGAAGATACTTATTAAAAAAGCAACTCAGTCGGAGAAGAGAACTAGCTTATTTCACACAGTACAGTGTTCAGAAATGAAGGGCTTTGTTTTCTAGACAAACTACTTTAGAAATGAAGCTACTCTACTAAGTTGTACATCATGTTACATTACAGAAACTAGGAAAGTTTGATCTTGCTGCACTTAAGACTCTTCGTAAGATAGCCACTCATTTGGAGAACAGAACGGGCTTTTGCACACAGTACTGTGTTCGGCAATGAAGGTGTTTGTTTTCTAAACAAAGTACGTTAGAAATGAGGTGAATCTACTAAGTTGTACATCTTGTTAGATTACACAAACTACGTAAGTTTGATCTTGCTGCACTGAAGACTTTTCGTAAGAAAACAACTCATTCAGAGAACAGAACGGCCTTATTTTACACAGTACTGTGTTCGGCAATGCAGGTGTTTGTTTTCTAAACAAACTACGTTAGAAATGAGGTGAATCTACTAAGTTGTACATCTTGTTAGATTACACAAACTAGGAAAGTTTGATCTTCCTGCACTGAAGATTCTTGTTAAGAAAGCAACTCATTCCGAGAACAGAACTAGCTTATTTCACACAGTACTTTGTTGGGCAATGAAGGTGTTTGTTTTCTAAACAAACTACGTTAGAAATGAGGTGAATCTACTAAGTTGTACATCTTGTTACATTACACAAACTAGGAAAGTTTGATCTTGCTGCACTGAAGATACTTCTTAAAAAAGCAACTCATTCGGAGAACAGAAATAGCTTATTTCACACAGTACAGTGTTCAGAAATGAAGGGGTTTGTTTTCTAAACAAACTACTTTAGAAATGAAGCTAATCTACTAAGTTGTACATTATGTTACATTACAGAAACTAGGAAAGTTTGATCTTGCTGCACTTAAGACTCTTCGTAAGAAAGCAACTCATTTGGAGAACAGAACGGCCTTATTTCACACAGTACTGTGTTTGGCAATGATGGTGTTTGTTTTCTAAAGAAACTACGTTAGAAATGAGGTGAATCTACTAAGTTGTACATCTTGTTAGATTACACAAACAAGGTAAGTTTGATCTTGCTGCACTGAAGACTCTTCGTAAGAAAGCAACTCATTCAGAGAACAGAACGGCCTTATTTCACACAGTACTGTGTTCGGCAATGAAGGTGTTTGTTTTCTAAACCAACTACGTGAGAAATGAGGTGAATCTACTAAGTTGTATATCTTGTTAGATTACACAAACTAGGAAAGTTTGATATTGCTGCACTGAAGATACTTCTTAAAAAAGCAACTCATTCGTAGAACAGAACTAGCTTATTTCACACAGTACAGTGTTCAGAAATGAAGGGGTTTGTTTTCTAAACAAACTACTTTAGAAATGAAGCTAATCTACTAAGTTGTACATCATGTTACATTACAGAAACAAGGAATGTTTGATCTTGCTGCACTTAAGACTGTTCGTAAGAAGGCAACTCCTTTGGAGAACAGAACGGGCTTATTTCACACAGTACTGTGTTCGGCAATGAAGGTGTTTGTTTTCTAAAGAAACTACGTTAGAAATGAGGAGAATCTACTAAGTTGTACATCTTGTTAGATTACACAAACTAGTAAAGTTTGATCTTCCTGCACTGAAGATTCTTGATAAGAAAGCAACTCATTCCTAGAACAGAACTAGCTTATATCACACAGTCCTGTGTTGGGCAATGAAGGTGTTTGTTTTCTAAACAAACTACGTTAGAAATGAGGTGAATCTACTAAGTTGTATATCTTGTTAGATTACACAAACTAGGAAAATTTGATCTTCCTGCACTGAAGATTCTTGTTAAGAAATCAACTCATTCCGAGAACAGAAATAGCTTATTTCACACAGTACTGTGTTGGGCAATGAAGGTGTTTGTTTTCTAAACAAACTACGGTAGAAATGAGGTGAATCTACTAAGTTGTACATCTTGTTAGATTACACAAACTAGTAAAGTTTGATCTGCCTGCACTGAAGATTCTTGATAAGAAAGCAACTCATTCCGAGAACAGAACTAGCTTATTTCACACAGTCCTGTGTTCGGCAATGAAGGTGTTTGTTTTGTAAACAAACTACGTTAGAAATGAGGTGAATCTATTAAGTTGTACATCTTGTTACATTACACAAACTAGGAAAGTTTGATCTTGCTGCACGGAAGATACTTGTAAAAAAGCAACTCATTCGGAGAACAGAACTAGCTTATTTCACACAGTCCTGTGTTCGGCAATGAAGGTGTTTTTTTTCTAAACAAACTACGTTAGAAATGAGGTGAATCTACTAAGTTGTACATCTTGTTAGATTACACAAACAAGGTAAGTTTGATCTTGCTGCACTGAAGACTCTTCGTAAGAAAGGAACTCATTCCGAGAACGGAACTAGCTTATTTCACACAGTCCTGTGTTCGGCAATGAAGGTGTTTGTTTTCTAAACAAACTACGTTAGAAATGAGGTGAATCTACTAAGTTGTACATCTTGTTAGATTACACAAACTAGGAAAGTTTGATCATCCTGCACTGAAGATTCTTGTTAAGAAATCAACTCATTCCGAGAACAGAACTAGCTTATTTCACACAGTACTGTGTTCGGCAATGAAGGTGTTTATTTTCTAAAAAAACTACTTTAGAAATCAGGTGAATCTACTAAGTTGTACATCTTGTTACATTACACAAACTAGGAAAGTTTGATCTTGCTGCACTGAAGATACTTCTTAAAAAAGCAAATCATTCGGAGAACAGAACTAGCTTATTTCACACAGTCCTGTGTTCGGACATGAAGGTGTTTGTTTTCTAAACAAACTACGTTAGAAATGAGGTGAATCTACTAAGTTGTACATCTTGTTAGATTACACAAACTAGGAAAGTTTGATCTTCCTGCACTGAAGATTCTTGTTAAGAAAGCAACTCATTCCGAGAACAGAACTAGCTTATTTCACAGTACTGTGCTGGGCAATGAAGGTGTTTTGTTTTTCTAAACAAACTACGTTAGAAATGAGGTGAATCTACTAAGTTGTACATCTTGTTACATTACACAAACTAGGAAAGTTTGATCTTGCTGCACTGAAGATACTTCTTAAAAAAGCAACTCATTCGTAGAACAGAACTAGCTTATTTCACACAGTACAGTGTTCAGAAATGAAGGGGTTTGTTTTCTAAACAAACTACTTTAGAAATGAAGCTAATCTACTAAGTTGTACATTATGTTACATTACAGAAACTAGGAAAGTTTGATCTTGCTGCACTTAAGACTCTTCATAAGAAAGCAACTCATTTGGAGAACAGAACGGCCTTATTTCACACAGTACTGTGTTTGGCAATGAAGGTGTTTGTTTTCTAAAGAAACTACGTTAGAAATGAGGTGAATCTACTAAGTTGTACATCTTGTTAGATTACACAAACAAGGTAAGTTTGATCTTGCTGCACTGAAGACTCTTCGTAAGAAAGCAACTCATTCAGAGAACAGAACGGCCTTATTTCACACAGTACTGTGTTCGGCAATGAAGGTGTTTGTTTTCTAAACCAACTACGTTAGAAATGAGGTGAATCTAGTAAGTTGTATATCTTGTTAGATTACACAAACTAGGAAAGTTTGATCTTGCTGCACTGAAGATACTTCTTAAAAAAGCAACTCATTCGTAGAACAGAACTAGCTTATTTCACACAGTACAGTGTTCAGAAATGAAGGGGTTTGTTTTCTAAACAAACTACTTTAGAAATGAAGCTAATCTACTAAGTAGTACATCATGTTACATTACAGAAAGAAGGAAAGTTTGATCTTGCTGCACTTAAGTCTCTTCTTAAGAAAGCAACTCATTCGGAGAACAGAACTAGCTTATTTCACACAGTACTGTGTTCTGTAATGAAGGTGTTTGTTTTCTAAACAAACTACCACGTTAGAAATGAGTTGAATCAACTAAGTTGTACATCTTGTTAGATTACACAAACTAGGTAAGTTTGATCTTTGCTTCAATTGAAGACTCTTGGTAAGAAAACAACTCATTCAGAGAACAGAACGGCTAATTTTATACAGTACTGTGTTCTGCAATGGCAGGTGTTTGTTTCTAAACAAACTACGTTAGAAATGAGGTGAATCTACTAAGTTGTACATCTTGTTAGGGATTACACAAACTAGGAAAGTTTGATCTTCCTGCACTGAAGATTCTTGTTAAGAAAGCAACTCATTCAGAGAGAACAGAACTAGCTTATTTCACACAGTACATTGTTCAGAAATGAAGGGGTTTGTTTTCTAAACAAACGACTTTAGAAATGAAGCTAATCTACTAAGTTGTACATCATGTTACATTACAGAAACAA